>NW_020769426.1:510803-558778 GCF_900518735.1 Pseudonaja textilis | reverse complement strand
CCCAGGGGAGGGCCTGCAAAAAAAAGAAGAAGCCACACCTACCCAGTCACATGACCACACCCACCTAGCCATGCTCACCTAGCCACGCCCACAGAATTGGTTGTTAAAAAATTTGAATCCCGCCCCTGTTCCCAGGCAACCGCAGGGCCCACTGTCACGAGACGCAGCCTGGAGGGGTTGAAACCGGACACACAAAAGGAGGCGATGGAGCTTGTACACACTCCAGGAAGGCTCTCAGGAGGGAGACCGATTTCCCAGCAACCGTTTTAATGCCGCTTTTCCTATGAAGGTGTATTGAGCTTAAGTTCAGTGTCCCTCATTCAGTTGTGCACTAGCGTTGTGGACGTGCTTGGGGACATACATGCTATACATTCAGCTGTATAGTAGGGAAGCATATGACCCCCACCCGTCTCTGTCTCTTTCTCTCTCTGTCTGTCTCTCTCTGTCTCTCTCGTCTTTCTCTTCTCTTTCTCTTCTATATGTAGGAACCACCCAACACCCTCCCTCCCTTTCACTCCTCCTCCCACCCCTCTCTAGGTCTGTCTGTCTGTCCATCTCTCTCTCTCCCCCTATCATCTCTCTGTCTACATACCTATCAAACTGCCTGTCTGCCTGTCTGTCTGCCTGCCTATCTATCTATCTATCTATCTATCTATCTATCTATCTATCATCTATCTATCTCTATATCTATCTATGTATCTATCTATCTATCTATCTATCTATCTATCTATCTATCTATCTACCTACCTATCATATATATCTGTCTAGTCTCTCTCTGTCCCTCTCTCTCTCTATATATATATATACCATCCATCTATCTCTATCTAACATGCCTGCCTGCCTGCCCCCCTGTCTCTCCCTCCCTCCCTCCCTCCCTCCCTCTCTCTCTTTCTCATATGTAGGAACCCAACTCTCTCTCTCTGTCTCTCTCCCGCACTCAACACCCTCATTGTGCGACTCTGTGTAGTGTATAAATGGCCATAAAATCAGAAAAGTCATTTATAAATATAATAAAAACAGTTAAAAATACAAATAAAATTAAATTAAAAAGGCAGTGGAGGAGCTTGAGAGATTTGCTTACAACTGAATTAGACATTTTTTTCCCCAGACCATTATCATATTTGAACTGGATTGGAATAATTTACCAAATCAAATATTTGAACTGAATCTTAATCAAATTATGCACTTCTGGGAATCTTTCTCTTTTCCCCAGTAGAGCTTCTGATAGAAATTTTGGTTGGTTTGATAATTGATTTTTCCATTACAAAGAAAATGAAAATGGGAAGACATGGAAATGATTTGCAAGAATATAGAAACTGAAAGACAAAGACCAGAATTGTTCTGTGAAAAAGAAGAGATAGTTACATTATTTGTTGTAGATAAATGAAATTTTCTTTCTGGGGTGTCTTTTTTTAATCCTCATGCTATTTCTTTTCTCTCTTTTTATAGAAAATAATACCCTCTGATGGCTCAAGAAAGATTATTGTGTTAATCCCTGACCTGGAAGAATTATCATAAGTTAACACATCCGTATGTGTGTTTGTGTGTGTGCGTGCACGATGGCTCTGTGATTAAAGACACTGAGTTTCTCAACTGGAAAGTCGACTGCCCGTGTTGGAGACCTGAGCATCATGCGATGGGGTGAGCTCCTGCTACTTGCTCCAGCTCCTGTCCTCCTTGCAGTTCAAAAGCCTGCGAATGGGAGTAGATAAATAGGTACCACTTTGGTAGGAAGCCGGCAGCATTCCATGAGCCTCACAATGTAGTTATTCTGGCCACATGACCACGGAAGCATCTTTGGACAATGCTGGCTCCCTCAGCTAAGAAACAGAGATGGGCATTTCTCCTCATAGCCGGACATGACTGGACAGGGGAAACTTTTACCTTTGATACCCAGGAACCTGGTCGTTTCCAAGAATAGGAAAGCAGACCATTAAGTTGGCTGAAAGTTTCTTATTCTATGCTACAGAAATCATGGCAGTTGTCAAAAACCAACCCCGTCTTTTACAGGAAAAGATTGGAAAGAAGACAGCTTCTTCTTTTTCATTCTTTTTCATTCTTTGGCTCAGTATTTGCAAACAGCCATGGATCATGCCCAGGATTTCCTAGCCGAACCACAGACAACTACAATGATCTAATACATCTCGATTTTACAGAAGACAATGTTGAAAAAGCACTGCGCAATCTAAAACCATCTCTATCTATTGGACCAGATGGAATATGTGCCTCCTTCTTTAAAAAGCTGTCCACTGCCATAGCCGAACCTCCAAGCATAATCTTCAAAAAATCTTTCAGGACTAGCTCCTTGCCAAAATTATGGTCACAAACCACGGTCATCCCCATCTTCAAAAAGGGAGACCCCAGCCTAGTTGAAAATTACAGACCAATCTCCTTATGCTGTGTCACCTGTAAAGTCAGGGAATCAATTATTAACCAATCCATTATCCTCCACTTAGAGACAAACAACCTACTCTCTAATAAACAATTTGGTTTCAAGAAAAAAACTATCCTGCAATCTGCAACTCTTAGACTGCAAAAACATATGGACTACACAACTCGATCAGGGCAAAGCAATAGATGCAATCTACATAGACTTCTGTAAAGCCTTTGATTCAGTGGTACACAATAAACTACTCCTAAAACTAAAATCTTAGGGTATCTCTGGACACCTGCATAACTGGATAGAAGCATTCCTCTCAAACAGACAACAAATGGTCAAAATTGGGAGCGTCCTATCAAACTCTGTACCTGTCAACAGTGGTGTCCCCCAAGGCAGTGTTCTAGGACCAACTCTCTTCATACTCTACATAAATGGCCTCTGTGATCATATGAAGAGCAACTGCATTCTCTTTGCTGATGATGTAAAGCTATTGAACACCACAGACAATACTGCTACCCTTCAAAAAGACCTCAATTATGTATCAGAATGGTCAAACAAATGGCAACTTCAAATCTCAACAAATAAATGCTCTGTCCTACATATTGGCAAAAAAAATTAGAAAATAAAATACAGGCTGAATAGTCAAGACCTTGTTGATGATCCAAACTCTGTCAAGGACCTTGAAGCACTCATCTCTAATGATCTAAGTGCTAGAGCCCACTGCAACTACATAGACAAAAAGGCATTAAGAGTTGTTAACCTAATCCTACGTAGCTTTTTCTCTGGTAATATTACACTACTAATTAGAGCATACAAAACATACAGCTCATCAGTCTAGAAACCACATTACGTATCTGATATTAACACAGTTGAAAAGTCCAGAAATATTTCACAAGAAGAGTTCTCCACTCCTCTACTCGTTGCAGAATACCTTATGCCACCAGACTTGAAATTCTAGACCTAGAAAACCTTGAATTACGCCGCCTTCGGTCCGATCTAAGTAAAGTATATAAAATCATACATTGCAATGTCCTACCTGTCAATGAATACTTCAGCTTCAACCACAACAACACAAGAGCACACAATAGATACATACTCAAGGTTAACTGCACCAAACTTGATTGCAGGAAATATGACTTCAGCAACAGAGTAGTCAATGCCTGGAATCCTCTACCTGACTCTGTGGTTTCTTCCCCAAACCTCAAAAACTTTAACCTTAGACTGTCTACTATTGACCTCACCCCTTTCCTAAGATTAGATTTCAGCTTAAGGTTGCCTATTAGTGTCAAAATAGATTAATATAAATTTCTTTCCATGCCATTTGTAATTGTCAATATAAAAGTTTAAAAAGGGTTTTTAACCTCCTTTTCTCTCTCCTTTGCCACTTAAAGACCTTCTTTCAGAAGTATCCCTCTGGGTACTTTTAGATTCAGGGTACCTGCTTAGATGCTCTCTGTTGTTTAGCCTGGTCTGTCCTGCTTTCCTCTTTGTCTTCCTCCTGCACAGTGTTATCCAGTTGGGTTCTTCTTCGAGGTGGCCATTTCTGACCACTGCTGCAACCGCCTTCGGGGATTGCTAGCTCCCCTCGGCTAGCAATCTCCCCCCTCTTCACCACCTCTATGGGGTGGCTTCAGCCCCAAAGCCAAAGGATTGGGGCGCTCCAGCAGCAAGCACAGATCAAAACCGCGCACGATCGCAGATTTCGGTCTGTCGCTGAAGAGACCCAAACCGGGAGTCCCGATTGCTGCAGTTGTTAACATGGTTGTTAAGTGGGTCTGACCTCCCCAAGGACTTTGCTTGTCGGGAGGTTGCAAAAGATGATCCTAAACCTTGGGACACTGCAGCAGTCATAAATATAATATAAATAATATATATATATAAACAATATAAATGTTACAAACACAAACACAAATATAAACCAGTTGCCAAGCATCCAAATTTTGATCACATGACCAGGGAGATGCTTTAACAGTGATAGGGGAGAAAAATAGTCACAAGTCCCTTTTTTCAGTGCCACTGTAACTTTGAACGGTCACTAAATGAAGTGTCATAAGTCGAGGATGACCTGAAAATTAAAAAGGCAGTTGTTTTGTCAGCCCTCTGTTGTCCCGTGCCAGAGTCCTTCCTTCCTCCCTCCCAGCTGAGATGACCACCCTGGTGGCCCTTTGAAGGTTTCCCATCCAAATGCAGATCAACCGCAATTCGACCTACTCGTAGAGCCGGAGTGCCAAGCTCAATTTAAGGGAGGTCCGCGCCAGGGTTGTGTTTAATCTCAGGGGGCTGGGGTGGGCGTGACCAAGGTGGGCATGGCCAGCTCAACGTCACACACGATGGGGGGGCCTGCGGCTGTCGACTTGCAAATCTTTCCTAGGCCATTTCCGAGTTGCCATAAGGAGGAGGGCGGAAGGCCCGAGGGAGCCGTGTGGCGGGTGAAGGCCAGAAGCCCATTCCGGGCTTATCTTGTGGAGATTGCAGCCTAGGCTGCTGGGTCTTCTGCCCCGGAAGTCCTTCAGGGGAGAGTATGATTGATGACACCCAGCTCGTGAATGTGTTTCATTGAGCAATCTGACTTACGACACACCCAGCGGGTGGGGGGGAAACAGGGTCACCGGGGATAGTAAATTATGTGTCTCAAAGTTGGCTTCATGCAGGTTAATGCTGGACATGTTGCTCCTAATGAATCTTTGGGATTCTTTTGAAGCTTGGCTCGAGGCTCACGATTTATTTAGGGCAATCCCTGGGACCCTGGCAGTGGTGGCCTGAGCGCCCTGCCAGCGAAAACGGGCTCCCGAGCTCCATTTTTGCCTGCGGTGGCCTCCTGCAACCCTCTGCCAGCTGCACCAGAGGAAAGAGGGAAGGCCAAAGGAGAAGCGGATGGCAGAGGAAGAGATGGCTAGGTAGGGTCATGGACGCAGTGAGCATGAACGTGGGCGGACTCCGTGAGACCGGACAGGGGAGCCTGGCGCACTGCGGTCCATGAGGTCACAAAGAGTCAGACAGTGATCCCCACCCCCTGCAGGTGTCCCATCTTCTGCACAGAATAAAACTTTTGCAAATCTCCACCTCGGCGTGTGTCCATTGGGCGTTGCACACCTGGCAGAACTAGACAACAGCAGAGCCACCCAGAGAACAGCTGTCAACTTCAAACCGAACCCGGCAACTGAGAACCAGCAAAATGGCTCCTCCTGCCAGGTTGGCTCCCTGGACCGCAGCCTTTCCTACAAATGCTAGAAAAAGAAGATATTTGGCAAGTGCTGGCTGCCTGGCTGGTCCTCTTCTTTCTTTTTTTTAAACTGAGGAAAACAGACCCCCAACTCTTCCTCCTCCTGCCTTCTCCTCTTGCCCTCCTCCCTCCTGAATGGGGAAGGAGGCTTCCTGAGTGGAGCGTGAACCCAATGAGCTGCAGGAGGAATTATTCACCGGCTCTCCTGGCTGTTCAGCTGGCATGAAAAGCGAAGGGAAGAGGGAGCACTTCATATATTTGTCAGTTGAGTTACGGTTCCCATTTTCTTTGCCTGTGTGACCTTCAAGCCTCCCCGTGAAAAACACCCAAAGAGAATTATGGGCCGTTCCAGGTCATTTCCCGCTTTGTCCAACGGCCTCATTTAAACACCAGCAGGCAGCCTTCTTGTCCTGGGGGGAGGGGGGTGCCCCCCTGCCTGCCCAGCGCTTAGCCTTTCCCAGGGATAAATAATTTATCCTGACCCTTATTTATTTTTCTCCTTGCAAAAGGAGCGCTGGAGGGAGGGGAAGTGGGCTCATTGTGTGGCCTTGAAGGGATCGCTCACACTTCCACTGAGAGAATGGCTGTTCTTTTGTAAGGCTTGGGGAATCCTATCCCATAATATTTCCCACCCAGGAAGGCTGATACCGGCGTCGCAGGATCATGTTCAGGATCCAATCTGGGTCGGTCACTGGGACCAGTGGTTTTGCCTTCTGGGTTTGAGGACTCGGCCTGGAGCCCTTCCTTAGCCAACTTCTCTCTAGCGGGGGGTGGGGGGGTGGGGGGGTTGCTCTTATTTAGTTATTTTTATGAGTTTATTGTGTGAAATACAAAAATGCCAAAGCAAATAGGAGAAAAACAGAGAGAGGGGAGGGAAAGGGGAAGAGAGAATTGTGGAACAGAGGGGGGGAAAGAAGAAAACTTTGACTTCCGACTCCCTTTTTGTTGCATTGGAATGTTTAGAATAGAATAGAGGTGGAAGGGACCTTGGAGGTCTTCTAGTCCAGCCCCCGGCTCAGGCAGGAGAACCTGTACAATCTCAGGCAGGTGACTGTCCAGCGAGGCTTTCAGGACTCCAACCCATCCGCCCCACCCCCCATTCAAATCATCTCAGAGAAAAGAAAGTTGATTTACTGGAGGGGGCCATGCTGGCATGAGCCGGATGCAGCCAATCCTAAAACGCATCCTTCATCTCCCCCTTGACCCCGGATGTAGATTCTCCCTCCGTAGCCAAGAGCCATCCCCCGTGCTCTGCGGTAATATTCTTGGCGCCAACGGCTTTGGGCTGCCAGGGCGATTATCTAGGCACTTGAGGAATGCCCTGTTTCCCCCCCCACCCCCCTCTCTCTGCTGGCAGCTGAAAAGACCAAAGGGATTTTTTTTAATTGGCACTTGCAACATTCTGACAAGCAATGGGGAAGCTGGATGAACTTAACCACCAGGTTATTAACTTAATAATGGCAGTGATTCACTTAACAACGGCAAGAAAGGTGGCGAAATGGGGCAAAACTCACAGCACCAGTGTCTCGCTTAGCTATGGAAATGTTGAACTCAATGGCAGTCATAAGTCAAGGACTCCCTGCAGAGAATAAAGTTCTTGACTTTCTGCACGGTCCATTGAAAACTGGGGGTGGGGGTGGGGGGAGGCAGTCGTGCAATTGCTCCTGGGGGAGAGTTCACTGGGCCGTGTGGCAGGACCTCCTGGCTCAGCCCGACCGGCCTCCTCAAACCCTCCATGTTCACATCAGGGTTAGGGGAGAGCCTAGATCTGCAACACAGCTGGTGGAAGCCGCTTTGCCAGGGTCCTTCTCCTGCAATCGACCTCCAGCAAGCTTTTCCTTTCCAACAGCTGAGCAACCCCCTCAGGTGCTACGTTCCCTGCCTGACCACATCCATTCTGACAACCATCTTTCACAGACTGGACTGCTAGGTCACCCCCTCTGGCGCTTCAAATGCATTCCGGCTGGGTTCGCACAACACAATCAAAACCTGGAAAGAGAAAGATGGAGCCAATCCATTTTTATTACCTGAGATGTTTGTTTAGTATTAATCTTGGTTAGGGGTTTAGTGTATTAAGTCAATCTACCTCAGATTAACAGAATAACAGAGTTGGAAGGGACCTTGTAGGTCATCTAGTCCAACCCCCCACCCAAGCGGGAATCCCTACACAATATCTGAAAGATGGCAGTCCAGTCTCTTCTTGAAAGTCTCCAGTGATGAAGCTCCCACAACTTCCGAGGGCAACTTCTGTTCCATGGGTTGATTGTTCTCCCTGTCAGAAAGTTTCTCCTTATTTCCAGGTGGAATCTCTCCTTGGTCAGTTTCCATCCACTATTCCTTGTCTGGCCTTCGGGGGCTTTGGAGAATAGCTTGACCTCCTTCCTCCTCCTCTCTGTGGCAGCCCCTCCCTCAAATATTAGAAGATGCTCTCCTGTCTCCTCTGGTCCTTCTCTTCCCTAGACTAGCCAGGCCCAGTTCCTGCAACCATCTATCGTATGTTTGAGTCTCCAGTCCCCTCATCCTCCTGTTGCTCTTTTCTGTACTTTTTCTAGAGTCTCAACATCTTTTTTATAATGTGGTGACCAAAACTGGATGCAGTACTCTAGGTGTGGCCTTACTAAGGCTTTATAGAGTGGTATTAGTACTTCCCTTGATCTCAATTGTATCCCTCTGTTAATACAATTTAGGATTGCATTGGCTTTTTTGGCGGCTGCTGCACACGGCTGGATCCTATTTAATTGGTTCTCCACTAAGACACTTATATAAATAGGCTAAATTATGGCAATGTTGTTAATCTGAGATGTATCATTACTCATCCAAGTAACATCATCACTAGACAAAATAAAAAATTAGTTGGTCAGAGAGTCGCTGGAATGTACTAATTGTTGCCATACAAACTGCAGGGGTTTTTCACCAAAATGTATTGCAATATGTAAATGAAGACTCAATCATTCCAGCCAAAAGTATTTTAAAAAGGTTAAAATCATGGCAACTGGATTTGTTAATCTCTTTAGTTACTCATCCAAGTAACTTTATCTCAAAGGTGCTTTTTTTCAAGAGATAACTGGACTTTCTGGTTTTTCTTTGAAAATGTTTCACTTCTCATCCAAGAAGCTTCTTCAGCTCTGACTGGAATGGGGGGGCGGGGAATGGAAGGATTTATACTCCTTGCAGACCAGTGGTGGGATTCCAAATTTTTTTTACTACCGGTTCTGTGGATATGGCTTGGTGGGCGTGGCAGGGGAAGGATACTGTAAAATCTCCGGTCAGAGGTGGGATTTGCCGGTTCTCCAAAGTACTCAAAATATCCGCTACCGGTTCTCCAGAACTGGTCAGAACCTGCTGAATCCCACCTCTGTTGCAGACGCAGCTGGTCATTTGCAACCTTTCTAGAGAGTCGTTGAGGCCACCTGGAGGTTTAATCCGTGTCCTCAGGGTCCCCTGAGTGGTGCAAATGGGGGTGGAGGCTTCTTGGGGCAGCTGAAAGGACCGTGTTGCAGACTGGAGACAGATGACGTCGTATCCCTCCCCCTCTGTGGAGGGAGGGGTGTTCAGTTTGGACACAGGTGGCCTCTTGGACCCCCGTCTTTCAAACCAGCCGTCCTCTCTGTCAGAGCTGTCAGAGCTGGAGAAGCTTCTTGCATGAGAAGTGAAACATCTTCAAAGAAAAACCGGAAAGTCCAGTTGCCCCTTGAAAAAGAAGCACTTTTGGGACGACCAGGAGACTTGGACGACTGAGAATCCCCACAGACAAGTATCTTCATCAGTCAAAATTAAAAATAAAATTAAAAATAAATAAAATTATGGAGAGATCTTAATCATTCATCGCAGACCCACCCTCAGGAGGCAGAAAGACCAAAACCTTGTCATAATTTATGCCAGAAGATATATTTTCTTATGGTTCACTCCATAAGGTGCAATTCATCTTCCATGCAGAACCACCATTGTGCCCACAATTTCTATTGCTCATCAAGGCAACAGTTGTGAAGTGAGTCTTGCCCCATTTTATGACTTTCCCCCACAGTTGTTAAACAAAACATGGCAGTTGTTAAGTGAGTCATCCTGTCATTAAGCGAATCTGGCTCCCCCCCCATTGACTTTGCTCATCAAAAGCTGGCTGGGAAGATAATAAATGGTGATTCTGGGACAGTGCAAATGCCCACCTGTTGCCCAGGGCCCGAATTCTGACGGTGTGACCGTGTGCTACAGCCGTTGTAAGGGTGAAAAACAAATAAGTCACGGTTCCCAGTGCAGTCACTAAATGAATGGTTGTCAGAGCAGGCAGAAAGCAGGATCCTGTTACTGCAAAAAACCTTCTCCTCTTCCTCACAGTTTTACTTAGGTGCCGCATTTTTAAAAAAAACAGAAAAAGAAAAAACCAGAATGAGGTCAGGACAAAATTTCAATTTGATTTCACTTGGTACACCTTCAGTTTAAATTTAATGTACTGTAGTTGATAGTAGAACTATGCAACAATTTGGTTTGGAGATTTGATGTCAGGTGTTTGTGATTGACTCTCCAAATTCAACTGACTTTCTAAATCAACTTGGAAAGTTAAATTGAAAACCAGATTCAATTAGAAGCCCCTGATCAAATCCAGGTTCTCTGGATACAATGGCCTTTGCATAGAAATGGCTTTTCTTGGATTCGATTAGAAGTGCAAACCAATGTAACGGGCTTCATACATAATACGGCATCCTGTTTTGGTCACCATATGATAAAAAAAATGTTTTAGACTCTGAAAAGAGAGCGGAAAAGAGCAACAAGGACGGTTAGGAGCCTGGAGGCTAAATCATATGAAGAACAGCTGCAGGAATTGGGTCTATCTACGAAGAGAAGGACCAGGAGTGACATGGCAGCCGTCTTCCAACATCGAGGGGCTGCCCCAGACAAGAGGGAGTCAAGCTATTCTCCAAAACTGCTGAACGCAGAACAAAAAGCAATGGATGCGAATTAAGCAAAGAGAGAAGCAACCCAGAACTAGTGAGAAATTGTCTAACAGTGAGAACAATTAACCATTGGAACAAATTACTGTGGGCCCCCGACTGTCAGGTAAATCTACTATGAAATCCTCCCAAGGCCGGGATGGCTCAGCTACAGATTGTAACAATCCTGGAGGTTGATCACTTGCGGGGTCAGTCGGATCCGGAATAATGTCAGGTTTCCAAGTAATGAAATCCATCTTAAAAGAAAAATAACAAAGTCCATCTTCAAAAAGATTTCTTTTATTTAGGAAAACATCAAATTCGCAAAGTCCATGGTAATTCTGGATCTGACCCAACCCGGAATTACCCCACAATATTAGAAGTTAGAAACAACCGCCCAAAGTCACATTCAGCGTTGCTTGAGGTCATAAATCCCCGCCTCAAGGGGCCTGAACGTGGTCAGCTCATTTTCCCGTGGGGAAGAAGCTCCCCCAGCAGCCACAACGCTCTCTTTATCTCCGCTCCTCCCCACTTAGCAATGGGTCAAGCCCACAACTCCCCCCCCCCCCTGCCGGCCACAGGGAAAAAAAGAAAAAGAATATATACTCAGACGAACTAGAATGGCTACACTTAGGACAATTTCGGGCTTGACACTTGGCTCCGTATGTCGTGGGAGCTCCAGCGCTGGAGGTTTGTAAGAAGAGCTCAGACCGCCACGTGTCTGAAATGGTGGGGTGTCTCCCGCCCCTCCCCACTCGGGTCTTCGGATGCATAGATTCAGACGGTCCCTCCTGGGGCTGCCACAGCGGTTTGCCCAATCATCGGGAAAAGGCCAGGGGTCACTGACACAAGGAAGAAACGGATGCTGGTGTTTTCTGCCAATTTCCCATCCATCCTCCAGACGACCTTGTGGCCTCCTTTTCTGCTCTACTTCCCACCTGTAGTTTTCTGTGTTGGGTCACCTCGAGGCTCAAGGCCGCTGGGTGTTTCAGCTACTACGTTTCGCTTCCTTGTGGGATTAACCGCAGTCGGTCATTGGCAATTTCAATAGGGCAGGAACAATCCTTCAATAGCCACTCTCTTCTCTAGTGCCTTCCAGTTGAGAATGCTATGCAGAGCACAATGGCTTTGGCTCCTTCTTGCAAATGGGAAGCGGTTTCCTATTTCGGTGGCCATGAGATAGATAGATAGATAGTTGGATGGATGGATGGATGGATGGATAGATAGATAGATAGATAGATAGATAGATAGATAGATAGATAGATAGATAGATAGATATCTGAAGGCAGGACAGAAAAAGCAAGGGAATAAAACCAATCAAGGAAAAATGCAAGCTGGAACTAAGGAGGAATTTCCTGACAGTGAGAACAATTAATCAGTGGAACCGTTTGCATTCAGAAGTTGTGGGGGCTCCAACCCTGCTGGTTTTCAAGAAGAGACTGGACAACCGTTTGTCTGAAATGGTGTTAGATCTCCCGCTTGAGCAGAGGGTTGGACTAGAAGATCTCCAAGATCCCTTCCAACTCGGCTATTCTGTGGTTCCCCATGTTTAATCACCGTTTTGCATCGATTTGCTTCTGAGTGAAAGGCAGAGTTGGAGGGAGGAAGGGATGGCTGTCATTGGAGAAGGCCCTGTCCGGAAAATAAATGGGGAGGGGGAGTCATTCTGCTGGACTTAACAGACCCCCCTGCTGTCCCTCATTGCTGAGGGTGATTTAGTGCTTAGCGTCACCCAAGGCAGAGGTGTTACTGTGGCAAGCTGGGTTAGCGCCATAATTGGTCAATTCCCAGGCTTAACAGGAAACTCTTCTCATTTGTCTTCCGCTGCATTTTATTGATATTTCCTTTCATCCTGCTCATTTACTCTCCCTCGGCACAGTATGGTGCTTGACTGGTTCATAATAAAGTATTTGCTTATTATAATGCGTTAATTTGGCCTCATTTGCTAACCGCATTCAAAACGGCAGCTCACCGTGATTTGTTATTTACAGAAAAGAAGCTCACTTTCCCGTCTTCGGTCTGCAAAAGATGTTTACCTCAGGTTACAATTGGTGGATCTATCCTGAGGTAAATCGTTTTCTTTTAAGGACTGGGGCACGAAGGTGGTTTATTTTGGGTTAGAATGCAACATAGCATCGAATTGTATTTCCCAGCCCCTCCCAAACATGTGAATGCCATTATAGGGCCAAATGTGTTGGTCTCTAATTTGGGCCGACCGTTTTGTGATCCAGCAGAGACACTTTGTAACGTGCATGTTGGACAACGGCATTCGGCCTGTGTTGATCAGAGCAACAGGTAATCCTGGAATGAAATTGTGGCAGCCCCATCACTGGAGACCTTCAAGAAGAGACTGGACTGCCATTTGTCAGAAATGGTGTAGGGTCTCCTGCCTGGGTGTGGGGTAGGACTAGATGACCTCTAAGCTCATTTCCAGCTCTGATTATCTGTTATCTGTTATCTGAAATAAGAAAGGAGTTTCACAAATGAAATGTGTGCAGATAAATCTTCACATTAACATGCAGGGACTCCTCGACATGCCACCATAATTGAGCCCAAAATTTCAGGCGCTAAGTGAGACAATTTTGAAGTGAGTTCTGCCCCATTTTAACCACCTTCCTTGCCACAGTTGTTAAGGGAATCTCTGCAATTTTACATCCGAACTGGTCTCCAGAACTGGCCCAAACTGGCTGAATCCCACCTCTGGATCACATGACATGAGTTGGCTGCCAAGGATATGAATTTAGATCACATGACCACTGGAATGCTGTGATGGTTGTAAGTGTGAAAAATGGTCATAAGTGATCTTGTACCTTTGAACAGTTGCTAAATGAACTGTTGTAAGTTGAAGACGATCCGTATGTTGTGAAATGAAAGAGTTTTCATCGTGTCTTCTGGTTTCCTGAAGTAAATCTGGTTTCCTCGTTGACTTTGCTTGTCAGCGTCTGAATTCTGATCACGTGACCCTGAGGATGGGTCATCGGTGTGAAAAACGGCCCCAAGTTGCTTTTTTCACTGCCGTTGTAACTTCAAATGGTCACTAAATGAATTGCTATAATTCGGGGACTATTGGTATGCAGATCCTTATCTCAAAATGGGAAAGAAGGGGAGTAAAGGGATGGTTTGTCACCCCAATATAAAAAGTAGGTTGAGACTAGAAAAAGTGCAGAGAAGAGTAACCAGGATGAGGAGGGGACTGGAGGCTGAAACAGACGATGAACGGTTGCAGGAACCGGGCTTGGCTACTCTAGTGAAGAGAAGGACCAGGGGAGACATGATAGGGGTCTTCCAATATGTGAGGGGCTGCCACAGGGAGGAAGGATCAAGCTATTCTCCAAAGCACCCGAAGGCCAGACAAGGAATAATGGATGGAAACTGAACAAGGAGAGATTTAACCTGGAAACAAGGAGAAACTTTCTGACAGTGAGAACAATCCACCCATGGAACAGAAGTTGCCCCCGGAAGTTGTGGGAGCGCCATCAGTTGAGACCTTCAAGAAGAGCCTGGACTGCCATTTGTCAGAAATGGTGTAGGGTCTCCCGCTTGGGTGGGGGGTTGGACTAGATGACCTACTCTGTTATTTTGTTAAACTTAGCAAAATAAAAATGATGACTGTTAAGGCTATGATGAGGAAAATAATATATTCTGTTTTTTACCAGACTGCACTTGGGTAATCAAAACAAACCAACAAGATTACCAGAAATTTATATATTGCTCTATAACCGTGCTTCATTACAAACCTATGTGGTCGGGCTTAGTTTTGGGGGAGGAAAATGAGGGGGGGGGGAATCTGCTTCTGCCTCCCAGCATCCATCGGTATTCATCTGGCTAGTGTCCTACCAGGGTGTGAGAGAGTTGAGGGCCGTTTGGAAACTGAAAAAGTATTTGCTACGTGAGCAAGAAGGAGACAGCAAGGAGCCTGGGTGTGGCTTAGCTCAACTGCTCTGATGGTCATTTTGAGAAATCCTTTCTTAGTGAGCCCCTACAAGCCAAGAGGAACATACGGGCCATATTTCAAGTTTGTAGGCTTTATGGTTCTGGAGATTTTGTAGGATTTTGTGATAATGCCACACACACACACACACACACACACACACACACACACACATCAGATTGGAAAACATTGAATGTTTACTCCTGGGAGCTATATCATGCTGTTTTCTCCACTGCATACTAAAGATAGCAGGCAGAACCACAGGGATGGTGTAATTATCAGGTTATGAATTTGTCCTACTTGAAATGGATATATTTATTATTTATGGACGAATTTTGAATCATGCCGGGGAGTGTGAACCAAGCGAGAACCAATTTTTACTACCAGGGTTTGATGGGACGGGGTTCCACCTTGAGGTGAATTTGGAAGGTAGAGCTAAAACAAAATTCAGCTGAATCCAATTTGAGGCTACAGTAGATAAATATTCCTCTATGGGTTATAATGGGGGAACTTCAAAAGGCCCGTTGCTTCTTTATTTTTGAACTACAGGGGGGAAAGAAATGCAGAGAGTGGCACTCAGGTCCCTTGCAAAGAAAGCAAAACCCCATAAAGTGTACAAAACTTTGGCTGGATAAACCTCAGAAATCTTATTTACATTTCCTCCAAATACGACTGGACACGATTTGATGACTCTTTTGTGGGTCGGTGTGAATGCAGGAGGAGTCCACGCAGAGCCCTTCTTCTGAAAGGGTCGGTGGCTGTTTTTTGCCAAAATTGGCACAAACACGTTGCAAAATACAACCGTGTGACCTTGGACTATGCAGGCATAAAGGCAAGCCAGTTGCCCAGTGCCTAAAAGAGGCAACCCTTTGCTCTCTGTGTATCTCTGGGTGTGGTGGCATTTTAGGGTTTTTTTTACAGAGTATAAAGCACCTGTTTCCTACCTGTTGCCATTTCAAATGCTCATTGTCCCAAATTGTGCAGCTAAAAGCCTGTAGAGACTCTCCGCCATCCAGGTCCTGGTTGTCCCGAAGGGGCTTTTGTTCAGGAGGCAACTGGACTTTGTGGTGTTTTCTTTTGAAGACGTTTCCCTTCTCCTCCAAGAAGCTTCTTCAGCTCCGACTGGATGGTGGGGAATGGAAGGATTTATACTCCTTGCAGACAGCTGGTCATTTGCATCCTTTTAGAGGGTCGTTGAGGCCGCTTGGAGGTTTAATCTGAGTTCTCAGTTTGGTTATGTAGGTAGTCCTCAACTTATAAGCCTTCCTGTAGTGACCTCTGTAAGTTACAACGGCCCTGAAAAAAAACCTATGACCCTTTTTCACACTTACGACTGCTGGAGCATCCTCAAGGTCACATGATCAAAATTCAGGTGCTTGGCAACTGGTTCATATTTATGACGGTTGCAGCATCCCGGGGGGAGGGTTTCTGGTGACCCCCCTTTGCGACCATCTGACAAGCAACCTCACGGGGGAAACCAGATTTGATTAACAACAGTGTAACTAACTTAATAACCGCAGCAATTCACTTAACCACAGTGGCAAGGAAGGTCATAATTTGGGGCAAAGATCCTTTAACAAGTGCCTCCCTTAGCAAAGGAAAGTGTGTAAGGATGTAAGTCGAGAACTGCCTGCACTGGAGACAAGTCATGGGCGCCGAGCTTAGCCCTCCGTCTGGATTAAAGACGGACTGACTCCCATCCCTGAGCCCTTTTGGGGGGATTTACTCCCCTACTGTGAACCGAATTGTTTCTTTCTGCCCCATCTAGATATTAACGTTGCTTTGGGGGTGTGTGTGCTTTTTTCTTTTTCTTTTTTTTCTGCCACCCAGGTTTTTGTTGAAGTGGGTTTTGAATATTGAAATTTGTAAGCAAAGAAGCAAGAAAAGGCTTGTTGTATTCGGTTACGAGGCTCCTTCAAGGCACTCTAAAGGGAGACAACTCTTTAATATTAATAACGCTTAAGGAATTTGAATGGAATGAATTATTATTATATCAACTCTTTTCATCTCTGTATCCCCGACTAATGTGTGTGCACAGACGCTAGATAATAGCTTTTCTATGCTTCTGACTGCTACAAGGCAGCTCTTGCCAGATTCAGGGTCTGAAAAATATTAGAGAGAAAAATATTATTAATGGGATATTTAACAGGGCCTGTATGCACACATCCCGATCTTTGTGTGTGTGTGTGTGTGTGTGTGTAGAGAGAGAGAGAGAGACAGAGACACACACAGAAAGACGGAGACAGAGAGACAGAGATGAGAGAGAAAGGGAAAGGAAGAGAGAGAGAAAAGAAAGAAAGAGTGAGAGGGAGGGAGGGAGGGAAGGAGAGAATAACAGAGTTGGAAGTGAATCTTGGAGGTCTTCTATCCAACCTCCTACTCAAGCAGGAAATCCTATAACATTTCAGACAAATGGTTGTCCAGTCTCTTCTTTAAAACCTCCAGTGACCCTCAACTTTTGAAGGTTCCCCTGATTAATTATTCTCACCATCAGGAAATTCCTCCTTAGTTCTAAGTTGCTTCTCTCCTGGATTAGTTTCCATCCGTTGTTTCTTGTCCTGCCCTCGGGGGCTTTGGAGAAGAGCTTGACTCCCTCTTCTTTTGGGGCAGCCCCTGAGAGATTGGAAGACTGCTATCCTGTCTCCCCTAGTCCTTCTTTTCATCAGATTACACATACCCAGTTCCTCCAACCGTTCTTTACATGTTTTATCCTCCAGTCCCTAATCATCTTTGTTGCTCTTCTCTATACCCTTTCTAGAGTCTCAACATCTTTTTTATATTGTGGTGACCAAGAAAAAAATTGATTTTGAAATGCAGGTGTATCTGGAAAATGATCGGAATTTGTGAGTTAAAGCAAGAAACCATGAAAATAATTCACCCCGCATTAATTGACTCTGTGTGTGTGTATGTATATTTGTGTATCTATATGTATGGCATTCAGCTTTGTTCGGGTATTTTCCCACGTCATTATAGTTGTGCTTTTAAAGTTGTAGCGACATTTCGGCAGAATCTCGTCTGCCATCATCAGGCTTGTGTATTGGGTTCTTCTGTGTGTCAGGCTTTCACATACACACACATACACACACACACACACACACACACACACACACATACAGGTGGGACTAGTTTCTTTGTGTAGCAAACCATGTTCTTGTGATAAAATAGCAGCACAACTCCCAGTCCTGAGATATATTAAATCCTTAACTACACCACTATTGTTGTAAGTTAACTGCCAGGCACCTGTGTTGGAATACACATTTCTTTTAACACAACTGGAGGTGAGGCAGCTTGGTTGATCCATTGTCTTCTCCCAGATCCGTTTTCATCATTTTGTGCTGTGTTTCCCCCCCACCCTTGGGGTCTGATAAACATCAAATTTGGGCTAGGGGAAAAAAACTGATTTACATTTGTCTGCAGCCCATACACTGGCTCATTTCTATGAGAGCGCTTGCACATCTGTTCACTTTGGAAGAACGTGGGATAATTTTGGAGCGGTATGCCATCATTTTCAAATGCATATTAAAATTACAGCATTGATATGATAAAGTAAGAAGCCCAGAATTTTGAAAAGGTTTTAAGAGTTGAATTTGGCCTTGTTGTCTCAAGCCCTCTGCAGAAAACGTTATGCTATTTATTCGCCTTAGATTTATGTAATTGTTATGTATATCACAGAGCACTCCTGTGATATCTGTATGTTATCAAGCCAGGACGTGTATTTCTATTGGATACATCAGCCTTCTAAGAAGGAAGAGAAAAAAAAAAACAGATTAACAAGAAAAGTTTAGGTTTGTCCTTTGGGAATTTATATCTTTACTCCCCAAGGTTATTAAAATACTGCTCACTTCAATAATATTTGCAAAGAGCTTTGATACCTTCAGATGAAAAGCTGCCAGGAAAAGCAGTGCCTAGAGCTAAATGCAAAATGTAAAATGCCCCTGGAGAAGTTGGCTTGGATTTATTGTGCCGCTGGAACAAATCAAACTTAGAGAGAAAATTGCTGGACAAAGGATGTTCTACTAATAAATAAAAAGGGGCCCCAAACCACCAGAGGAAGAAGACAATAGGACTAATAGCAACCAAGACTATTTCCAGATGTTTGAAGCCCTTCAGATGTAATATTGCCATAATCTGTCATTGTTCCGCCTTTGGAGGTGAAGTTGTGTCCCCAGAAGAGGTTCAGAAGGGAATTTAAAAAGTCAAGGTTTGGCCCACAAGTCAATCCGGGAGCGTAGGGCGTCGGTTCATCTGGAGTCAGAAGTCGTTGTCCGGAGAATTTGAAAAGCCTTCAACCCCAGTATCCTTGTCCAGGTGGTCCTCGGCTTATAACCTCCACTGAGCCCACAGCTAGGGAGAAATAGGCTTGCTAGAAGCAGATAGTCCTTCAGTTATGACCACAATTGAGCCCAAAATTTATGTCGCTAAGGGAGACATTTGTTGAGTGAATTTTGCCCCATTTCATCACCTTTCTTGACACAGTTGTCAAATGAATCATTGCAGTTGTTAAGTGAGTCAGACAATCATTAATTGAATCTGGCTTGTCAGGAAGTCACAAAAGGAGATTGCATGATCCCGGGACACTGTGATCGTCATAAATGTAAGTCAGTTGCCAACTATCACATGACCAAGAAGATGCTGCAATGGTCGTAAGTATGAAAAACGGTCCTAAGTCACTTTCTTCAGTGCCGTTGCAACTTTGAACATTCACTAAAGGAACAGTTGTATGTCAAGAACTACCTGCACCTGGATGTTAAAATGCAGCAGTTCACACGGTTTTATGCACGCCGAGATTTGCACATGTGTCACTTCTCTTGCAAGAGCTGCATTGGTTGCTGATTCGTTTCCGAGTCCAGTTCAGGGTTTTCTACTTGAAAGCCCTACGTAGGACCAGGGTGTTGGAAGAACCGTCTTTTCCCAGGTATATCTACCTGATTCCTCCTGTCCTGGCCACTTTTTACAGAGGCACAACTGAGAGCATTTTAACAAACAGCATCCCTGTTTGGTTTGGTGGCCTCAGTGCCTCAGATAGAAAGTCCCTACGGAGAGTGGTGAGGACAGTGGAGATTATAGGAAGCTCACTTCTCATTATACAGGTTGTTGCTTATAAGCACTATGTGCTTAGAGCTCCAAGCATTGTTAGAGACCAAGACAAATTCATTCTGTGTCCAATCACACTTGGCCAATAAAGAATTCTATTCTATTGTACCCCACACCCCCACTTCACAGCCTGTTTCTGTTACTCGCCTGTGGGAGGAGTGTGGTGATCAAAGATCAGTCATTGTGCAGGGTGCCAAGATGTCTGACTGCATGGGCAGTGTTTATTACACTTATAGGGCTTTTGCAAGAAGACAAAGGCAACATAGATACAGCATCTGGATTGGAGAATAGATCCCACATGGGTGAAACCTCTCAACCACATTGGTACAATCTCCCAACCAATCCTTAAGATAGCGGTGATGTTAGTAAAATGGGGTCACCTATAAGTCCAGAAAGTCTGGGACTTTCCACCTTCACCAAGATATAGGGAGTGAGATCGTGCCAGTAGCCAAGAGGCCCACATAGGCTTTCTAGATGGCAGTTTGCTGCTTAGCATCTAGCACTACCCATAGGATCTCAGTAGCTACCACAGGGGAGGTTTTGAAGTATTTCTAGCAAGACCAGCAGATTCTGTAACAATTTCATTCCCTAGGCCATCTGCCTGGTAAACTCACAAGATTTGTTTTTCTTGCCCTGTACATGTATCCATCGAACTAGACTGTGTTGTTTCTCTGTGCCATATAATATATGTGGGTATATGCACAATTTTGTATTTATTTATTTATTTAGTGTATACTGGAGGTGGTAACCCTTTGAGAGCTGAATGCAATGAAATTGCATTTTAATGTATGTCAATTAGCGTACATTCCAAGTGACAATAAAGTTATTCTAAGTCTAAGCCTGATTCCCCAGAGCGGGGAGGCAGGGAAGGTTAGAAGCCCCCTCTCCTAAGGAAGGTCCGTCTAGGGGGGCCAAGAAGATGGGCCTTCTCTGTGGTGACCCCTCCCTGTGGAACATCATCCCTGCAGAAATAAGGTGAGCCCGGACCTTGACCCTCTTCTGAAAGACTCTGAAGACTCTGGTTTTGCAGGTGTGAAGATCCCAGGATGACATGGACTCCATCAACTGGTTGACTTGATCGTCCTCACCAGAGGGTGTGGGTTTATTCGATTTTCTATTTGGGTTTTATTCCTGAAGCCACCTGGAGTCACCCATGACTGAACTGGGCGTCCGTGTGCGGTTTTCTTAACAAATAAATAAAAATAAATGTCAGCCCATGATATGAAACTTTATCAGATAGAGGAGTTCACTGAAAACAAACAGCAACTCCCACCTCTGGTGGAGATTGTTCTGTGCCGGGAAAGGTCAGGCAAATTCTTGTATGGAAACAACATATTGTACTGAAGCTGAGAAGTCTACATGGCCGGATTTAATCATATGTTAAAAGATTAAGCTAGGTCTATAGTCACATTTCATGGATATATTTTAACTTCTATAAATGTCACTCACTTATTGATTAAATATTTTCTCAGATTTTATTTGTAGTGCTATAGTTTTGGTGATATTTCATGACACCTTCTGACATAGAGATTTATATGTGAAAGACACCAGCATGGTCTCTTTTGAAATATTTGCAAAAAGGTCTTGGGGCTTTTATTGAGATTAGCCTTTGTTTGAGTTATACCTCGTTCCTCTCCCAACTTAGTGTCTTCTCATCATCTTTCTCAGAGGAAAAAAGTCACGATCCAATGGTTCTTCAGAGCTCTACCTGCAGAGGAAGAAACCTCCGCCCACGAGCAAGAGTTCTTTAATCACATTTCAAGTTCCCATCACAGTTCGAGGCATCACAAGATACCCATGAAATTATCTCTGGAACCCTAAAGTCACAACCTACGTCTCATGTCTTCATGCTGGTGTGATCAAACTTGGAGGTTGATATACGTGTAAGCAATCGCCCAACAGAGGACTTGTGTAAGGAGGAGTCTGCATATCTGCCAAACCTGAGGTCCAGAGGGAAAAGCTCAGAATAACAGAATTGGAAGGCACTAAGAGGTCTTCTAGTCCAAACCGCTGCTGAAGCTGTAGTCCCTGAATCATTCTGGACAAATGGCTGCCCAGTCTCTCCTTCAAACCCTCCAGTGATGGAGCCCCTGCAGTGTCTGAAGGCCAGTTTCCTCCTTCGTTCCAGGTTGCTTCTCTCCTGGATGAGTTTCCACCCGTTGTTTCTCGTCCTGCCTTCAGGTGCTCTGGAGAAGAGCTTGACTCCCTCTTCTTTGGGGCAGCCCCTCAAATATAGGCCCTAACAGTGAGAAACATAACCAGCGGAAGGGCTTGTGTTCCGACTTTGTGGGTGTTTCACCACTGGAGGTTTTTAAGCAGAGACTGGACAGCCACCTGTCTGAAATGATGTAGGGTCTCCTGCTTAGGCAGGGGGTTGGACTAGAAGATCTCCAAGGTCCCTCCCAGCTCTATTCTGATTGATTGGTTGATATTGGAAGACTGCAATCATGTCACCCCTGGTCTTTCTTTCCACTAGACTAGACATGCCCAATTCCTGCAACTGTTCTTCATATCTCACAATATCTAGGGCTACTATTTTATTACACTGAACATGCTGGCTAGTTCTGAATAAATTCTTACCTTCCAGTCTGTGATTCCTTAATCAGACGCACCTTTTCCTAGAAATATGCTGCAGCTGTGGAGGGAGACGGCGTAAACCCAGAAGATCCAGATGTCTGCAGACAGGCGGTTTCATGTGCCAGATGTTGCAAAGCACCGTCTTGCTTTTAAGCCTGAATCTCTTGCAGCCCAACTTCATAAAGATGGCAGCCCATCAGCAAGTTCCTCTGGGAAGGATGAGCGGAACCTGCTGAGATTTTGAAGACAACCCCAGATAGTCTGAACTTCCACCAGTGGAGAAAGCGAAGCAATGGGGGACAGGAAGCACTGCTGCAAACAAAGACATCGTCAAGGTGAGCATTTGCGGAGCAGGTGAAATTTTGGCAGGGAAAAAAGAACTGCCCCTGAGAGTCTCTGATCAGATTTTTTTAAGGAGAGAGATCTGGGTATCTCTCTGCAGCCATATCAGTCCATTACTCTACAAGGTCCTTCCTGCCTTTTAGGTGTGCAGGCAACTTCATGTCCCATGTCGAAAAGGGATGGGACGTCTGTTGTGACACTGTAACACTGCCACAAGTCTGACGCACCCTCCCTCCCTGCAGAAGTCCACCGGGTGGTCAGTGCTGCCTTCTGAGCAGAGGTCCTCCACCTATCAAGCTGAAATTACAAATAAAGTAGCAGAGTTGGAAGGGACCTTGGAGGTCTTCTAGTCCAACCCTCTGCCTAGGCAGGGAAGCCTATATACCATTTCAGACAAATGGTTGTCAAATCTCTTCTTAAAAACCTCCAGTGATGGGGCACCTACAACTTCCGGAGTCAAGCATTTCCGCTGTTTAATTGTTTTAACTGTTAGGAAATTTCTCCTTAGTTCTAGGTTGCTTCTTTCCTTGATGAGTTTCCACCCATTGCTTCTTGTCCTGCCTTCCAGGTGCCTTGGAGAATAGCTGGACCCCTTCCTCTCTGGGGCAGCTCCTCAACTATTGGAAGACTGCTATCCTGTCCCGCTTTGTCCTTCTTTGCGTCAAAGTAGACAGACCCAGTTCCAGCCACCGTTCTTCCCATGTTTTAGCCTCCAGTCCCCTAATCCTATTCGTTGCCCTTCTCTGTATCTAGAAAGAGTACGTCTTAACATCTTTTTTACATTGTGGCAACTATGAAAATCATGAAAGAGACAAATAAAAATAGGGATTTGTAATGGATAATTACAAATTTAATAGAGCTCTTTAAAACGGCAAACATCTGAAAAGAAGACCTTCTTTGCTTGGATGGAAACAATGGCAATTTGGGGGCTCCTATAGCTACTTCCTCACATCTTGAACCCAAATCACCAAATGTGGACGTCAGCAAGGAGGTCAACATGAGGGTTGACTGGGTTTCTACCGGTTCTGTCCACCCCTGTAGAACCGGTAGCTCTGAAGAGCAGCAGACATAGAACCGGTTCTATGTCTGCTGATGTTTTTGCCCACCTGCCCGCCTGGGCTCTTACCTGACCTTTATTTCCTGCTTTCTCAACTTCAGCTGCCGTGCGAGGCACAGCTGCAGTTAAAACAGCAGGAAAAGAGGGCTGTTTCAAAGGCTGCTTCTCATCACGCAGCGCTGCTCAGCTGCCCAGGCACCAGGCTGATGATGATTTACAGGCACGCACAGCAGTGCAGGGAAGCACATCGTAAATCACCGAAATGGTAGTTAACCCTGTCGGATCCCACCCCTGGTCAACAGCCTCCAATTGGGGGACCCAACTGGAACCCACTTCTTTTCCTGTCTGTGTGATGCATGCAATAACCATAAAAAAAATCATTCTTCTCCCAGTCATGCTCCCTTGATCCTCCTGGTCACCCTCCAAGCATTTCCCTGACATCAAATGTTGGTTATTATTTATTTATTAATGAACTTTATATGGTGGCCCAACTCGCTCAATGTGACATTAGGCAGCATTAGACAGGAGGGGAAAAACCCACTTGGAGATGCAGGCAACCCAGACTCGTCCCTAACAGCCTGAGCTGGCCTTCAACAGGGAAGGGACACGGGGCAGAGGACATCCTGAAGCCAAGAAGGCTCCCCCCCCATTGGCTCCACTCAGGTGACCTGAGGACACGGATACAACTTCCACGCGGCCTCAATGACTCCCTAAAAGGTTGCAAACAACCAACTGCCTGAAAGGAGTATAAATCCTTCCATTCCTCCCATCCAGTCGGAGCTGAAGAAGCTTCTTGGATTGAGAAGTGAAATGTCTTCAAAGAAAAACAAGAAAGTCCAGTTGCCTCCTGACAAAGCACCCCTGGGACCTCCATTCCCTGGTGATAGCAATCAAACAGATCATTTGATGGACTCCATGTCACACCAGGGTTTCTTGGCCCTGCTGGGAACGCGCGTCTTCAGGGGCTTTGGGAAGAGTGCCTGGGTGGGAGCCAATCTTGGTGCTGCAGGGAGGGGTCCGTCATGGAGGGGGCCCTTCCTCTTAGCCCCTCGGGGGGGGGGCTCCTTAGGAGAGGCACCCGTGGCCTTCCCTGCCGCCCCTCTCTGGTGGGTTGAGAGGAGAGGATTGGAAAAGAAGGTCTTGAGCTCTGGTGCCACAGGGGTTAGGACGTAGCATGGCAGGCTGACTCTGCCCACTGCCAGGAGTTCGATCCTGACGGGGCTCCAGGTTGACCCAGCCTTCCCTCTTTCCTTCCGAGGTGCGTCAAAGGAGGGCCCAGATTGTTGGCAGGCAAGAAGCTGACTCTGTAAACCGCTCAGAGAGGGCAGGGAAGCCCTGTGTGAAGGCGGTATATAAGTCTAAAGGTTGTTCCGAACTTATTTCTGCTGGGATGAGGTTCTGCCCTGAAGGACGTCGCCTTCATGGCAAAGATCCTTTTTCTTGGTCGCACCAGGTGGGTTTCCTTAAGAGGCCCTTAAAACCCCTTGTTTCCCAGCCCTGGAGAGTTGGGGAGATGGTCCTGGGAAACAGTGTTAAATTGTGAATTTTACTCTGATGAAAAGGCATAATTAACAAATGCCCTCTGGAACATCATTATATTAAAATTTGAATGAAATGTTAATGTCCAATATTCTGATTTACCTTCAGTCCTGACCCCATAGCCGCTTCCCGCCCCATTTAACGAGAATTGTTCATAACTTCCAGCAACTTCTTACATCAACATGTATTTTCCTTTGTGGTTAGACAGCTCCCTTGTTTAAATAATTCATGTCTTTGTACGCCTCCAAAAGGTACAAGAGAGGGCTTTGTAAAAATTATTTTTAGTTTATATTCCATCTTAAGGATGAATTCAGAAACACAAAGACCTTTCAATAAGATGGTGAAAATGAAGCATATAATTGGCTGTGCAGGCATGAAGGAAAGGGGAGATTGCAGCGTCGACCTCAGTCGCCATTCAAAGGCCGCACGGCTGGTTTTTGGAGACCGTCGTTGGCTTTGTCTTCCCAATTGGGGCTTTCAAAGTTCACCTTGGGATACACAGGACGAATCAGAGAGGCCTGAGGGGGTCACGTAGAAAGACTTGCCCCAGTAATATACACAAGAGGCCGGTGACTTGCTACACATCCTAAAGAAAGTGGAAGGGACCAAGACTCAGCACTGAAGAAGCTTCTTGGATGAGAAGCGAAACGTCTTCAAGCAAAATTTGCCTTCAGAAGTTGTGGAGGCCTCACCACTGGACTCCTTCAGGAAGAGACTGGACTGCCATCGGTCAGAAATAGTAGAAGGTCTTCTGCTCGGGTGGGGGTTGGACTAGATGACCTCCCTTCCAACTCTCTTATTCCGTTATAAAACGTTAGGATACTGAATTCAGTGCCTGGAACAGGAAAGGGTGCAATGAGCCAGAACACACAGCTGTAGTTGAGGGAGTAGGAAAGTGCTGCTCATGCCTGAAACCATCCATGCTGCAATTGGTCTCTGAAGGTAGAAAGGGGAGGGGTCCCTTCCCCCCCCTCCTTTTTCTCCTGTGTGATTTTGCATACTGTTTAACTTGGCTCCTGATATTCCTGTGTCCTGACTAGGTTGCCTGCTGTGAATCTGAATTATAAATATATTTGTTTATGCAGTCAGAACAGAGCCGGAAGGGACCCTGGAGGCCCTCTAGTCCACCCCGCTGCTCAAGCAGGGGACTCTATACCATTTCAGACAGGTGGCTGTCCAGCCTTTCCTGACAAGCCTCCAGGGGTGGAGCCGCGAGGATTTCTGGAGGCATCCTGGTGAATTGTGTCCTCCGTGTTGGCCAGTTCCTCCTCAGGGCCCGGTTGCTCCTCTCCTGGATTCCTCTCTTGTCTTCCCTTCTGGTGCTTTGGAGAAGACAAGTGGAGCCCCTCTGTTCCTTGGGGCAGCCCCTCAAATGCTCCGATACGGCTATCTCGTCCGTCCCAGTCCTTCTTTTCTCTGGACTGGCCATTTCCCAGCTCTTCATACGTTTTAGTCTCCGGGCCCTCAATCCTCTTAGTCGCTCTTCTCTTCACTTGGCCTCCCAAAGCCTCAAAATCTTATTTTATAAAGCTACAAGTTTGTGCCAGTGTCTCTGCTGATGCGCAATTCCTGGACACAAAGCCAGAAAGTGCAGTTGCCCTTGGAAAGGAAGCACCTCCGGGACAACGTGAGCCGCAGGGCTGAGAACCTCCACAGACAAAGGAGGACCAAGAAGAGCAAAATGGTTTTTAACAATAAGTTCGTTCTGCTCTCCTGGCAGTGATTTTCCAGTTCTGTGTAAATATCGTGATTGGCGAACGCTGAGTTTTTAACAAGTAAAACAAAATCAATATATTTTCATCCCTTGTCAATATTATATAGAACCCAGTCTCTACTTAGTTCCATTTAACGGTGTTTTAAAAAGAACTACATGAATACAGAACAATAAAACATATCCAAATAGGAGTGTTGTGACAAATAGCACCATTGGAACAATAAAATAGCAGATCAGGATTTATCTGTGATGATTGCTCAGGGAACAAAAGGCTGCTGGAATAAATCCCGTTGATCTGTCTCCAGAAGTACCTAAGCACCAAAACAGGAGGCCCGTTTTTGCACTGCCACCATTTTTCTCTGTGTGGTAGAAGCAAAGGTTCTAATGCCCTCATTAAGGCTCAGAATCAAACTGCACATTAGGTTACCGAGGCAAAATGCAACTACATTTGTTTTTCTCTTATTTCTTGGTAACGATGTAAATATTCAAATATTCACTGTGGTCATTAACCAACAGAAAGAACGAAGAAGAGTAAAAGAAAAGAGCTTTCAAATATTCAGAACATCCAAAATCAATAAGAGAGTTACATAGAAAGCCACACTGAAGAGCTTCACTCTCATTAGTTAAAATTAACCTAAAACAGAGAATTATGGAACCGCTAACAAATCTGAGGAAGGTAAACCTTAAAAGCACAGTACCTTTATTCCGGTGGTCCTCGACTTACAATCCGAGTTGAGCCCCGAATTTCTGCTGCTGAATAAGACTGTTGCTAAGAAAGTCTTTGCCCACTTCGCAACCTTTCCCGCCAGAGTTGTTAAGTGAATCACTGCCATTGTTAAGACAGCCACGTGGTTCTTAAGTGAATCCGGCTTCCCCACTGACTTTTGTCAGTGCACACAGTGTGACCAAGTGAGACAACCCAGGAGCAATACAGTAAATGGAGGCTTGTTTTATCCACCAAGAATATATACATACACACATACACGCATACATACATACATACATACATACATACATATGTAGGTCTTGGCAAGTTCTCTTGTTGGCCCTCCCATCTGCCTCTGCGCTTTTCTCTTCTTTATCCTCTCAGCTGATTGGTGCTTCAGGCTTCAGCTGGTGTGTGGAAAGCTGTGCGTATGTGTTAGGTGTGTGTGTGTGTGTGATCACCAAACTGGTAATGGAACAGGTAGGAGCCCACTGTTGCTGTAACCATCATAAATATGAGTGGGTTGCCACACGCCTGAATTTGGATCATGTGGCCATGGGGATGCTGTGATGGTTGTGTGAAAAATGGTTGTGTCACTTTTCTCAGGGTTGTTATAACTTTGAAGAGTCAAATTGTTTTAAGTCAAGGATTACCTGCATCATATTTTTTTAATTTTTTTGGACGGCTGTCAATGCACCGGGGCCATTTCACTGAGTCGACTCCAGGCCGGCTCCGAAATGCCACTCTAGGAAAAGGCCTAATCAACCCCACACGGAGAGCCCGCCTGTCATCTCTGGCTCGGTGGGGGCCTCCCTTCTGGTCTCCAAAAGCCCCCGAGTCGTATTTCAGGCGTGAGCTTCCTTTTATCTTCCAACTCCCGAGCAGATACGTTTGATTTATAAAATTCATTCAGAAAATATTTTGGATGGCTCACGCTTCAGTGGCTCTACGTATTATTTGTTCGGCAGGAGCAAATAGTGCTCCTAGAGTGAAATTCATGTGGAACCTATAAACATAAGCGGGGAGGCTGGGAAGGTGTGCTTTTCTACATCCATGGATGGAAGTTTTTATACTTGTAAAAACTCCCGAACAGACCAATGATTCAGCTCCAGGCACTGAGCAACTAAATTTACTTCTGGAAAGTGTGAAGGGAAGACTTCTGTGCCTGAGACTTAGCATTCAGAAATGCACTGATCCCTAAAATGGACATAATAAATCTATTAAAAGGTGTGAGAGAGAGAGATCTAGTGCTCAAGGCATAGGCTAGAAACTGGGAGATGGGGAGTTCTAGTCCCACCTTAGGCGTGGAAGGCGGCTGGGTGACCTTGAGCCAGTCCCTCTCGCGCAGCCCTAGGAAGCAGGCAATGGCCAACTGTTTCAGAAGTAGGTAGTCATCAGGGCCCAAAACTGTCTCTAAGGCATAAAAAACAAAATAAAAATTAATTGGGACATTAATCATGTGAAAGTATTGAAAGTATTAATTAAACTCTGTAATTAATTAAACTACTTAATCAGGGAAAATCAATTTGTTATGTAATTACATATTATAATGTGGTTACTTCTTGTCCCTCTGGTTCATTTCCCCTTCATTCAATTATGTCCATAATCATAGGATCGAAATACCTGCTACATTATAGAAAAAGAAACTCTTTTCCACAACGTTTGTTTCTCTTCGATGAAAAGCGTTCAGGATCTTTGTCCGTTCCAGAATAACTGCATGTAGGTGGGGGAATATTAGCATTTTCCCTCTCCAACCCTTCCTCCTTCAGCTTGGTTGTTTTCTTGCAGATGTTTTCAACTGGTAACCTCATCAGTGCTAGAAGAGAGTGGGGTTTGTGAGGAGGAGGAGGAGGAGAAGGAGGAGGAGGAGGAGGAGGAGGAGGAGGAGGAGGACTGTGGGGACCTTGGTTCTCCCTGAGGATGTTTTTTTTTTTATTGTAGACATTGCATGACCCAACTAGGTAACACCATCAGTGCGAGTGGGGAGTGGGGTTTGCTCTCAGTTTATATTCTATCAGTGTTGCTGTAGATATTTCATTACCTGTCAAGGTAACAGCATCAGTGCAACACAACTCAGAGAGCACCAGGGACACCACAGGTCACCTCGGTGCTGTGTATATTCCCTTTTAGTGGAAGGTGTATAGCAACAGCCCCGCCCCTTGGACTTCTCTGCCGCTTCCCAGAGCTTCCCAGCCCCCTCTAAGCGGCTTGCGGAGTCAGCCTCTGTCCCCAACAATCTGGGTCCTCATTTTATCCTCTTCAGAGGGAGGGAAGGCTGACTCAACCTGTCAGGATTGAACTGCTGGCTGTGGGCAGAGTCAGCCTGCAGGACTATATTCTAACCACTGTTCTTATGTTGCATCTCTGCAGAGAACCAACAGACTTACAATCATTCGTTTAGTGGCCAATTGAAGTTACAATAGCACTGAAAAAAGTGACCTATGGCCATTTTCCACACTTATGACGGTGGAAGCATCCTCGGGGCCACATGATCAAAGTTGGTCTGCTTGACAACCGGCTCCTATTTGTGGCGGTCCCCATGTCCCAGGGCCCCACAATCCCCTTTTGCAACCTCTGGCCAAGGGGGAGGGGAGGCCAGAGTCACCATCTTCATATCACTGGCCTCACTTAGCAACTGCAACGGTTCCCTTAGCGACCGTGACCAGAACGGTTCTCAGATGGGATAAAATTCAGTCAGCAAGCGTCGTGCTTAACAATAATAATTTTGGACTCAATTGTAGTCGTAAGTCGAGGACCACCTGTATACAAAAACTCTATGCACCCGTCCTGTGATATCAGGGGTTGTGATGTGTTGTATATGGATGCAGCTCTGCCTTCTGGTCTCCGGACCCCCCCACTTCCCCTGGGCCCCCCTCCCCCCCCGAACAGTCGGTGGATTCCCATGAAAGCCCCCGTTTTTAGCTTTTTAGCTCCCCCCTCCCTGCAGCGAGCTGTTTTTCTAGCGCATTTGCCAAATTTGTATATTTTACATATAATTTTCTCGAATGCGCATCGCTTTGAACATTCTGGAAATTAGGAGATAGAGTGTAAAATCCAGCAAGGTATGAAAATCAAAGGGTAATTGCATTCCATTTCAAATATGAGTTGGGCTACTGCAAATTAAGCTGGCTCAGCCTGAGACGTAAACAAACTTGTTCCCACATCACGCAGATGAAAGTGTGACGGTAAACAGAAAGCAAATATTCTCTGCTCCTTCTGTCCCCGAAAAATAAATGGATCATTAGGAAGTGGTCGGTGTGTTACCCCACATGTGCAACTTGATGGATAAAATGCGGTTGTCTTGATAGGTTTGAAAATACAGGTAGTCAGAACCAGAATAGAGCTGGAAGGGACCTTAGAGGTCTTCTAGTCCAGCCCCCTACTCGAGCAGGGGATCCTATACCATTCCAGACAAGCGTCTGTCCAGCCTCTTCTTAAAAGCCTCCACTGACGAAGCCCCTGCAATTTCTGAAGCCGATTTCTGTTCCACTGGTGAATTGTCCTCCCCGTTAGGAAGTTTCTCCTCAATTCCAGGTTGCTTCTCTCTTTGATTAGCTTCCATCCATCGCTTCTTCTCCTGCCTTGAGGTGTTTTGGAGAACAGCTGGACTCCCTCTTCTTTGGGGCAGCCCCTCAGATACTGGAAAACGGCTGTCATGCCCCCCACACCAAACCATCCTTTCTCCAGACTAGCCAGGCCCAGTTCCTGCAACCTTTCTTCCTATGTTTCGGTCTCCAGGCCTTGAATCCTCTCAGTTGCTCTTCTCTGCACTTCCCCACCCCCCCAAAAAAAGTCTCAACATCTTTTTTGTAACGTGGTGACCAAAACTGGATGCGGCACTCCAGGTGTGGCCTCACGAAAGGTTTTATGAAGCGGTAGGGATACTTGGCGTGATTCTGGTTCCATGCCTCTGTTTATCCAACCCCCAGGATCGCATTGGCTTTTGGGGCTGCTTCTTGATACGCTTCGCTGCTTCTGGGCCTTCCCCGCCTGGGATGCCTTCTTCTAACAGTTTCATCCCAGAATCCAGGGAAATGCAAGATAATCTAGTTTTAAGCCTCCTTCGCTGCAAACGGGCCTTTCAGAATCCTATCGATTAGACTTAACCGAGGGAGGCGGAGATCTCTGTGGGCAAAGCTGATCTTTTTAATAATTCCGAGATGGTTAGCATAACTCCTCTGACCTACAAAGGGATCATTAGCTGCACTTGAAATGCTTGTATCAGTAAATAGTCAAAATGAGTCACTGAAGGCGCTCCCTCCTTGGGAATCCTCCGAGCATAAAAATGCAAGACAGAAACGGAACTGTCGAATTGAATAAGCGACTGAAAAAAAAGGCTCTAATGGAAAAACTAATAATATTGAATTGAACTGCATACCCATGAGACAAAAAGAATAAGAAATGTAGATACATTCATCATAACGTTCCTTATTTACCAACCAATTTTACCCTTCAAATTTAGAAAGAGAAAACAAAAGTGGAGAAAAGTGGTCAGCTCCTTTCCCGCATGAAAAACCTCCTGGGAGTCGATGGGACAGAGGAGATGCGAAGAAAACGCCTCCTCTTCCCCAAAGCCAATTGTCAGCAGAATGACTGCTCAGAGCCTGGGCAATTGTTAGACCCAAGGAACAAAGTTTGTACAAAGTTCCTTCTGAGGAGTTTCTTTACTGTGGCTGGCCTGCACACAGAATCTTGCCAGACTAAAGCAGCATCTGCAGTAACAATAGGTCTATTCTCTATGAACTGACCTCGCTGTCTTCCTGCCCACCAGACCTTCTTCCTCCCGCCCCCTCCTCCCCTCCTCCTCCTCCTTCACCTCTCCTCCTCATCCCCTCCTCCTCCTCCCATTCTCCTTCTTCACGTCTCCTCTTCCCCTCCTCCTTTACCACTAGTTCTCCTCCTCCAACTTCTCCATCTCTCCTCTCCTCCTCCTTTTCCCTTCCTCCTTCTTTACCACTCCTTTTCCTCCTCCTCCTCCTCCTCCTCTTCCTCCACCTTTCTATGAAGCCCATAGCTGACAGAAAAGAGGTGGCCCCTCTTAACGTAGCTTTGGAGAGGCCGTGATCAGCTGTGTGTTGCCATCATTCCTTTTTTTTTTCTTATTCGTATCCATTTCATGTATTCATAACTATGTTTATACTTATACCTGTTATTTTATAATCGCTTGACTAAATAAACAAACAAATCAATAAATCAAGCTGGCCTCCCATGACTTACCACACATATTTGGGATCCCCAAGGACTGTGCTTTGCAAATGCAACTGGAAAACTCCAAGCCTAGTTGGTCTCCTGAAAGAAGGGCACTCTTGAGTGGGAAAAGCTTCCGTGTAGTTGTCTGCAAGCAATTTTCTTTTCTCCACAACCTGCACAAAGAGGACAATCATTCCCCCCCGCCCCCGCCCCCAATTCAAAGCCACCACATCTTGCTTTAGATTACATTGCCTCTGCGATCATAAACATGTCTTTCTTTCTTTTTTTTTTCTTTGTTGGCATTACACAATAAGCTAGACAACCCCTTGTCTTTACTTTATTATTTTTTCTGCTTGTTTGTTTTCATTTTTCATGAGCTTTCCTGAGGCTGTAAAATGTGTGTTTGGAGATATTTATTAGTTTCTGACCAGATTATCTCAACTCGAGAATGAGAACAGGACTTGCTCATCTTGGACAGAAGGAACGAAAGCTAAACTTTGGGAAAGATTAGAAAGCTAGAAGGTCGAGTATTTTCCTATGAGGCTCATCTGAAATTAAGGGCCATTGCCTCTGAAGAATTAAGTCATAGCTTGTGGTCTTAAATCCACATAAAATGGGGAAATAAAAATAGCAATCATGTCTGTCTGTCTGTCTCTCTCTCTCTCTTTCACCTCTCTCATATCTATCTAAGCGATAAGACTTTCTAAGGCTTTATAAAATGGTATTCATATTGCTTTACAGTGCCTTAATAAGACCACACTTAGAATACTGCATCTAGTTTTGGTCACCATGTCATAAACAAGATATAGCGATTCTGGAAAGAGTGTAGAAAAGAGCAACTAAGATGATTAGGGGGTTGGAGGCTAAAACATACGAAGAAGGGTTTGTCTGATCTAGTGAAAAGAAAGACTAGGGGCAACATGATAGCAGTCTTCCAATATTTGAGGGGTTGCCCCAAAGAAGAGAGGGGGTCAATCTGTTTTCCAACGTACCAGGAGGCAAGACAAGAAATAATAGATGGAAACTAATCTAGGAGAGAAACAACCTGGAATTAAGGAGAAACTTCCTAATAGTGAGGACAATTAACCGGTGGAACAGCCTGCCACCAGAAGTTGTGGATGCTCCAACACTGGAGATTTTTAATGAGAGACTGGACAGACACTTGTCTGACATGGCCGAAGGTCTCCTGCTTGTGCAGAAGGTTGGGCACAATTGTGATAGTAAGTTGAGGGCTGTCTATACCCCTCCCAAAGCCAAGGGAGATCAAAGTTGAAGTTTGGATCATGCCGTCTCATAACAGTCCTGGCTGCATTCCAGAAAAGTAATATGTATGGACAACTCTGGTAGGATCAAAGGAAAAAATTGTGCTGAGCATGGCGTGACATCTGAAAAACAAATCTATATTAATGAGACATACTTTGTAAAGCAAAACATTCATCGTGCTGATAATTACAAAATGTGTATTAATTAGAGGTGGCTATTTTCTGAATTATGACAACTGTAGCTCCATGTCAATTAGTGCAATTAGACTGAACTAAGTGGTCTGTAATTACTCCTTGCAGTGTTGTCTTAGCATTCATTTAATGGAAAAGTTAGATTTACAGTTAACTGTTAATTGTTTAAACTCAGGCTCCGAAGAGAAAAACGGGCCTCCAGCAATATTTGGGGGGAATGAATAACGATCATAAGATCCGAAGCTTGGTGTCACAGAAATTGGTAAGCAGGAATAAAAATAGTGTGGTAACCACGTCCTGGAGCCAAGAATTAGGGTTACACAAGATTACTCCAACTACTTTGCAATTTAGGCGACATAGGAGACAGCCAGGCTGAGCCTGAGGGAGGGCTCAAGCACACCATCAGTTTAGAATCCCTTTGCACCCACAAGAGATCCCAACCCAGCCCCTCTTGCTTGCTTGCTTGCTTTCATGTTGGAAGCACCTGGACACCTCTGGGTGGAAGGGCTTGCCAGTGGCATCACTGCTGCCCCGGGACACTCAACTGGGGGCTTCTTTCAGGTCCCCATTAAGCTGCCCAGTGAAGTGACACCCATTTAACTGCTTGCAGTCGCTCACTTTCAAGATTCCGGGTCAGCGTAAGCTGGAGGGAGTGGAGGAAGCTCACCCCAACAGATGGCAGCACTTGGGTCTCAGATCATCAACCCAGTATCCCCCACACTCCCAGCCCTCCCACCTGAATTCAGAATCAGGATTTCAGAATAGAGCCAGAAGGGACCTTGGAGGTCTTCTAGTCCAGCCCCTTGCTCAAGCAGGAGATCCTATACTCTTTCAGACAACTGACTGTCCAGTGCCGTGAGGGCGAACCCATGGCATGCGTACCGGAGGTGGCACACAGAGCCCTCTCTGTGGGCACTCGAGCTGTCGCCCCAGCTCCGCTCTGCCACACAGGTGCCTCCCACTAGCCAGCTGGTCTTTGGGTCTCTGCCGTGCATGCGCGGGGGATGGGACACATGCGTGGGGCGGGGTGCATGCACAGGGGACACACATGTACTGCATTTTGGGGATGTGTGTGCATGCGCACTTTGGGCACTTGGTGCCGAAAAGGTTAGCCATCAGTGGTCCGGTCTCTTCTTAAAACCTTCCAGAGTTGGAGCAGCTACAATTTCTAGAGGGAAGCAGTTCCACTGGTGAATTGTCCTCCCCATTAGGAAGTTTCTCCTTAGTTCCAGGTTGCTTCTCTCCTTGTTCAGTTTCCATCCCTTGTTTCTTGTCCTGAATTCTCCTGATTCTTATCTACCATCAATTTGCCTTGATTGCTAGTAGTTTAGCTTCTTGTTTAGGGATAGCATGGACTAAAAACTTGTCCTCATTTGCACAATTGCTCCTCATTTCTTGCACTGGGCATTATTTTAAACCAACTGGGTGCCACCTACTGAGGGTGAACTAGGCATCCACAGTAGCCCAGAGAGGGTGAGGTTCCAAACTGGTCGGTCACAGGGACCAGAGGTTTAGTCTTCTACATTTTCTGAGTGATGTTGGAGCTCATCCTCAGGGAATCCCAAAGGGGCTTTTTCAGGAGGCAACTGGACTTTCTGGTTTTTCTTTGAAGACGTTTCACTTCTCATCCAGGAAGCGTCTTCAGCTCTGACTGGATGGTGGGGAAGGGAAGGATTTATACTCCTTGAAGACAGCTTTCTATACTTCAAATAAAAACTTTCAAAGTCTTCAAAGAAAAACCAGAAAGTCCAGTTGCCTCTTGAAAAAAGCATCTTTGTGGTCTGGATCAGTGGTCGCCAACTGGTGGGCCACGGACCACTGGTGGGCCACGAGAAAATTTGGGTGGTCCACAGAGAAATGTCGCCCCCAAAGCAATTAATCCAGGCTGTGCAGGAACACAAGGCTGTGACACCCACATGGCCTGCGGGAACACAAGGCTTTCATCGCTTGCATTGCAAACAACATGAGGTGGTGAGGGGAGGGGGGAAAGGGAAGAGGGGGGGAACTTGCCCCACTCACCCCATGTGCCTGGCCTGGCCACCAGGCTGCTTCTTTCCGCTTCTTTCTTCTTCTTCTGCTTTTGTCTGCACACAAGGAAAGCAGCCAAAGTCTTTCTTTCTCTCCCCCAAACTCCACCAGAAAGGAGTCTTTGGGACCCTGCAAGGCCTCCTGCTCCAAGAGGCTGTGCCGGTGTGACAAGTCTCACAAAGACTCATTTCTGGCGGAGTTTGGGGGACAGAAAGAAAGACTTCTGCTGTTTCTGCTGTTTTCCTTGCATGAAGCCAAAAGTCTCTCCCCCCCATCCAAGAATGGAGCTGGAGATGGTATCCTACGATCCCAAATAAAGAATGATTGATCAGTAGGAAAACGGGTTGGCAGACATTTCCTGCAGACTTTTTGGGGGGATTTTCCCAGGGTCTCTGGTTCACGGGATTTCAAATGATGAGTTTGGTGGTCCCTGAGGTCCCAAAGCTTGGCGACCCCTGGTCTGGATGACTGAGCATCTCCATAGACTTCCTCAGAGAAATTCTCTCGACTGGAAGGTCTTCTTTGGACTATTTGATGCACGGTGTCTATGTGGTGCCTAGTTGTGTGTGGCTTTTTGGTTCTTGATTGGGATGGTTGAGGGCCAGCTATTAAGTCATTGGCTGTTGTTTCCTTGTGTTCCTTTTGGCATCATTGTGGTTGAATGGAAGCTTACGTCTCCCCTCTTCCTGAAGAAAAATATACATACAAATTTAAAAACAATGTCACACAGAGGAAGAGTAACCTTAGACAGCACTAAGCTATAGAATCCAATAGCATGTATTCCTCCTGCTGTTTTTACAGAAATGGTTATGGAAAGGACTGCAATTGGTGAAAATAAAATAACGGTCCTCTACCAGGAGTCTTGTTCCCAATGTAACTCTGAATCTATTCATCGCCTTTGGAAATCTAATTGTGGGAGAAGGCGAAGACAACTCAACAAAGGTTACAAGGACCCCCAAAGCCTTTGCTGAAAATACGCAACCTGGAAACGGCCAGTGCTGACCACTGTGATCAACTAGTTTCCTTTGGCCTTTCAACTAATTAACTCTTTCAGATCTTCCCAAAGTAAATAAGTTGTGATTTATGCAGATGTAGAAGCATGTTTGATCATGTGAAAGTCCTTGACATTCCTATGGATGATAGATGGTAGATGATAGATGATATAGATGATAGATGAATAAGTAGATAGACAGTGATAGATAATAGAATACTTCACATTCTGTGATGAGAGATAATTAATATTACATTTGTAAGAATAGTTGATTTTAATATTGCCTAGGAAGATATATTCATATTTTTCATTGGGCATGTTGGAACTTTGCATATGGTAGAAACTAAACATGCAAATAATAGATAGATTGAAGTTTATTTCATGAATTTGACAATGTAACTATCTTATCAGGCCTGAAAAATAACTATCTCTCTTCTTTTTAGATAATTAAGAAATCATAGAAATATTAATCAGAGCAGATGATAGCATCTAAGTGATCTTGGCTGCTTGGAAGAATAAAGTGGGATTGAAGTTCATTAGCAACTGAATAGGAGACTTCTAGAAAATTCCAGGAATTGGGTTGACCAAGAAGTCAAAACTGTACCATGAAAAAGACAATGACAAACTTTTGATCTATTGCTCGAACTGACAAACAAACCAACCCAACATAGTAGAAGCCACCAAGTGTCTGACCCAGAAGAGACTTCAACTTTGTCACTAGAAACATTTATCAACCACACCTTCAGCCCAACGAATTAGTTAAGACAACATGATCTCATGGCTTGTTTGACACAAGATGGGAAATTTTGGTTGTATGTGAGTGGAAGTATAAATGAATTTTCAGGTGGGACATTTATAACATGTCACTCTGCAAGACAGAACTACAAATAGGGTATCATCTCCAGGTGGGAACAACTGAAATGAATTCAGCAATGTTCCATCAAAGATGAAAATCTCATACAGATTTTTTTTAAATTAATTTTATTCTAGAAAAACATTTATTTGACATACATTTAAAACAGACAAATCAATACACACACACACACACACACACACACACACACATAGATTTTACAGCATATATTGAGCAATGGTTTTTTTTTTCTTTATCTTTATCATTGACATGATCTGCCTTGTTACAATAACTCCTTCATTCTTTTAATGTTTTAATTTCTCCATATAGTTTGTGATTAAATGCACATCTTCTGTCATTCCCATAACTTATCCAAATATCAAATATTACCTTTTCTTTAACCACTCATATCAAATGTTCCATATTTCATAATAGTCACTGTCTTATTTATTTTTTAACAGTTTGGTTAGGCTATCCATCTTAGCGCATTCATGTATTTTTTTAATTACCATATCCTCTGAAGGAATGGAAGGCAGTTTTCAGTTTTGTGCATAGGTTATTCTAGCTGCAGTTATAATATGCAAAATTAAATATTGGTATTTTTTCTCCATGTTTGAATTTATCATACTTAGCAGAAAGCTTTCCGGTTCAAGTTTTAAATTTTGTTTTGTTATATTTAAAATCCAATTTCTAATATTTCTCCAAAATTTCTGAGCACATGGGCAAGTCCACCACATGTGAAAAGATGTTCCTTGTGCGTAGTTACATTTCCAACAATTGCGTGATAGGTTGGGGAACATCTTAACCAGTCTCGCAGGAGGTAGGTGCCAGCAATGAACCATTTTATATAAATTTTCTTTATACGAGACTGACATGGTTAATTTGTAATTTGTTTGACAAATGTGCTCCCACTTATCTAATTCAGTACTATGACCCACGTTTTTAGCCCAAATTATCATAGATTCTGTAGCTGTTTCTTCTTTTAATTTGTAGTCCAAAAGATATTTATATGTTTTCCTAATTGTTTTCTATTCCTCTCCTAGCCATATTTTATCTAATTCTGGTGGAGTCAAAGCCAAATTGTTTTCTATCTTTTTTATAATAGGTTTGTATTTGTGCAAAGGGCCACCATGCTATCTCCTTTCCTTGAATTTGTATTTGATTCCTATTTTTAAGCTCTCCAGTGTCATATAATAAAACTTTATACCTAACAATATTTTCATAATCCAATACATTTGGATGTGTAACTGCTCCCAATGTAGATAGCAACAATGGAACCTTTGGGTAGTGTTTTTTTTTTAATCTTTCCCCAGATATTAAACAACGCATTTCTTACATGGTGCCTTTGGAAATATGAATGTTGTTTAGATTTTCCATCCCACCTGAAGGCGTGCCAGCCAAGTTGGAGATCAAAACCCTCTAATACTCATAACCTTCTATTTTCTAATTTAACCCAATCCTTAAGCCAGTTTACTATAGCGGCATCATAATATAATTCAAAATCTGGAAGGCCAAATCCTCCTTTTTTCTTGGCATCCTATAATAATTTATATTTCACTCTGGGTTTTTTCCTCTGCCATATAAATTTAGATATACATTTGTTTAATTCTACAAAAGAAATTCTTTTCCAACTTGACTGGCACTGTTTGAAACAAGAAACATACAGCTTTTTAAATTACTTCAGGTCATCTCTCTCTCTCTCCCCTTCCCTCCCTCCTTCCCCCTGTCTCTGCAAAAATAAGCCGCACAGGGAAACCAAATGATTCTTCTTAAAGTATGGAATCTCCCTGTAAGAAGGAACAACAAAATATTAGTTCTTGGATAGGTAGATGCCTGAAGCTGTCAATTACGGCTGTCAATTACTGAGTCGGCAAAAATCCATCCACCTGAATTAGATGCTAATGTTGCCATTGATAGTCCTGGCTATCTCTCTTAGGAGACATTACCAAAAGGAGAAGCATGGTGCCTATTATATTTTATGAGTTTAAAAATTACTTTTTGGTGATAACATCCAGATTACCTTTCCTGAATTGGCCTGTGAAAAAGTGCTGGACTCTAATTGGTGTCCCATATCCAAATAAATTTCCCTGATATTATGAGAAAGCATTAAAAAGAAAACATGCACTTTTATTATCGGGCTGTTTGTTAGAGAGACTGGGAAAGGAATTCGAAGTCTCTGTCTTGCTTTGTGATATAAAAACACTGCCTTCCTACATCAAAACAACGTTAAACTATGTTCACATTCAAGCATTGGATGGGTAACTCTGACAAGAGGAAGGTTCTACATTTAAGCAGAAAAAACAAAATGCCCAGGTACAGTATAGGTGGTACCTGGCTCAATAGTAGTAACTGTGAGAGGGATCTTGGAGTGCTGGTGGACAATCACCTAAACACGAGCCAACCATGTGCTTCAGCTGCCAAAAAAGCCAACACGATCCTAGGCTGCATCAACAGAGGGAGAGAATTAAGAGCACCTGAAGTGTTAGTACCACTTTATAAGGCCTTGAAAGTAAGGCCACACTTGGAATCCTGCATCCAGTTTTGGTCATCACAATGTAAAAAAAGATGTGGAGACTCTAGAAAGAGTGCAGAGAAGAGCAACGAAGATGATTAGGGGACTGGAAGCTAAAACATAGGAAGAACAGTTGCAGGAACTGGGTATGTCTAGTCTAATAAAAAGGACTATGGGTGACATACTGTGTTTCTCATAAAATAAGGCTGGGTCTTATATTTTTGGGGGCCCCGAAAAACCGGCTAGGCCGTCTTTTTGGAGGTGACTTAATTTCCCCCCTTGCATCCTCATCTAGAGCGCCCCGCGGGCAGCCTTGCCACCAGCCACTCCTAACGGGTGATCATGGCGAAGCGCAGAGAGCTCCCTACTCCCACCAAACACCTTTGCTGCAGACCCAAGACCTTTGGCACCCGCAGCTGTTGCTTTCCCTTCTGCCCATTCCGCCACCATGTTTGGAGCTGCCGCTTCCGTGTTTGGAGTGCCGCTGCCATTTGGAGCACTGCCGTCATGTTTGGAGCTGCCACTTCCGCGTTTGGAGCTGCCGCCGTGTTTGGAGTGGCAGCGGCACTCCCAGTGGTGGTGGTGCTCCAAACAGTGGCAGTGCTCCAAACAGTGGCAGTGCTCCAAATGCGGAAGCGGCCGCTCCAAACACGGCAGGAGCTCCAAATGCGGACATGGCAACTCCAAACAGCGGCAGTGCTCCAAACAGCAGTGGGGTTCCAAACGTGGAAGCAGCAGCTCCAAATGCGGCGGCAGCTCCAAATGCGGAAGCAGCAGGTCCAAACAGCAGCAGTGCTCCAAACAGCAGCAGCGCTCCAAACGTGGAAGCGGCAGCTCCAAATGCGGCGGCAGCTCCAAATGCAGAAGCGGCAGCTCCAAATGGCAGCGGTGCTCCAAACGGCAGCGGTACTCCAAACAGCAGCGGTGCTCCAAATGTGGAAGTGGCAGCTCCAAATGTGGTGGTGGCATGGGCAGAAGGGAAATCAACAACGGCGGGCGCTGAAGGTCTTGGGTCTGCCACAAAGGTGCTAGGCAGGAGTAGGGAGTTCTCCGCGCTCTGCCATGATCGCCCATTAGGAGCAGCTGGTGGCGAGGAATTGCTGCCCACGGGGCGCTCCTAACAGCAAGTCCCCCCGCCCTTCCCCCCATTTTGCATGTTTTAAAATAGGCCTAAATTTGGGGGGAGGGGCTTAATTTCATTTTATGCCTAGAAAACATGCTGGGACTTCCTATTGGGGGAGGTCATATTGTTGGAGAAACACGGTAATAGAAGTCTTCCAGTATCTCAGGTGCTGCCCCAAAGAAGAGGCAGTCAAGCTATTCTCCAAAGCCCCTGAAGGCAGGACAAGAAACAACAGATGGAAACTCATCAAAGAGGGAAGCAAGCTGGAACTAAGGAGGAATTTCCTGACAGTTCGAAAAATTAATCAGTGGAACAACACTGGAAGTTTTGAAGAAGAGACTGGATGGCCATTTGTCTGAAGTGGTGTAGGGTTTCCTGCCTAAGCAGGAGGATGGACTAGAAGCCTCCAAGGTCTCTTCCAACTCTGTTATTCTATTCTAAAGCCAGTTTGCAGAATTGGGGCTCATAGAATGTAATACTGAATACATTTTTGTGCATAGAAAATTTGTATGGCAGCAACTAAGATGATTAAAGGCCTGGAGACAAAAACATATGAAGCAGGATTGCAGGATTTGGGTTTGGCTCATCTAGAGAAAAAGAAGGACTAGAGGGGGCAGGATAGCAGCATTCCAGTATTTGATGGGCTGCCACAAAGCAGAGGAGGTCAATTTATTTTCCATCTGTGGCTTCTAGTTCGGCCTTTGGGTGCTTTGGAGAATAGCTTGACTCCCCCTTCTTTGGGGAAGCCCCTGAGATATTGGAAGACTCCTATTATGTCACCCCGAGTCCTTCTTTTCGTTAAACTAGACATACCCACTTCCTGCAACTGTTCTTCGTATGTTTTATTGCTTCTTGCTTTTTCCTCTTTCCATCTCTTTCCATCTCCCACCTCTTTTCCCCTAGATTTTCATTAAACTTTTGGTGCAACCCAACTGACACCTGATCTTCCTCTGATCTTTCACTGGAATTGTTCACCAATGTGATTTTAGCTTTGGCTTGTTCGAGTATACAGGAACTTTCCTGCTGCAGAATTCTATGTATCATTCCTCTCCTTATTAAAGTGAAGTTTTCTGGGGCCCAAGATATGTAGCTTTAATTTTATCGACCCTCAAGAATTCCAACCTCATAAGGTAAGATGGAATATTCAATTGTTTGTCCCCAAAAACACACATTCTGAAAAGTATTTGGTAATATTCTTAACCTGAGAATTGTGTTAATGACCTTTACATATGAAACTGAAGGGGGTTGCAGTATTGTAGGCAAATTCTGCCCACAGTCAGGAGTTTGATCCTGACCAGCTCAAGGTTGACTCAGCCTTCCATCTTTCTGCAGTTTGTAAAATAAGGACCCAGATTGTTGTGGGCAAGAGGCTTAGAGAGGGCTGTAAAAGTAGAACATACTGTGAAGCAGTATATAAGTCTAAGTGCTTTTGCTATTGCTCTAGCCTGCATGCTTCTCATATGTGATTTTTTTACGTCCTATTCTATTCAATTCTAAAATATTCTATCATCTTGGTGGTGCGGTGGTTAGAATGCAGTACTGCAGGCTACTTCTGCTGATTGCCGGCTGCCTGCAATTTCAGGCAAATGGTTGTCCAATCTCTTCTTAAAAACTTCCATTGATGGAGCAGCCACAACTTCTGGAAAGTAAATTGCTCCAATGATTAATTGTCCTCACTGTCAGGTAATTTCTCCTTAGTTGCTTCTCTGCTTGGTCAGTTTCCATCCTTATTGCTTCTTGTCCTGCCCTCAGGGGCCTTGGAGAAGAGCTTGACTCCCTCTTCTTTGGGGCAGCCCCTGAGATATTGGAGTATTGCTATCCTGTCTCCCCTGGTCCTTCTCTTTGTCGAACTAGACGTACCCAGTTCCAGCAACCGTTCATCGTATGTTTTAGCCTCCTTTAGCCTCCCTTCTGCCAATCTTTCCTTCTCCCGCTTTCTCTTCCCCCCCCCCCTCTCTGATTAGAATTCCCAGCCCTTCCATTTCTCTTTTAAGGTTGGCAAATGGAGGCAAAGCAACAACAGCAAATTTAACTTTCCGCATTGGCCAAACGCTGAACCTCAATTATCCTCAATATACTGTCATCACAAAAGGATTAAATCGGCTTTCTTTCTTCATGCGATTAATCCTCTTTAATAAAATTGTAGATATGAAGAATTGGATTGGGAGCGTGTTTACTCTCTCCCACGCATACACACACACACACACACACACACACACACACACACACCTAGCCCCAGTTTCAAGTAGTTTTATTATTTAGGAGCGATGATTGTTTAATTACTTCAATGAGTTGTAAAAGCTGAGCAGATGTGCTACTCCATCTGCTTTTGTTAATTTCTTGAAACGATGCCATTCAAGGGAGAGGCATTCAGAGTTAAGGAAAGGACGGCATCCATTTTTCTCAGCCAGTCTGCCATTAGGGTGGTGAAATGAACATTTAAGCAGGGAAATGCAGCATAAATGGTGAAGTCCCACATGCACATTTACCCGCATCTCGGTTATCTTCCCGTTGTCCCATAGAGGAAAAAGTAGGGGTCATTAGACATCATACCCCACTTGGCATATCTTTTATGCCACCCAGAGTCAATCTGGAGAGTCGGATGGGCGGCATATAAATTTAACATGACAGGAGCCCGTGGTGGTGCAGTGGTTAGAATGCAGTATGGCAAGTTAATCTATTGCTCACTCCGGGAATTCGATCCTGGCTGGCTCAAGGTTGATGTGTACAGTGTGGTGATTGGGAAAATGAAATGTACTGCTTAGGTGGTGCTGGAATTTCAGCACTTTTAGGAGTTTGTTAAGAAACTTCTTTTTAGGACTTTAAGAATCTTTTTTTGAAAGCAAAATGCTTGGAGTCCCCAAAGTCTCAAATTTGGTAGTTGTGACCAGGAGGGCCTTTCCACAGTTTTGTCTTGGATACTCATTGTGCCAGTTCCTGGATCAGCAGGTAAGTGCTTACAGTCCCTCATGTCCTGGTCACCTTCAGATTGGACTATCTATCGATGTACTCTACGTGGGGCTTCCCTTGAAGAGTATCAGGAAGCTTCAGGTACAGAATGCAGTGAAGCAAGCACTAATGCACCACGTTCCTTGAGCACTGTGTGTTTCACACTTGGTCTGTGAGCTGCTTTGGCTGCCAGTTGCTCCTGAATCCAATTCAAGGTGTTGGTTTGAAGGCTTAAAGCCCTTGGTGGCATCGGATTGGACTGAGGGGGCCCCTCTTCTCATTGACATCATCCCACCCCATCAGAGAAGCCATGCCGCAAATACCCATTGGCCAGGGATCTACAGCTACCAATGGTGGCACAGTGGTTAGAATGCAGTATTGCAAGCTGACTCTATCCACTGCCAGGAGTTCGATCCTGACCGGCTCAAGGTTGACTCAGCCTTCCATCCTTCCAAGGTCAGTAAAATGAGGGCCCAGATTGTTGGGGGCAACAGGCTGACATTATAAACCACCCAGAGAGTGCTATAAAGCAGTATAATTGCTGTATAAGTTTAAGTGCTGTTGCTACTGCTATTCGGTGTGTCCCAGGAGCATTACCCACATTATGTGTGTATCCTTCCTTCACACACCCAAAATTAGATTGGCCTCATCCTTTTTGATATTTCTTCCCAAGGACCTGAGACAGGAAGAATTTGTTCTTTGAGGATGTGAAGGGTATCGTTGCAGGATGTAAGCTGTTCCAAGCAAAGCTGCCTCTTGCAATTGACTGATGGGGAGGTTGTCAACACTCACGGCATTTCAAGTGGTGTTCCAGATGTTGCTGTTGTGTTATCTGCACAATGCCAATTCTGTTTAGGCATTAGTAATAAAAGTACGCTGCTGTTGAATATTATAAATCCAGGGCTCTTTTTATTTATCAGAAGTCAAGCCATTTAATTAACTCGCATGTTATCTGAAGGGGGCGGGGGGAACACACTCAGGTTGATGACAGCTATTTCTCCCTTCTGGTCCCCCAAAATACACATTGTGTCATGCGCTCCTAATCTGTGATTTATAGCCTTCTTCATAAATCCAAGCTGGGTAGCAATTGGAGGCAGAGAATTCCCAGAATCATTTGTTTTTCGCTAATGAAGCAAGTTATTTACGTTAGTTGCAGCAATAGCAAATATAGCCTGGTTGATGAATATCCCAGAAATAATACTGTTCCAGCTGTTGGAGCAAGGATGAAGCCATACATTTCAGCATAACCTGAATCTCATTATTCAAGCAGGATTAGGAAGCAAAGATTATCAGGGGACCAAAGGCCGAAACAAAGGAAGACCGGTTGCAGGAATTGAGTATGTGTACTCTAATGAAACTAAGGCCTAGGGGCAGAGGTGGGATTCTACCAGTTCACACCTATTCACTAGAACCAGTTGTTAACATCCTAAGCAGTTCGGAGAACCAGTGGTTAGAAGAAATTACTGGGCTAATCCTGTAAGGAAGGCAGGAAGGAACCATTCTGGTGTTGCTTACAGAAACTGCCTCTCCGTTAACCCTTATTACATTCTTGGCAGGATTGGACTTCCTGTCTCTGGAACTTCTCTGGAGTTTTTCCCCTCCTTTGCTGGTACTTTGCTTGTGTGGAGGGACCATTCAAAGTTACAAAGGCACTGAAAAAAGTGACTTATGACCATTTTTCACATTTACGACTGTTGCAGCATCCCCGTAGTCCTGAGAGGCCAGGCGAGGAGATGCGTGCCTCGATGTGAGTGATGTTGAGTTGACCACACTCAGCCAATAACATGACCACCAAGCCATGTCCACCCAGTCATATGACCACCAAGCCATGCCCACCACCAAAGCCATGCCCGCAGAACCGGTTGTTAAAACATTTGAATCCCACCCCTGCCTAGGGGGGACGTGATAGCAGCCTTTCAATATCTCAGGGGCTGCCCCAAAGAAGAGGGAGTCAAGCCATTTTCCAAAGCCCCTGAGGAGGCAGGACAAGAAGCAATGGGTGGAAACTAAACAAGGAGAGAAGCAACGTAGATCTAAGGAGGAATTTCCTGACAGTTGGAACGATTAACCAGAGGAACAGCCTGCCACCAGAAGTTGTGGGTGCTCCATCACTGGAGACTTTCAAGAAGAGACTGGACAGCCATTTGTCTGGAATGGTGTAAGGTTTTCTGATTGAGCAGAGGGTTGGACGAGAAGATCTCCAAGGTCCCTTCCAACTCTGTAATCCTTTTATTCTGAAGCTTTCCTTGGTATGAGGGTTTCATTAGCATTGAGAAAAGAAATCTCCTTTTTGGTACCTGCTTTGAACTGCTAGGTGGGCAGGAGCAAGTATTGGGAGCTCACCCTGTCCTGCGGTGGTCGGGTCTCGAACTTGGGCTCTCCGCTTCCCAGCTGATAAGCTCCGCACCTTTAACTTCTGAGCCATCAGCCTGCCAGTTCCAAAGTGAGGCAGGACACTAAGTAAGAAACCTTCGGGGAAAAACTCTAAAAGGAATTTCCTGGAAAGTGGGCCAGACCTAAATATGCCTGGTAAAGGTTAATGAATGTTAGCATGAACATTAGCATGCAGATTAACCTGGACATTAACACAGTTCAGTGCCTATTAACAAGAAGGGAGGTCAAGGCCCAGACAGTCTCGATCTGACACTTCAGCTACATTATGCATGATTTAAATGCTGGAGGACATCCAGGAAGTGGGAACGATTCCTCGAAATGAAGCGCTTGGGAGAATTCAGGGGATTGCTGGAAACTTGATTTTAGAGAAAAAGAGTTTCACTTTTGGTGGTTACCGAGCAATGTCCTTTCTTTACCTTGGATACGATGCTTCTTCGGTGTAGCCCAGGGGTTCCTTAGTCCTTCCTCTAGCTATTTTTCAACTAGTTGAAGTAGATCACACAAAAAGCACAAACTATGAGTACTACCGCTACCGTTGTTGTGACCCTATACTAACAAGAAGTTTGCAAGTCTGAAAGCACTTCTCTCTTCCTTTACTTTTGATTTTCAAGAAATGAGGGAAGGTCCTTTCTGAGATGCTTTGCACGCCGTTTTCCCTTCCCCTTTCCAGCAGACAATTATTTGGGGTTGGGATTGGTTTAGGGGTTGGACTCAGAGGTGGGATTCAGCAGGTTCTGACCGGTTCTGGAGAACCAGTAGTGGAAATTTTGAGTAGTTCAGGGAACTGGCAAATCCCGCCTCTGACTGGAGGTTTTACAATATCCTTCTCCTGCCACACCATGCCCACCAAGCCACGCCCACAGAAGTGGTCGTAAAAAAAAATGATTTCCCACCACTGGTTGGACTAGAAGACCTCCAAGGTCCCTTCTGCTATTCTATTCTATTCTATTCTATTCTATTCTATTCTATTCTATTCTATTCTATTCTATTCTA
>NW_020769426.1:474743-493769 GCF_900518735.1 Pseudonaja textilis | reverse complement strand
TTCAGGGCCCTAGCTATATCCACTAGCCTAACAACCTTTCTATTGGTTGCCCATGTTTGATCATTCTTGTCTGACTGACTGATTGATTGATTGATTGATTGTATCTTCTTCCCGGAGATCCGAAACTAAAAGTAGGTACAAATAAATAGATACCTGTGAATACAGATACTCCTCTACCTACAACAATTCTTTTAGTGACTACTCAAAAGTGACTTACAACTGGTCCTCACACTGACAACCGATGCAGTATCTCCAATCATGTGTTCAAAATTCAGGCAACTGGCACGTACTTAAAACAGTTGCAGCATCCCTGGATCAGGTGACCATGGTTTGCAACTTTCTAACCAGCTTCTGACAAGCAAAGTCAACAAGAGATTCTGGATTCTCTTAACAACCACATGATTCACTTAACAACCATGTCAAAAATCATAAAATTGGCAACGACTCATTCAACGGCCTCGCAGAACAACAGAAATGCTGTCCTGAATTGTGGTTGCAAGTCAAGGACCTGCAGTCAATACAACCAGAGAGTTGGGATCTGGCCTGGGAGCCTTAAAAAGCTTCAGTTCTGTTTTGTTCTTTATCTTGGGGGAAGCCTCCCCCCCGAAGGAATGAAACGTTTTGGGGAATATTAAAAAGGCAAGATAAAATATTTCCCCTAAAAGGGAAATGGGGGGGGGGGATCTTAAGGGAGGCAGAGACCACACCAGTCTCCCTGCCCCCAAGCAGAAACGGAGGAGGCCAGCTTTTAGAAAGGCCAATTTGGTGATGTCTTCGGAAAGGCTGGGTCAGACAGAAACTGCAGATAAGCAGCTAGCCAAGCCCCAGGGTTGAGAGGATTAGCTCAGAGCAGCCCCTGGGGTTTGCATTTCCCCTTTTGCCTGTAGAGCCAGCCATGAGCCCATAGGAGATCTGACAGCAGCCAAGAGACTATGAGAGGACATGTTCTTGCACAGGAACAGGAAGCTCAAACACAGAGCCCAAAGGAGGATATGAAAGCCCCTCACTCTCAACTCAGCTGCTCCAGAAACCCTGGAGGAACAGAGTCTTTCCTTCCAGTCAGCCTCCACGTTGTTTCCAGGGTCTTTCTCCTCTCAGCTTGGAACTGAACCAGGTGGATTTTCCTTCCATCTCTTTCCTCCTTGGTTATCCTTCCGCCTCTTCCGCCAGCAAAGGAACAGCTTAGTTAGGACCAGCAGCTTCTCCGCCTGCTCCTTGGGTGGAGCTGCCAGCGTTTCAGAATCCGGTTCTGAAGGGGTCGGGGCAGGGAGGTTGCGAGGCAGGCTGGAGACGGCACAGGGCGGCTAATCGCTGAATGGCAGCTCTCTGCAGTGTGATGGTGGAGGAGGGGGTGTCCGCCATTCAGGGTTCTCTTCGTTCGCTATGTTGGAAGAAAGTCACAACAGGAAGTGGGAGAGAGATTGAAAGGACTTTTCCCTCCCAGATTTTTGTGCAATTCCATCCAACTATTGTACAACTATTTGTATCCTGCTCATTTATGGATCCCTTGGATGTTTTAACCAAGATAGGCATTCATCTGCTAAGAATTTGACAATTTAGAAAAAAGTCATCTGGTGGCTTTTTATACTTGCTTAATACTAACAACTGATGTTCTATAATGTAATCCGTTGCCATCAATCCTAAGAATAAACCCTCTGGTTTGTTCTTCTGGCTCAGTTCTCAAACTTCGTGATTATAAATAGAATACAGAATATTGAATAGCAAAGTTGGAAGGGAACTTGGAGGTTTTCTAGTCCAGCCCCCTACTGAAGCTGGAGATATTATATCATTTCAGACAAATGGTTGTCCAATCTTTTCATAGCAGCAAGTATTTCTCTCTCTGGGCACAATGAGTAAATGTCAGCTGTGAACTCTGCATTGGCGACAGGAAGGGCATCTGGCGATTAAACACTCAGTTCCAGTCAGTTGCCCTGACTGACTCCACCCTGATGCAAGGGATGTTGGGGTCATTAAAAGACACACACACACACACACACACACACACCCCTCAGTCTACCCAAATGAGCACTCTGGGTTGATTCATACAACGATCCATTGGTTTGTTTTCTTGGTGGTCCATGGCGCTCTCCGGAGTCTTGTCCATCACCTCAAGTGTCCATCCTCTTCAAAGCTTGAAGCCTCACGGGGAATAGCGTTGCTTGCCCTCCTCTGATCTTTGTGGGTACAGGCACATCCCAGCCTCTGAGCATCTTTCAGCAACCTGCCTAATAAACATGCTTGACAGCACCTTCTCGAAGATGATAAAGTGCAAAAGGAATAGGTGGGCAGGATTGCTAAAATAGTTCTCTGCATTCATAAGAAAACATGCAGTTACACATTTCCAAGGCGAAGATCTTTAAAAAGGATTAGGTACCCGTGCTTGCAGGTGGATTAGCTTGTCATCAAGAGAAAATGCCATCTGTCTTTCTCATCTCTAAAGTCACATTGCTCTGCAAAGCTGGCTTAAAATTTAGGAGACCTCATGCAGCACCAGGATTGAAGTTCCCCCCGATGTGCAAGCCTAAATTAATGCCGCAAGTAAAATCTTGAGAAATGTATTTATTTAGAAAATGAGGAGGAAGAAGAGGAGGAGAGTGCTATCCATTCAGTCATGTCTGACTCCTTGTGATTCTGTGGGCCGGATCCCTCCACGCCTTCCAATCTTGTGCTTCTGCTTTGACTTGTTAAGAAAATGTATGACGGCCCAACTCACTGGTGGTGATTCCAGTTGGCTGACAAAGAAAAATCTCTAACACAAAACCCAACACCGTCTCACACAGATACACCCCAACTACAGCAATCAGACTAGCCCTGGATGGGCTCCATATCACCCCAAGATCCCTGCCCGCAGTTGCTACAGAGCCCTACAGAAAAGCATTGAAGTGGGGGCCAATCTTATTTACTCGTGGATGATGTTCCACAGGGGGGAGGCTACTATAGAGCAGGCCCTACTTCCTGGTCTCACTACACGGACCTCCTCAGCAGAGAGGATTCGTAACCTTCCCTACCTCCTCTTCTGGTAGGTCCGGTAGATATAATTGGTCCCAGGCCATGTAGGTCTTCAAGGGTGACAACCAGCATTTTGAATTGAACTCGGGAGCAAATCTGCAGCCAATGCAGCTCCCACAGGAGAGGTGACACATGTGTAAATCTAGGCTAGCATAAAAACATGTCAACCGCCACATTGTTCAAGATCATTTATTCAGAACGTCTATCGAGATTCTCAATCATCCAGGTTACAGCTGAAGAAGCTTCTTGGATGAGAAGCGAAATGTCTTCAAAGCAAAACAAGGAAGTCCAGTTATTCAGGATAGGATGCCCACAAACCAGAAAGAAAAACCGAAAGCTCTGTCTGGAAGGTGTGCACCGGATGCAAAGTCACAACACTTCCTACTTCTCTTCTAAAACATTCACATTCCCATCTTCCTTGGGTAGGAAGAGAGTGAAACAAGGATGATTAGAGAGCCGGAGGCTGAAACATACAAAGAACAGTTGCAGGAATTGGGTATGTCTAGTGAAGGACTAGAAGAGGCATGATAGCAGTGTTGTAATGTTTGAGGGGCTTCTACAAAGAGGAGGGAATCAACTATTTCCCAAAGCACCAGGAGGAAAGACAAGAAACAACGGATGGAAACTAACCAAGGAGAGAAGCAACCTAGAACCAAGGAGAAATTTCCTAATAGTGAGAGCAATCAATCAGTGGAACAGAAGTTGCCTTCAGAAGTTGTGGGGGCTCCATCCCTGGAGGCTCTGAAGAAGATATTTGGACAGGCTTTTGCCTGCAATGGCCTAGGAGCTCCTGCCTGAGCAGAGAGTTAGTCAGAAGACGTCCAAAGTCCCTTCCGTTATTCTATGCTCTGTGAATGATTTCATTCTGGAAATGCTGTATTTCTTGCTTTCTGTGCTGCAAAGTTTGGTAGTAGTTAATTAGTATTCAAAGTGTAGGTTGTATCACCTCCAGCCTCAATTCTCAGCAAATCTATCTTGAGTGGCTGAAGATCTCAAATAGCTTTGTATACATTTTGGCTTTGAGTTACATTTTAAAAGATGTAATAAGGGTGTATTTTCTTCAACTTATTCTTGAACACCCACAGACTGCCGCAAACTCCAGTAATAATTACCTCGGCACAGATGGAAAACCAAGGAACCACAGAAATCGAACATGAGATACCAATTATCTTCGTATTCATTGATTTATACCTTCTGTTTCCTGTTCTTCAGTCAGAATGAGAAGACCTGGTCTTTTGACCCACAGCTTCTAATTTTACTCAGTTATTTACATGCATAACCTCTCATTTGTAATTATTACATTTCTGTCTGATTTGCATGCAGGATTCCAAGATTTTGCTAATGAGGACACCTTTGCACAAGGAGAGAAGAATTCAGTGTAATACACAGAAGAGCTCCCACCTCCTGGGGACAATCATAAATTGAGAGAGAAGGCAGAAAGGGGGCAAGGGGTTGCGAATTCTGGAGGGGACATTCAAAAATTGAGAGTAGAAAAGAAAAGGTAAAAAAAATAAAATAGAGTACTATTTGCAGCTATCTAGGATTTTTGGTTCCTGGAGGAAAAAGAATGACTTTTTATGAAGACTGGATCATTATTGAGCCATCCCAGATATTCCAACAGTACAAATGGATGAAAGAAAGTGGAAATATCTCTTTATTCACTTAGAATATTGCTTATTCACTGGAATAAGCAAATGAAATAGTATAGAATGGTAGCAATAGTAGAGAATATTTGTAGCTCAGGGTTCAACTGTGGGGTCCTTAGTGCTCTCTGAGGCTGGTTGGTTTCTTTTTTAAAAAATAAATTTTATTGATTTTACAATTAAAACAAACCAACAACACATACATAAATGAAAGAGAGAGAGAGAAGAAAGGGAGAAGAAAATAGAAAGAAAAAAATAGAAAACAATTAAAAACATTCTCATCAACAGTTTGTAAGACCTCTTTTTTATCCTTATTTTATGCCATATACACACACCTAATCCTTACATTTATCTGTGTATCACTACTATGGATTTATCCTATCCTCTTTTGCCTTTTAGTGTGAAGTCTATCTTTGGTCTATCCATTTGTATCAGCAGTTCCAGCTGTTGTAGTATACTGAAGTGTCTTTATTTTTTAATGCCAAAGTTAATTTGTCCATTTCTGCACAACTTGAAATTTTTTGAATGATCATCTCCTCTGATGGAACATGAGGCTGCTTCCAACATTGTGCAAAAGCCAATCTGGCCGCTGTCAAAATGTGTATTATTATATATTTCACTTTTCTTGATATTTGTTTATCAAAGATCCCTAACAGAAAGGACTCTGGTTTGAATTCGATCTGTTCTCTTGTCATTTCTTCCAGCCAATTTCTAATTAATAGGAAGAAATCAAAATTAATGACTAAAAATTTAACAGAAAAACAGAAAATAGAACTAGAAGAAGTTATGGGAATACAAGTGATAAAGAAAGTTAAATACTTAGGAATATGGCTGACAGCACATTGTAAGACACTTAAGGAAAATGATTATGATAAATTGATGCACCAGGTAAAGAAGGATTTAGAAACATGGGGCAAGCTGCAACTTTCATTATTAGGCAGGATTGCTGCTATTAAAATAAATATTCTTCCAAAATTCCTATATATATTTCAGATGATCCCAATCAAAGTACACAATTTTTTTTGAAGAACTTAATAAAATAACTGTAAAATTTATCTGGCAAGGAGTTTGGTTGTTTTCTTGTGGAGGTTTCAATACTCAGCTAAGTAACATCAGTCCTGTTAATGGATGATGGTACCTAGCTGGGTAAAGAAACACCTCCAGGAAAACATCCCAGCTCAGAGAGCACCAAGGACCCCACAGTATAGAATGGTCAGTAAGGTACTAAGAGGCGCAGTGGCTCAATGACACTGGAGATGGTCTCTGCTCCACTGGTTCGAGTCCTAACGCTGTGTGTCAGGGTGAGCTCCCATCACTCGCCTAAGCTTCTGCCCACCCAGAAGTTCAAAAGCATGTTCTGTGCAAATAGACAAATAGGTTCCGCTTTGGTGAGGAGACGAGTTGATGCTCCATGCAGGCAATCAAATTGTTGCTGGCTCCGAACCATCCCAGTTGTAGCACTTGGTTGCGAAGTGGCACCGGGTGAGAGAAGGGGCCTAGGATGATGCTGCAGGAAGACCTGCTCATCTTTTTCTCTGGTACGAAGCCAGCTCACCACCCGGTGTCACACCTTGGGAAGCACACGAACAATTCCTACAACAGAGCTGGTATCCTCTACTCTGCAGTAACCTTGTTGTTGTTGGTTGCAAAGTCCTGTCTGACCCATCTCAACCCCACGGACAATGTTCCTCCAGGCCTTCCTGTCCTCTACCGTCTTCTGGAGTCCGTTGAATCTCATGCCGACCGCTTCAGTGACTCCACCCAGCCATCTCATTCTCTGTTGTCCCCATCTTCTTCTTTTGCCCTCCATCGTTCCCAGCATTAATGTTGTGGTCTCCTGCTAATGAGGAGCCATAGTGGCGCAGCGGTTACAATGCAGTATTGCAGGTTGCCGGCAGTTCGATTGTCATGAGCTCAAGGTCGACTCAGCCTTCCATCCTTCTGAGATCAGTAAAATGAGGACCCAGATTGTTGGGGGCAATCTGTTGACTCTGTAAACTGCTTTGAGAGGGCAATAAAGCACCGTGAAATGGTCTATAGATCTAAGTGCTATTGTTGTTTTCATTTTGGCACCACTAAGGACACCGACCAGCAGCCAATGCTATCGCCAGGGCTGAAACCCAACTGAAAAAGGACTAGTTAATCCATTCCCTCTAGGACTCTTTGTAAGTTGCACACATTCAACCATCCATTGTTATTTTGACATTCTTTCCATTCTTCATGTTGATCATGAGTTTGGTCTTTTTGAAGTTCAGGGAAAGACCAAATGTCTCGCTTTCATCTTTAAATCATTTTGATCAGTTGATGTAGACCTTTTTTGGTTTCTGAGAGTTGTGTAGTCAGCCTATCAAAGATTGTGGACATTCCTTCCACCAATTTTTTCTCCAATTTTGGATTGATCAAGTTCCATCTTCCTGATGATCACATCAGCATATGATCAGGTAGGCAAAAGATCAGTTCCACACAAGAAGGTTTAATCAAAGCGATCTGGTGCTACTCATGCCAATGTACAAGAATATTCTCAACCAACAGCCAGCACTTGCTCTGACTCAGAGGAAGATGAATGGGATTCAAGGGAGGTTGGACTTCATTTATAGCTATGGAGGGATTCTAGTCTGATTCCTCTTTCAATTCTGCTCTTAGGTTCTGCCACTCCTTCTTCTGCATGTGTACAGGCTGAATAAGAAAGGTAAGTGTAAGCTGCTTAAAGTCACTTCTAGGAGAAATGGGCAGCCTCTAATTAAATAGGAGAAAGAGGGGGGGAGGGAGAGAGAGGGGGAGGGAGGGAGGGAGGGGGAGGGGGGGGGGGGGAGGAGAGAGTGGGGAGGAGAGAGGGTTTCCAAGTGATGAAATCCATCTTCACCAAAACAATTTCTTTTATTTAGGAAAGCATCAAATTGGCAAAGTCCATGGTAATTCCAGATCTGACACAACCCGGAATTGCACCACATAATGTTGGAAATTAGAAACACCCGCCAAATGTCACATTCCCCAATAGAAGTAAATCAACGTTTGCCTGGTGTCATCAATCTCCAGGTCTCAGTAGGGTCAGCTTTTGTTCACACAGGAAGGAGAGCCTCCTAGCCTAAACAACTCTCTCTATCTCCACTCCTCCCACTTTAGTAATGTGGCAAGCCCAAAACCTTTCCCCCCCCATAACCAGCAAAGAGAAAGAAAGAAAAGGAATATATAATAAGGCTAAATAAAATGAATATGCATATGTCAATTTCGGACTTGACAGAGGGAGAGAGAGAGTGGGTGGGGAGGAAGAGAGAGAGAGAGAGAGAGAGAGAGAGAGAGAGAGAGAGAGAGAGAGAGAGAGAGAGAGTCTTGCTTTTCAGCAGTTGTCTCATTGCCTACTCAATATCTTCCTGAAAGATGGGTGGTTCTATGTCTGTTTTCTTCTCCCCACCGTCCTTGGGAAGCTGGGCCTCTTCATTGCTGGCACACAGCTCTTCTCTATCTTCTTGCCATCTGTTCTTGACACCTTGTTGGCCAGGCAGTTCATTCTTTTTCTTGTTTTGATGATGTTTTGATGAGCCGTAAATGGTGTTTGGAGCCATTTGATTTTCACAGATGCAATCCTGCTGTGGGATGCATTCATGCTGTCTTCTTCAAGCTGCTTGCAAAACCGGTCCCTGTAAATGTTGTTGCCTTTCCTTGCTGCTCTCTGGGAACCTGCCTTCAGCCTCTTCCCTTCCTCCGCTTTGCTCAGCTATTCCCAGAGATTCCATCTGAGAGTCACTCGTGCCTTTTCTCTGCCTTCGTGTGTTTGTTTGTTTGGATCCTGCCTTTTTTATTTTTAACTCAGGGTAGCAAACATATCAGAGCGCAGCTTCCTCCCCCTGTATTCCTTCTGAGGTGAATTGGGCTGAGGAAGAAAGACTGGCCCCAGCACACCCAGCCGGCGTTCGGGGCTGAGGTGGGACTACAACTCAACATCTCCGGGTGATTGGCAGCAGAGTCACCCAGCCAGCTTTCAGGGCTAAGGCAGGACTAGAACTCACGGTCTCCCGGGTTCTAGCCTGCTGCTTGAACTGCCAGCTTCAACCGCGGTCTCCATATCATCCGTCCATTGAACGGCTGCCCATAATGCGTCTTCTCAGCAGTTCACACTTATTTTTCATTCGGTTGCCTATGTGGGAGGGATTTTGGTGAGGCCACATTTTTCTCTCTTGGATGGTATGTAGATGGTCTTAGCCAGAGTCTTGACAGTGAGGACTGAACTGGCTTCCTGCAGGAGTCACAGAACGTTGTCAGTCTGATTAAGATGCGCTTTATCCAGTGAAGTCCAAGTCCACCAATGGGGCTTGTGCTGTTTGAACCCCATTATCTATTTTTTTTTAATAGCAAAATGGACTCAAACAAGTCTCTGCATCCTCATCCTCCCCTGGTTCAAACATGCCAACAATGCCTATTTCTGCTTGGCTGCCAACTTTAGCAATCAAATCACCCAGCATGTAAACAATATGTGTTTTGGCCATTTGCTTCAGAGTTTTTCAATGTTGGCAAAGCACCCTCAATTTCAAGCTCTGTCACTTGGATAGACTTGGATAACGGTGATTCTAAGGGGCTTGTCCCAGATTTGAATGATCATGACATGATCATTAACTGTCAAGAAACTTCCCTCTGCCTGGGCAAGTGTCTTGCTTGCGATAAATGCTGCTCCGTTCATTTCCCTGGTGTCATGTCCCAAGTAAGAGTGAATTCTTCAAACTGAAAACAGCTGTTGTCTAGACAGTGCAGTTCACTGATGCCAAGGAGGTCATTTTTCAACTTGGCCATCTCCCATTCAGTGATATCCAACAGGTGACTGTTCAGTCGCTAAGATACGTTGGACTCTTTTCAATCTCATGGACACACACGCCCCCCCGTCTTCCACTGTCTCCCAATTTGCCCAAATTCATGTTCATTGCATCAACGACGCTATCTAACCATCTCATCCTCTGCTGTCCTCTTCTCCTTTGGCCTTCCATCTTTCCCAACCTGAGGTTCTTCTCCAATAAGTCCTCTCTTCTCATTTGGTGGCCAAAATGTATCCGTCCTTCCAAAAAACAATTAATGTTGATTTTTCTCTAGGACTAGTGGCATGGTGGCTCAGTGGCTTAAGACACTGGAGGTGGTCTTTGTTCCAGTGGTTTGAGTTCAACCAGTGGTGGGTTGAGTCTGCTCAATGTCTGCTCACTTTGAAAGCATCTTACATGCGAGTAGATAAATAGGTTCCATTTTGGTGGAAAACATGGCAGTGTTTCATGTGGACATTGGACCCCTGCCAGCGCTGAACCTGCCTTAATACAATGTTCAACTGCGAGGTGATATTGCTGGTGAAAGAAGGCTGGTGATGCCACAAGATATTGCTCATTTTTCTGTGCAGGGCTAGTTCATTCCCTGTGGTGCCCACTGGATTGCACACAAGGACGAACCAACTAGCACTTTTCTGCAGCCCAATAAGTGCTTTGTCTGTAATCTCTTGGTAATGGTAACATCATCATAGGCTCAATCAATCGATCAATCAATCAATCAGTCAGTCAATCAATTCTTTAAGATTGACTTATTTTGATCTCCTTGCAGTCCAAGAAACTCTTAAGAGTCTTCTTCAACTAACACTGTGTGTCAGAGTGAGCTCCCATCACTCGTCTGCCCATCTAGCAGCTCCAAAGCATGTTTTACGCAAATAGATAAATAGGTACCACTTTGGTGGGGAGAGGAGTTGGTGCTCCATGCAGGCAGTCAAACTGTTGCTGGCTCTGAACCTTCCCAGTTGTGGCACCTGTTTGTGTGGTGGCACTGGGTGAGAGAAGAGACCTAGGACGACCTCACAGTCTCCTGGCTTCTAGACCAGCACCACAATATCTATGCCAAATGGGCTCTCTCTCTCTATTATTCCAGAAAGTGCAGTTTGTTAATCGCCATGTCTCACTTCTTTCACACTTTATTGTGTGTAGCTTTTTCTCCATGCCAGGGCATTCTGCGAATGTGACCATGTGCAGAGATTCACTTGCGTTCCCGGCCTCTACAGCTTTGGCAGATTCATAAAGGGTTCCAAGATAATTAAACTGCACAGTCTGAGATAAAATATGAGCTTGGCAAAAGTCTATTGATGCCCCTCTTAAAACTAAACGGTATTCTTAATGTGTTTTGTTTTTAAGAAACAGATTGGTTTTTTTCCGTTGTACAATATAAAATATACTTTAAAGACATGAAAGCAATTTGTAAGTACAGAATGATCCATGAAAGTAGAATCCCCAGCGTGCAAATAACGATCATCAACCTTGAGCAGAGCACAACTGCAGCACAGGCAGGGCAGGCAGGCAGAATCTTGCAACCTCCCCTTGGATCTACCATGTTCCTCCAACAATACGGCCTCCACCGATAGGAAGGCCCAGCATGATTTCTAGGCATGAGGTGAAATTAAGCCCCGCCCCCAAAATTTAGGCCTATTTAAACCGTGCGTTTCCCCGCCATTTCTCATATCGTTTGTTAGATCTACATGAGGTGAAGAGAAATGGGTGGGGGAAGGGCGGGGTGGGTGGGGAGAAAACTTGCCTATAGGAGTGCCCTGCAGGTAGCCTAGGCTAGAACACCCCGATCTACTACCGATAGAACATCAGTCGATAGAAGCTCCCCGAAGGCAGAGTCACCAGCCGCTTCAATCGGCTGGTAGAAGCGGCCTCGGGGCGAGCACTCACGCACAATCCCCTCTCCACAAGGCCGTTTCTATCAGCTGACGAAAGCTCCCCAAAGGCAGAGTCCCCAGCCGCTTCGGGGCGAGGCATGGCTGCCCGTGTCCCCTTGCCTTTAGGCAGTGTCTTTCGGGCGATGGAAGCTCCCCAAGGGCAGTCACCGGCCACTTTGATCGGCTGGTAGAAGCGGCCTCACAGTGAGGGGACTGTGTGTGTACACTTGCCCAGAGGCTGCTTCTACCAGCCGATCGAAGTGGCCGATGACTGCCCTTGGGGAGCTTCCATCGCCCGAAAGACACTGCCTAAAGGCGAGGAGACACGGGCAGCCATGCCTCGCCCCGAAGCGGCTGGGGACTCTGCCTTTGGGGAGCTTTTGTCGGCCGATAGAAACGGCCTCATGGAGAGGTATGTGCACATCAGCCGCTCTAGGTGGGGGAGGAAATTAAGTCACCCCCGAAAAGACGGCCTAGCCATTTTTTCGGGGATCAAAAAAAAAAGGCCCTTATTTTGTGAGAAACACGGTAGTGGTTAAGGCCAGAAGTCAGGAGGGGGTGAATTCTAGTCCCGTCTTAGGCACAGAGGCAGCTGGGAGAGCTTGGGCCGGTCCCTTTCTGGTAGCCCTCAGGAAAAAAAGCTTTGCCAAGAAAACTAGAGGGGCTTGTCCAGAGGATTCCAGAAAAGCAAACATGATGGAACAAAAGGGGGAGAAAAACCCCTCCCAATACACACAATGGTTCGTCTGTCTGTCAGTTTGTCTGGCTGGCTCTCTCTAACTATCCAGGGGTGGGATTCAGCCGATTCTCACCAGTTCACTAGAACTGGTAGCTGCATTTTCTGAGGTTTGGCGAACCGGCTGAAGTGAGGGGCAGGAAGCCCTGCCATGCCCAGCGAGGGGCAGGGAAGAGACAGCAAGAGGAGCCGGGTCTCTCTCCACGTGCCCCATGAAGACAGTGGCAGCCCATCTGCTTCCCTTCCCTCCCTTCTCCAGCACTGGAGGCCACATGTCCAATCGCCCATTCATCTCTGTATTCCCCCCCCACCCCCCCGCTCTCTGGGCTCACTTGGTATCACCGTCAACCACGCAGGTCGGGAGCCGCCCTGATATCCTCCACAGGTTTGAGACCCCACTGAGGAACGATGCCTCACTCTCTCTCTCTCTCTCTCTCTCTCCTCCTTCCAGGGCTACTCAAGGCAGTGAGCACCTCCAGGCCCAACAGAGTGAAAGAACAAGAACCGTGAGAGCAGGGCTCACCTGTGTCTCTTTCCTGCCCCCAAACAATGTGCTTCTCCTAAAGGCTTCTGGTGTGACACATCTGCCCACTCTGCCTCTGTCCGTGGTGCCCCTCCCCTGCCCGGATTCAGGATTCTGGCTATCTATCTATCTATCTATCTATCTATCTATCTATCATCTATCATCTATCTATCTATCTATTATTATTATCTATCTATCTATCATCTATCTTTCTTTCTATCGATCTATCTATCTATCTATTATTGTCTGTCTGTCTATCTATCTATCCATCTATCTATCATACCTATCATCTATCTATCATCTCTCTGTCTGTCTGTCTGTCTCTATCATCTATCTATGTCTAAAAAAGAAAAAACAAAGAAGCATGAGATCATATACCCCATGAATTTTTGCAGTTAAAAAAATCAGTGGCCAGTTGGAAAGATATTGTTTATTTTTAATACTACACACACACACACACACACACACCACGGGTTTTCAAGTAGTCCTCCTTAATGATCACATGTCTACAGTGTGTGTGTGTGTGTGTGTGTGTGTCTATATGGGCTGTGTTTCAGAGGGCTGTTTTAAGGGCAAACCTGCTTTCCCACTTCTTCAGGAAGTCTTCCAATGCTGCTTACTCCTGATTATGCAACCAGTCTCACTCAGGTTGGGCACCCTTTGGCTTCCAAAATAATCCTGAAATAAATTAAGCACCAGATGGTCCAGCTGCAAATACTGTTTGTAGAATTCTAAATGATGTCATAAACAATGTGGGATATGTTCACCTGAGAATGTGCAGTTATAGTTAGCAACAAGGCTCTTCAGTAGATCCGGTTCCTCTGTTGAGTTTGCCTGTCAGAAGGTCTCAAAGGGGGATGACTGGACCCCTTATGGATCCCCCGGCGGCCGTCATAAGTACGAGCTGGTTGCCAAGTCTCTGGATTTTGATCATGTGACCATGAGGGTCTGCAAGGGTCATGAATGGAAGAAGAAGAAAAAAACAGTCGTAAGTCACTTTTTTCAGTTGTCACAGTCGCTAAACAAATGATTGTAAGTCAAGGGCAACCTGTATTTGGGTGAGTGGGGAATCAGGATACCCCAGATCAGTGGACTGACTTAGGAACTAAAAAGAAGTTTTTAGTTCCTAAGAACCAAACTTTTCGCTTAAAGAGGAGCCAGCCATGTGCAGCAGCAGCCCAAAAGGCTAATGCAATCCTTCATTGTATAAACAGAAGCAAAGAATCAAAATCACAAGATGTAATCAGTATCACTTTGCAAATCCTTATTATGACGACACCTGGAATACTTGCATCCAGTTTTGGTCACCACATTAAACAAAACTTTGGAAAAAGTAACAAGAGAAGAGCAACTAAGGCGATCAAAGGCCTGGAGACTAAAACATGAAGAACAGTTGCAGGATTTGGGTTTGGCCAGAAGGACAGTGGGGGGAGGGGCATGTATTCCAGTGTTGGAGGGGCTGCCCCAAAGAGGAGGGGGTCCGTTTATTTTCCAAAGGACCAGAAGGAAAGACAAGAAACAATGGATGGAATTGAGGAGAAACTTCCTAACGGTGAGAACAATCAACCAAGGGGTGCAGAAGTTGCCTCCAGAAGTTGCCTCCAACTCCATCCCTGGATTCCCCAAAGTGCCTTTTCTTTTTCTTTCCTTTGAAAAAAACAAGGAAGTCCAGTGGCCTCCTGAAAAAAAGCCCCTTTGGGACAACCAGGACCTGGATGTCTGAGAATCCCCACAGACTTTTAGCTGTGCAATTTGGGATGAACCCCCTTGGAATGGTGTGGGAGGAGGAAGGGATTTCCAGAGGGGAAAAGATGGCAGACTACGGGATCCAGGAGCACCACTCGGGTGACCCTGAGGACACAGATAAACCTCCAGGTGGCCTCAACGACTCCCTAGAAGGATGCGACTGACCAGCTGTGTCTGCAAGGAATATAAACCTTTCCATTCCCCACCATCCAGTCAGAGCTGAAGAAGCTTTTTGGATTAGAAGCGAAACATCTTCAAAAAAGAAAAGAAAAAAAACAAGAAAATCCAGTTGCCTCCTGAAAAAGCACCTTTGGGACAAGCATTTTATTTTATTTTATTATTTATTTATTTATTTTGTCAAGCGTGCATTTGATAATATATATGTATAAACATGATTATGAATACAAGAAATGGATACAAATAAAAATAAACAATAGGACAGGGATGGTAGGCACGTTGGTGCGCTTATCCACGCCCCCTACAGACCTCTTAGGAAAGGGGTGAGGTCAATAGTAGACAGTCTAAGGTTAAAGTTTTGGGGGTTTGGGGAAGAAACCAGAGTCAGGTAGAGGATTCCAGACATTGACCACTCTGTTGTTGAAAGTCGTATTTCCTGCAATCGAGTTTGGTGCAGTTAACCGTGAGTTTGTATCTATTGTGTGCTCTTGTGTTGTTACGGTTGAAGCTGAAGTATTCATTTGCAGGTAGGACATTGCAATGTATGATTTTATATACCATACTTAGATCGGACCGAAGGCGACGTAGTTCTAGGTTTTCTAGGTCTAGAATTTCAAGCCTGGTGGTGTAGAGTATTCTGTTGTGAGCAGAGGAGTGGAGAACTCTTCTTGTGAAATATCTCTGGGCTCACTCAATTGTGTTAATGTCCAATATGCAGTGCGGGTTCCAGACGGAATAGCTGTATTCAAGAATTGGTCTGGCAAAGGTTTTGCATGCTCTAGTTGGTAGTAGAATATTACTGGAGAAAAAGCTTTGCAGGATTGGATAAACAAGTCTTAATGCCTTTTTGGCAATGTTGTTACAGTGGGCTTTTAATAGGATCACACAAGTCATTTATGAAAATAATAAAGAGAGTGACCTGGATGAACCTCTACAGGCTTTCATCACTGGAGGTTTCTAAGAAAAGACTGGACAACCGTTTGTCTGAAGTGGTCTAGGGTCTCCTGCTTGAGCAGGGGTGTTAGGGATACACCCTAGCAGAATCTGCACGGCAGTCAGGCAGGCAGGCAAAATATATGAGATAAACATTTTTGTAGCTTACACTCAGTAAAACAGATACACAGTGCTAGTTAAATAGTTTATTCCAGTAAGAGTTATAGCATAGTCAAACAGTCCATATATCATTCACTAGTTCAGTCTGTCCGGGGATTATTCAGTTGCAAATTCCAGTGTCGAAAAAAAAGAGGTCAGTAAACTTATAAATATCAGTCCAGTAATATGTCTCCTTGCAGTAGAGATATGAAGAAGTCAAAAACTCCTCTCTTCCTTCAGCAACTCAGCAGTAGGGGAAACACGCAGTTAACAAACCATCAATCCATGCAATCCAGTAATTGTCAGGGAATCGTCAGGTTCTCTTGCTCCCTCTTATGGTGGTTTCACACCGCACCCAAAATTACATGCTTTGCAGTTTTAAAGTGACACACACTTAAACTTACAATCATAGTTTATATATATTATTTTACCCAAACTATGTTAGGTAACCTTGTTATTCCTAACAAGGGGGTTGGACTAGAAGACCTCCAGGGTCCCTTCCAGCTCTATTCTGGTTGATGCTGACTCTGTAAACCACTTAGAGGGGGCTGTAAACCATTATGAAGCAGTATATACGCCTAAGTGCTCTTGCTCTTCCTCCTTCTGCATTATTTAAAGAAAACAACTGGAATATGTCCACGGCCAAGTCATCTCCAGATGTCAAGGGTAACTCAAGAGAGACTTTAATTTGTAGATTCTCTAGAGAGCTCCTTATCCATCTTGGAGTCTCTTCTAAATGTGAGCAAATGTCATTTGTGTTAACATCACTTGTAAATAATATAATCAAGTACTTTCACGGGGAGATGGAAAAGGTCTTTGAGATAAGCTTCTTATTATAGATGAAAATGAATGAACTCACTTTTCTTTCCCTTTTTGATCGTGCCGAGACTCTAATCACAAACAAGCAATGAAAACCCAAATCAAAATAATAATGAACAAAAAAACACCTTTTCCTTAAAGGAAAAAAAATAAAGTTAATGGAAGATTGACTGAAAAAAAATTCCGACTGTATCTTAGAATAGAACTGCTTATGCTGCCTTGAATGATGTCAGTCAAATAAATAAAACTGTAGAATTTGGTAATTATTCTTGAACTGGGAACAAGGGGGCTGGTACCTCCAGTGATATATGGCTGAATGGGAAATACTATACAGTCTCTCTCCCTCTCCCTCTCCCTCTCCCTCTCCCCCTCTCCCTCTCTCCCTCTCTCTCTCTCACTCACTCACACACACACACACACACACACACAGAGACAGGCAGACAGACAGACAGACAGATAGCTAGAGTTTGGTGTAGTGATTAAAGGCATCAGGCAAGAAACCAGGAGACTGTGAGTTCTAGTCCTGCCTTGGGCACAAAGCCAGCTGACTGACCTTTGGGCTAGTTACTTTCTCCCAGTTCTACAAAGGAGGCAGTGACAAACTCTGAAAAATGTTGTCAAGAAAAGTGGAAGGAGTTGTGGAAGGAAGGAAGGAAGAAAACACTTGTAGTTATTTTGGACAATTGTTTTTTAAATAAAAAAAAATTAAAAAAGCATCCAGGCGTTTAACTCTATAAATCACCTATGGTGACAGATCATTTGCAGGGTTTCTCTATTTCAGCTACCATTCCAGCAAGGCTCGGCCCTCATTTCGAGGCTACTGTGCCTTCGCCCAACTGCTGCTCCTTGTATGTCGTGCCGCTGGTTGCCTTTTTCTGCCGACATCGGCTCTGGGGTCTTTGCTTCTGCTCTTCCTAGTGGAAATCAAGGCAATGTAAAAATGACAGCCACTCTTTTGCAGAAACCCGAGAAGGACAGCTCAAAGAGTTGGGGAAAATGTTGAGTTTCACTGTCTGCTTCCATCATTCAAGCCCTCTTGGCCAGGCCTCTATTCACGCAGGGGACCGTCTACCGTTTCAGAGAAACCCAGCCTCTTCTTAAAAGCCTCCAGGGATGGAGCACCCCAACTTCTAAAGCCAAGCTGATCCACTGGTTCATGGTCCTCCCTGTTAGGAAATTCCTCCTTAGATCTAGATTGGTTCCCTCCTCCATGAATGTCCATCCGTTGCTTCTTGTCCTGCCTTCAGGGGGCTTTGGAGAATAAGTTGACCCCTCCCTCTTCTTTGTGGCAGCCCCTCAAATACTGGAACCCTATTTTATTTATTTATTTATTTGATTTGATTTGCCAATCGCTTACAAGATACAGGTATAAGAATAAATATAGTTTTAAATACATGAGATACTTATAAGAAAAATAAAAGAATCAATAGGACAGGAACGGTAGGCACGTTGGTGCGCTTATGCACGCCCCCTACAGGCCTCTTAGGAAAGGGGTGAGGTCAATAGTAGAAAGTCTAAGGTTAAAGTTTTTGGGATTTGGGGAAGAAACCACAGAGTCAGGTAGAGGATTCCAGACATTGACCACTCTGTGGCTGAAGTCGTATTTCCTGCCATCAAGTTTGGTGCAATTAACCTTGAGTTTGTATCTATTGTTTCCTCTTGTATTGTTATGGTTGAAGCTGAAGTATTCATTAACAGATAAGACATTGCAATGTATGATTTTATATACTATACTTAGATCGGACCAAAAGCGGAGTAGTTCTAGATTTTCTAGGTCTAGAATTTCAAGACTGGTGGCATAAGGTATTCTGCAACATGTAGAGGAGTGGAGAACTCTTCTTGTGAAATATTTCTGGACTTTCTCAACTGTGTTAATATCAGATACGTAATGTGGGTGCCAGACTGATGAGCTGTATTCGAGTATTGGTCTAGCAAATGTTTTGTATGCTCTAATTAGTAGTGTAATATTACCAGAGAAGAAGCTAAGTAGGATTAGGTTAACAACTCTTAACGCCTTTTTGGCTATGTAGTTACAGGGGGCTCTAGCACTTAGATCATTAGAGATGAGTATTCCAAGATCCTTGACATCAACAATGTCTTGACTATTCAGCCTGTATTTTATTTTCTGATTTTTTTTGCCAATATGTAAGACAGAGCATTTCTTTGTTGAGATTTGAAGTTGCCATTTGTTTGACCATTCTGATACATAGTCAATGTCTTTTTGAAGGGCAGCAGTATTGTCTGTGGTATTGAACAGCTTTACATCATCAGAGAAGAGAACACAGTTGCTCTTAATATGATCACAGAGGTCATTTATGTAGAGTATGAAGAGAGTTGGTCCACTGCCTTGGGGGACACCACTGTTGATAGGTATAGAATTTGTTAGGATGCTCCCAATTTTGACCATTTGTTGTCTGTTTGAGAGGAATGCTTCTATCCAGTTATGCAGGTGTCCAGAGATACCATAATATTTTAGTTTTAGGTTCCAGACTGATGAGCTGTATTCAAGTATAGAGTTTTCTCTAGCTAGCTAAACCCAAATCCTGCAACTGTCCTTCCTATGTTTCAGTCTCCAGGCCTTTAATCATCCTAGTTGCTCTTCTCT
>NW_020769426.1:427243-472243 GCF_900518735.1 Pseudonaja textilis | reverse complement strand
TTGTCTTTGTCTTAGTCTTAGAAGAGAGTGTGTCTCAGTCTCTGCTTCCTTCTGTTGGAGAATATTGCCGTTCCTCCTAATTGACTGATATTGGATTCGATGTAAGTCTGATACTGAACTGTTTTTGACACTGGAATTTGTTCTTGGATTATTCTTGGATGAAAACTGACTGATCTTACCTGTGAATGACTTTGGACTGCCTATTTTGAACTTTGCTTAAACTTTTATTGAAAGTAAAAAACCTACATTTACTGTACAGTGTATCTGTGTGCTGTGTGTGTATTATTTAAACACTTCTCTCAAATACGTCTCCCTGTATGCGCTCATTCTCCTAATGGGGAATTACCTCAACAAGATACACACAGAGAGAGAGAGAGATACACACACACAGAGAGAGAGAGAGAGAGAGAGAGAGAGAGAGAGAGAGAGACCCAGGAACACAAGATTTCTAAGAGAGCAGTAGACATATTAACTCACAGTGAATTTAACACATCAGTTTCCCTCTTCAGTTTTCCATTCTCCCTCAAATTCTAGGGAGCATCTGAAGTCAGGACAAGAAGCAAAGAATGGAAACTAATCAAGGAGAGAAGCAACTTGGAAAGTTCTTGACAGTGAGAACAATTAATTCATCAGTGGAATGATTTGCCTGCAGAAGCTGTGGGAGCTCCATCCCTGGAGTTTTTAAAGAAAAGACTGGACAGCCATTTGTCTGAAATGCTGTAGGGTCTCCTGCCAGAGCAGGGGGTTGGACTAGAAGACCTCCAAGGTTCCTTCTGTCATCCCGTCATTCTGTAGAAAAATGTCATCCAATGGCATCATTTGTCACTGAGTAACACTCCCCCTCCCCCCGACATGACATTCTACTCCCACATTCACTCACCAAAATATGCACCCTTTTTCTGTACTAGTTATTCAAATAAATCTCTGAATGTCCTAAGGTCACTATTGCTCAATTACGGCAACTCCAAGATGTAGGGACCGCAATTCCCAAAATTCCCTAGTCAGCCTTCTGGTTGGAAAACTCTAGGAGTTGAAGTCCACGCACCTTAAAACTTGCCAAGAAGGAGGATGGAGATATTCTAACTCTGGAAGCAAAATGTGGGTTTTGCTTTGGTTTTTCTAGCCTGATTGCAGCCTCTTTTTTAATTTTTTTTAAGGGTATACAATCCTCCTCAGGTTTGTATTTTGATATGTTTCCCATATATGTGCAGGATTTACAAACAATTTCCCGGATACAATGTATTTTGCATGTTATTGGCACAAGCGTGCAAAGCTGTAGATTGCTATTAAACCAGAGAGTTCACTGCAAAATTGAGAAAATTAAGTATCATTTTCAGTATAATTGCAATGCTGGTTTACAGTAGTCAAGTACAGCTAAAGGAGTCCTTACAGATTTTACTTCGCTTGCCGTTGCCGGCTATAGGTGCTCATCTCTGTTTCAAGGCCATTGAACCAGCGTGAAGATGTTTCCACAGTCATGCGGAATGTAGTTATCTTCCCACCAAAGTGGTGCCTTTTTATCTACTTGCACTTGCCTGCTTTCAGATTGCTAGCTTGGCAGGAGCTGGAGTGAAGACAGGAACTCACCCCATCGCATGGCACTTGGGTCTCAAACCTGGGCTGCTGGCTTTCCAGCGGACAAACCCAGCGTCTTCCCTGCTGAGCCACCACACCGTTCCTAGATTCAGGGGAAGAGTACAGAAATCAGGGGAGCTCAGTGGGATCCAAACCAATTAGTCCCTTAATCTCATTAGACTTCTCAAAGAAAATGTCCCCCTGATTGTTTTCATTCACTGCCTTGGAAAGTCTGCCCGACGGCCTGTGCAAATTCAGAGAAGTTTGCAGAATGTATTAAGGAAGTGCCTGACTCAGGTCTCTTGGAGGTGTGTTGTCTCCACTTTGGAATTTGTGAGTCTTCCTGATTAACTTGGAGCCATTGTATCAGTTTGACATTTTAGTTGGGGGAAGTAAATAAGATAAATGGTGACACAGAAACACCCTTGGGGTGTGTGCACATGTTAATATTAATGTCTCCATGTCTCAGGAGAGCTGTTGACACCACATACCAGACATTCATCCGCAACGTCCTGGGCAGAATTTTGACAACCTAAGGAGCGAGTAGATTAAAAGTGCTCCAAAGATTCTGCATATTTCTTGCCCAGAAAATATTGTTGGCATTCATTTGTTTCCCATCTCTGTTGGTTTTGCTACAAGATCTGCAATGAATAAAACATGGACACACACACACACACACACACACACACACACACACACTGATTTGCAACTTGCCCACCAGGTACACATTTTTATACGGTATATAGATTTGGAGCCAATGACTCTATTTTCTACGTATTATTGGGTTTGATACACCATCTTTCTTTCCACTGGATAATCAGGACACCTTACGACAGTAATGGAACTGAAAAATATAAACAATCCTGCATTAATAACCATTTGTATCTAAGTACAAATTAAATGTTTAAAGAAGAAATTCATCACAATGTTCAGAATACTACATAATCATAGGAGGCTGCTTAGTTTTTCTTTTCTGATGCCAATTCTTACCTCTGAAGATTTGGGGTCCATTAAGCAGAAGCAAAACTTTCTTCTGTGATTCATGAAGGCAGCTGTGTCCTCTAGAAGGTCAGCACAGCTGCTTTCAAGGTTTTCATTAGCAGAACCAAAACATCCTTCTGTGATGCATTAAAGCCGCTGTGTCCTCTAGAAAGTTTGCACAGCTGCTTCCAAGGTTGTCCTTGGTTGTGGGTATATATGAAGCCCATCAGAAAAGCTTTCCTTCTGTGCACACACAAAGTGGGACACACCTTGGAAACAAATGCACAACTTTCCTTTTAAAAAAAGTGTTTTTAATACATCAAGGAAAGGAAATATGAGCCATGGTGACACAGTGGTTAAAGTGCAGTCCTGCGGGCTACTTCTGCCGGCTGCCTGCAATTTGGCAGTTCGATTCTCACTGGCTCAAGGTTGACTCAGCCTCCTGTCTTTCCAAGGTGGGTCAAATGAGGACCCAGATTATTGGGGGGACGGGGGGGAAGAGGTTGACTTGGTAAACTGCTGAGAGAGGGCTGTGAAGCACTGTGAAGTGGTTTATAAGTCTGAGGGCTATGCTCAAACTAATGCTCTGAAAAGCAATTATTTAGTCCTATTAATCTGAAATTCTTTTTTTTCACAATCCTTTCCATCAACTTCATTTCAAATAATGCAACATTGCTGTCCCTACTGACATCTGTGGACTCCTTGATGCTCTCTGGTTTTGGTTGTTTTCTTGCACAATCAAGGAACTACCAAGAATATTTCCACCAACACTGACAGGGCAAATCACTAGTATGTAAAAACAAAGCAAACTCTCCTCCCTTCTAGCACTGATGATGTTACCTAGTTGGACAATGAAATGTCTGCAAGGAAACAGCTGAGCTCAGAGAGCACCAAAGATCCCTCGGTTCAACCCTGAGCTGCAAATATTCTCTTATTTTGCTACCACAGACCTCGATACCTTTTCAATCAGTACATTGGCGTCAAATGCAGGGGGTCAAGACTTCATTCTAAGTCCAAAACTGGCCCACACTTTTCTTAGGGTTTTAAAATGTTATTTATGTCAGCTGGTCAGAGAGTGTATCTTTATTTAAGATGAGTAGCTCTATTTTACTGAATGCTGGGCAGCAACAAGAGGGACCGCAAGCTCTCTCCATACCATGGAAATGCAGAGGCTCCGTTGGATATCGGGCATCTCCCTTCTGGACCACATCCCAAATGACACCACTCGACCACATTTTGGTGTGGCACCAATGACAGAGAAGATGAGAGGAGGGCGAGTCTGCTGGTAGGGACACGTCCAGAGAGCAGCACTTCCCACCATGGCCAGACTGCCTCTACCAACTAGAAGTCAATGGCCGACAACCTCCAGGCGTCCAAAACAGAGAGGGCAGGACACCCTCAACAAAGACATGCAAGCCATGGGCCTGTACCCTAGAGATGCAGCTGACTGTGCAAAGTGGCCTTCAATGATCCAAAAAGTGGACCCTGCCCCTGCAGGAATGTGCTAGGAGGATGAGGAAGATTTTATTGGGACTGTTAATATATACCCAACCATGTTCGTGCTTGCAAAAGGAAGAAGAGGAAGTAATTCTAGCCTCTTCCTTTCATTTTCTTGAAGAATAATTCAAATACAGTGGTACCTCAGTACTCGTTCTTAATTGGTTCTGGGAATGCAACAAGTACTAAAAAGGATGAGTACCAAACAAACCACATGACTTACCATGAGACCCTTTGTTTTGGCTGGGAAGGGCTTCCTATCTGTCCCTTTTCCTCCCTATCAGCCCTTCCAAATGTGACCAAGTTCCTGACATCCTCTGTAGCTTTCCCCACTTCCTTTTGCAGTTGTTAGGTACCAAACAAACAATGAGTATCAGGGCAACATTTTTGCATCAAAATGAGTATCAAGTTTGACGGGTTTTGAAGAGTTGAGTACCAAGTACCACTATGTTTTTTAAAAAATATGAAATTGAAGCCCCACCCTAAAATTTTGCAATCAAGGAAGCAATCTTTACAGTTTGCTTTTTCATTAAAAAGAAAGCATTGTGCATTTGGTAAATATATCAAAGACCCTTGCTGTAGATGGAAATTGCCAGAGAAATATGCTGGTCTCAGCTACTCTTTGGCACAAATGCAGGGAGAAAATAAGACACTCTTCGCTTCAGTATTTGGTAACACAAAAGCTTATTGTTTATTCCTTCCTCCGCAAGGAGTCCGAGTTAATAGCTAAGCAAGCAAAATAAAGCTGGATCTAACCTGAGTTTCCTGGGATTTGATATTTATAGTAATTTCCTCTCATTACCCCTGATTACCATTATTAATGATAATTATTCATACGAACTCAATCACATGAATCATGGTTAATGCATAGACTTAGACTGCACATATTATTATGATACAGAGTTTATTCTGATGAAGAGGCATGACATCCTTCAGGTTGCTGTGGTTCCGATGCGAATGCATGTGTTGCATAGTCGCGACAGCTGGCTCCTCAAAATAGCTTCCACTTTTATGATCTGAAATTAGAATGAAAAAGATAAGAATAAATCTAGAATTTTATCAATTTCAGCATGAGTTACATCTTTAGCTATTACAGATTCCTCAAGTTGAGGTATATCAATGTGTTCTACAGGCTTCAGTAAACTAACATGAAACACAGGATGTATCCGACGTAACCGTGGTGGCAATTTAAGTTTTACAGTTACGGGGCTTATCACTTTCGTAATTTGGAAAGGTCCAATATAATTTGGTCCCAATTTTCGACTATTTAGGTGTAATTTTATATATTTAGTTGACAGGTAAACATGATCTCCAGGTTTGAATGCTTTATAGACTTTCCTTTTCTTGTCTGCTTGATATTTATATTCTAGTGCTGTTTTATTGAGAGTCTCTTTTACTTTACCCCAACTATCCTGAACTTTTTTCAACTGCATTTGGACACTTATGGGTTGTTGTTCATCACATTGTAAATCAGGGATTGGTGCAAATTCTATCCCATTTACTACCTGGGATGGGCTATATCCTGTGCTTTCATGTATAGCATTATTATATGCTACTTCAGCAAATGGAAGTAAATCAGCCCATTCTCACTGTTGGTAAGATGTATATGATCCCAAATACCTTTCAATCATCGCATTATTTCTTTCAGAAGTACCATTGGTGCTGGGATGATATGCAGAGCTAAGACCTTGAGAGCATCCTAAAAGGCATACAAATGCTCTCCAAAATCGTGCTGTGAATTGCACACCTCTATCCAAAATTATCCTCCTGGGTGGGCCATATAGTCTATATACATGTTTTATAAACAGGTTGGCTAATTTTGTTGCCAAAGGTAATCCTTTACATAGTATAAAGTGAGCTTGTTTTGAAAACTAGTCTATAATAGTCCAGATTACTGTATATCTGTTACTGCCGGGCAACTCCACAATAAAGTCCATGGCTATATCTTGCCATGGCCGGTTTGGATCCAATACAGTTTGTAATAGTCCTAAAGGTTTTCCTACTCGAGGTTTCATAGTAGCAGAAACGTGGCATTCTTTAATGTACTGTTCAATGTCTGATCTCATATGTGGCCACCAAAACTGCTGCCTTACCAAATGTAGTGGTTTTTAAAAATCCAAAGTGTCCAGCCTCCCTTACATCATGACATTGGGATAATATCTTTTTCCTACAATTTGATGGAACATATATTTTATCCCCTCTCCAATACAATCCATCTTTATCTAAACAGGCAATAGTATTTGTTTTTATCCATACATCCATTTTTGTAGCCTCTTGTAATTCTTTTTTTGGTTATCTCTTTCATGGTCAACATCTGAATTTGTTCAGTTGACAGTCCTACAGAGATCGTGGGCTGAATAATTTCGTCTCTAGCCACATTGTGTTGAGGTAGTCTAGATAGTGCATCCGCCATGAAGTTTTTACCTCCTGGAACATATCGTAACTGGAAATCAAAAAGTTTAAAATACAAAGCCCATCTTACTTCTTTTGGGGATAGTTTTCTCAGTTTTTGTAAGGCTTGTAAATTTTTATGATCTGTCCAAACTTTGAATTTTTCTTTCAACCCTTCTAATAGGTGTCTCCATGTACTAAGTGCCCATTTTATGGTGAAAGCCTCCTTTTCCCAAACAGCCCACCTGCGTTCTGTGATTGTAGATTTCCGTGATGTATATGCACATGGCTGTAATTGTCCATCAATGTTATACTGTAAGAGGAAAGCCCCCACAGCTGCATCACTTGCATCAGCTTGTACTACAAAACTTTTAGTTGTATCAAGATGTTTTAAAATGGGCTCTTGAACAAATAAAGCTTTCAGCTCATCAAACGCTTGCTGACACTCCTGTGGCCACACAATGGGTCGACTAGGTCTGGGTTTTGGCACTTGATGTTTAGTTTTTAACAATTCTGTTAGTGGTAAAGCAATTTGAGCGAATTTAGGAATAAACTGCCGGTAAAAGATCACAAATCCTAAAAAAACTTTGTAATTGCTTTCGTGTTTTTGGTTCCTTCCAATCAATTACAGCTCTGACTTTATTGGGATCTATTTCTATTCCTTTATTGGATATTCTGTACCCCAAATAATCCAACGATGTACAGTGAAACTCGCACTTCGAAAGTTTCACATATAACTTGGCATCAAGTAATTTTTTCAGAACTTTCCTCATTAAAGCCACACGTTCCTCCATTGTTTTGATATAAATTAAAATATCATCTAAATATACTAGAATGCCATGATATAAATGTTCCTGTAATATTTCATTTATAAGTTGCATGAAGACAGCAGGTGCCCCTTGCAACCCAAATGGCATAACGTTAAACTGAAAACTTCCAAGGGGGCAATTAAAAGTAGTTTTCCATTGATCCCCGTCTCGTATTTGAACTTGATAGTAGGCTTCTCATAAGTCCAATTTCATAAAATACCTGCCAGTTGCTAATGTTGCTAACAAATCGTTGATTAGTGGTAAAGGATATACATTGTCTATACAAATAGCATTGAGCCCACAGAAATCAACACAAAGACGTAATCCACCATCTTTTATCTCATGAAATAAAACATGGGCAGCTATAAGTGATTTCCCGGGTTGAATAAATCCACGCGCCAAATTTTTATCTATATATTGTCTCATTTTCTCCATCTCTTTTGGAGTTATGGCATACATTATTGGTTTTGGAAACTTTCCTCCAGGAATTAAATCAATGGTGCAATCAGTTGTTCTGTGTGGTGGTAATGTTTCACACTCCTTTTTGCAAAACACATCTGCCAGGTCTTTATATTCCTCTGGATAACGTAGTTCTTCAGAATCCTCTATAGCTGTTACAACTTCCCTATTATTTACATATGGAGGGGACATAGAGCCAACTGCAATTCGTAACTTCCTAAAACCATCTTCCCACCATATTGTGGGCTTCCATTTGTCTAACCATACCAGACCTAAAATTAGTGCCTCCCTCATCTGTGGTACTACAATAAATCGCAAAGACTCCCAATGACTCCCTATCTCTAGTTTGATAGGGGTTGTCATTATTGTAGCAGGACTCCCACCTAATAATGAACCATCTACTTGTTCAAAATGCATTGGTTTGGGCAGTTCTTCCACTGCTAACTGTAATTCATCAACCACTTTTTTACTAATTAAACATCTAGTACATCCAGTGTCGATTAATGCTCCATACTGACCCCTCAATTTGCTTGTTAGATTTTCCAATGCTACTGGTATAACAAATGGTCGCACAGGATTACTCACCAAATCATCCTCATCCAGACTGTCTTCTCCACTATCCTATAACCCGGAGACTACCTTGGGTAGTTGTTTGCCATCAGGTGTTTCACGTCTATTTGTCATTACTTCCATGGTCGTTTTTTGTGACACCCCTTGGGATCTTTCAGAGGTAACTGTCCCTTGTTTCATACTACAGGGCATGACACCACTTGGTAAATTGCTACTTGCGGTGCTAGGAATGTGAGCCACCTGTTTTCTATTCTCTAGTTCTATAGATGGACACTCCATTGCCCTTTGTCCCAGACCTTGGCATCGGAAACACCTTATGGGCCCCATTCCTCTACCAACACTTTTAGTCTCCTCCCCCACCTTACCCCGTGCTACTACTGCTCCTATTGGTTGCCTTTTGGGCCCTCCAAACATAGGACGGAACTCTCTCAGTCCCACATCCAACTCCACAACTGTTTTATATCATTCCCCCAGTTTCTGGGGAACCCCCCTATAAAGACAAGCCTGCCTCAATCCTCTATCTAAACCAGATCTAAAGTCTCTAATCAATAGTCTTTCTGGCCAGGTGTGTAACCTAGTTGCCAATTTCTGAAACTCTCTGACATATTCCACAGCAGGCCTCCCATCCTGCTTCCATGACATTAATTTTTCTTCATATTGATGTATCCTTGACCTATCTTCAAATTGAATTTTGAGTGCATTCAAAAACCAACCAACATCAATCAATTCATTTGCATGCACACTATGCAACTCTGCAGTCCAATCGGCAGCATCACCTGTTAACACTGTAGTTATTGCAACTATAATAGACCATTGAGAAGGATAGCAATTTGAATATAATTCTAGGTTGTTCACAATTAGGGTTAAAAATAATGCTAACCTATCAGGGTTCCCATCGAAAGAAGTGTTTATAGGAGGAGGACCATCCCAAACCATTCTTTGGGGCCAATATCCAGACATGCCTGATGGACCCCAGGAGTGAATTGTTTGTCTATTCCCCATCTGTGCATCCCTAAATTCAACCCTGGAACCTGGGAATGGTTTAGAGGTTTTATTCCGAGTTCCTGATACTCCTACTACATCTGCTAATGATTCATCTACTTCCATGCTCCCTCCGACCTCCTCCTACTCATATTCCTGCTATCTCTGGCACTTGAACTAAAGAAAGATGTGTCTTCCATTCTAAATCCCTTTCCTGGACTGTCCCAAACAGTCTGGGAAGTAGAGTCACGAATGCTTAAGTCACCATACTTGACATGGATCAGTTCCAATGTACTAGCGTTTAAACTGGTCATAGAAGTACTACACTCATCTTCATCAGCAATCCATCGTTCCCTCCACTTCTCAAATGTCCCAGAGGGCAGTGGTATAAAAGTGGGAGGTTTCCCTTGTGAAACCTTCCCTCTCATACTGTCCCTCAACTCCAATCCCGATTTCCATTCCTTCCGGATTTTCAGCCGTACCACAGGCTGAGGATCCTCTTCACATCTCGTGTTATCAGTTTGTCCACTTTCCAAGGACACCACATTATCGTCCAACTGAATTGAGGGTCGCTCAGGCCCCATGCCAGTCCCTCCGACAGCATTATCTGCATCCACCTCCAAAACATCCTCAAAACCTCCGTCAACAGCAGTAACTTCAGCCATAATATCACAGGTAACAAAATATTATGGATGTATGAGATCCAACTTTCCCCTCGGCTACTCTTTGGCACAAATGCAGGGAGAAAATAAGACACTCTTCACTTCAATATTTGGTAACACAAAAGCTTATTGTTTATTCCTTCCTCCGCAAGGAATCCGAGATAATAGCTAAGCAAGCAAAATAAAGTTGGATCTAACCCGAGTTTCCTGGGATTCAATATTTATAATAATTTCCCCTCATTACCCTTCATTACCCCTGATTACTCTTATTACCCCTGATTACCATTATTAATGATAATTATTCATATGAACTCAATCACATGAATCGTGGTTAATGCATAGATCTTCACCTCACAGCATTTTACATAGACTGCACATATTATTATGATACAGAGTTTATTCTGATGAAGAGGAATGCCATCCTTCAGGTCACTGTGGCTTCGATACAAACGCGTGTGTTGCATAGTCACGACAGCTGGCTCCTCAAAATAGCTTCGAGTTTTATGATCTGAAATTAGAACGAAAAAGATAAGAATAAGATGGAAAATTCAGTTATAGATATAGAAAGTGGTAGCCTTGGTTTCCCTTAACAATCCAGCTAAGGGTTTAAGCCTCTGAGTAATTAGTTTTACAATAGTTAGCTTTACAATCATCTCATCTTCTTCTGGCCATCTTATATAGCTGCCATCAGCTGTGTGTGTGGAAAGCACAGGATGACGCAACCATGATAATTTGGAAAGGAAGGGAGGATTAACGTTTAGCATAAACTGAATTAGAAATGGTCCAGTTTGATTTAGGATTAAAGCAGCATTTGAACCCCTGAAGACGGGGGTTCATGGGCAGAACATGTGATAACATGCGAGCTACAATATTGTGGCATAACCTCCTGTCCTTTGGTGATGCCATTTCTGCTTTCAAGAAGACACTGGACACCCATTTGTCTGGAATGGTATAGAAAAGGGGTGTGAAAGTCGATTTAATTGAGGGCCACATCAGGGCTGTGTTTGACCTCAGGGGGTGGGGGAATGGGATGGTCATGCCCAGCTCAACATCACTCATGTAGGGGAGGCCTGCGGTGGCCCAAGCGCTCTGCCAGTGAAAACGGGCTCCTGAGCTTCGTTTTCAGCTGCGACAGCCTCCTGCAATCCTCTGCAAGTGGAAATGGAGGTCGGGAGGGCCACTTTTGCTGGCAGAGGCACTTGCCCCATCAGAGTCTGGTTTGGAGGGGGAGGCCAAGCAGCTGACAGGGAGTGCGAGTGTGGCTCCGTTGGCTGTGGAGGAAACTGGGAAAGGGCACAGTCTGGCTGGGCAGAGCAGGGAAGAAGTAGAACAAGGGAGAGGGAATTTGGAGGAAGACCTAGGCCCACCCCTACTTCATCTTAGGGCACACAGGGAGGAACAGAGAAGGGAGCAATGTGGGTTGTGTGGCTTACGGGGGAGGAAAGGGCCCTGATTCCCTTCATTAGCTACAGCTGGAAACACAGTGTTTAAAAAGGGAAGCTGCACACAGCAAACTGTTGAGAGCAAATCATGAATTACCTGGTATTGTTGAGGCTTATCTGAGTTCCTGGCGTCTTCCCAACTGTGTGTGTTTTGCTGCCCTTTCAAGCCTGCAATTCCTTCTCCTGCCCTGTCAAGTTAATTACTGCAGCGTGGTTTGTGTGGATTTTTAGTTACAGTTTGTATAGACTTTGTTTTGGAATGAATTTTCTACAGTTCAAGGCTATTCCCTGGGAGAGTTTTTCTCCAGCTGAAGGGAATCTGGGCACTGGGGGCAAAGTTGGAGGTATGAAAGGGACCCTTCTTGCTTATGTGACTGTGTTGCCTTTGGGCCCCTTTGGGTCATCCCACTGCAGGCCAGTCCTTTGCTGTTTCCAGGCTGGCCCTGGGGGCCAGATCCGGCCTGCGGGCCTTGAGGTTGACACCCCTGGTAAAGAATCTCCTGCTTGAGCGGGTGTGTGTGCGTGTGTGCGTGGATTACAAGACCCCCAAGGTCCTTTCCAGCCCTGTAACTCCGTGTTCTTCCTCACTGCCCCATCCATCTTGGAACTATGCAGTCGCTCCATCTGGGCCTCTTTCTGGGAAGACTCTGTCTTGCCCAAACCAGAGTTCTCCAACTTTCCCACCTTTATGGAACAGCAGGGAGGGGGGAGGGGTTGGTTCCTCGTGAGTGGCAGGCAAGTGTGTGTGCGCATGTGCCTGTGTGCCCCCCTCCATTTCTGCAAGTGACAGGCACACGCACTCACCCTTGCACAAATGGAGCGCAGGGGCACATGCTCGTCAACTTCTCTCACACATGGGGGTTTCCATGCACGCACTCACCTGCCAATTCCCAATGGCCCACAGCCTGGGGGGGGTGTCACACCCTGGGGGTTGGGGACTCCTGGTCTAAACTCTCTCCTGCAGGTCTGCTGGGCTGACAGGCCTTCATAAATATCACAGGAAGGAAGGGGCAAAGGAATCAAACTCCGATTGTTCTATATCTTTTATAGGTTGATGTTGTGGCCCCGATTCCCGAGTCTATGCTGTCAGAGGAAGAAGACCTGGAAGAGGAGGAGGAGGAACTGGGAATGCCTTCCTCCCCAGGACCTTCCTCTCTGGCAATGCCTCAGGTTTCATCAGACAACCGAGAGGAACAGCCTGAGATTAATCAGGAGGAAGGCATATCGGAGCAGCCCCTGACAGGGAGTCAAGAGGAAGAGTGTTGGCTCGATCCTAAGCAGCGTCGTAGGGAGAAACGTGAGCAGCAACGTAGGAGGCGTGGGAGGGTCAGAGAGTGAGCTGAGTCATTGAGCCACACCCCACAGGGAATAAAAGTGGGTGTGTTTTCTCCTGAAACTTTGTATGGGACAAAGTTTAACCTTACTTCAGATTTTCTTTGTGAATGATTTTTGTGGACTGCCTTGTAATTTTCTGTGAGTAGATTTTTATTTGTTATCAGTTTGGACTTGGCAGGCAGAGGGTGTTGGAATGCCAAGGGTATTATCAGTTCCAAAGAATTAACTCTGTGAAGTCCGAGCCAGCTTGCCTGCCTGTGTTGGTGTGAATTTGTACTCTTTCATATTTTGGGAAAGAAGAAAAGTGAGACAGAACAGGTTTATATCTGATTTTCTATCTTATATAGCTTACTTTATATGTTTTATATGTTTATATCTGTATAAACAGAGGCATAGAATCAAAATCACATGAAGTGTTAGTACCGCTTTAGAAAGCCTCCATAAGGTCACACCTAGAAAACTGCATCCAGTTTTGGTCACCACATTACAAAAAAAGACGTTGAGACTTTGGAAAAAGTACAAAGAAGAGCAACTAAGATGGTCAAAGGCCTAAAGGGGACAAAACCATGTGAAGAACAATTGCAGGATTTGGGTTTGGCCGGTCTAGAGAAAAGAAGGACTTTTAGGGGGGGCATAATAGCAATATTCCAGTATCTGAGGGGCTGCCCCCAAAAGAGGAGGGGGTCAACCTCTTCTCCAAAGCCCCACAAGAAGCAACGGGTGGAAATTAATCAAGGAGAGGAGCAGCCTGGAATTAAGGGGGAATTTCCTGACAGGGAGGACAATTAGCCAGTGGAACAGAAGTTGCCTTCAGAAGTTGTGGGTCCATCATCTCTTTTTGAGAAGAGACTGGACAGCCACTTCTCCGAAATGGGATAGGATCCCCTGCTTGAGCAGGGGCTGGACTAGAAGACCTCCAAGGTCCCTTCCAGCTCTGTTCTGGTTCTGATCTTCTCTACCAGCTGGTGACAAAGATAAACGCTTCAGCTGATATCACGCTCAAGCTGTCAAGCTATCCGTTAAATAGAATATGGTACAACAAAAATAGCAGGCAAAGGATTCCGTGTTACCAAGAGACGATGTGCCTCGCCAGCCGGCTGCGGAAAGGCCGAGACGATGTGCCATTAATCTCCGTCGGTTCTGTGCTATAAACAGGAGCTGAAAGGAGACAGGGCCGCTTCAAAGAAATAATTAAAAAACTGGACCTGAACCCAAACTTTCTCCTCAACTCAACTCCCCCTGACTGGATACGTCCCATTCTGTGGACCTGGGAGGTTTGCTAAACCATGCTGGGCAGAAGTACGGGGGGGGGGGGGGGGGGCAGCGGAGCCCAGAATGTCTGTTGCTAAGTGAGACATTTATTGAGTTTTCTGCATTTTACGACCTTTCTTGCCACAGTTGTTAAGTGAATAGTTGCAATTGTTCAGTTAATGACATGGTTGTTAAGTGAACCTGGCTCCCCTTGTTGACTCTGCTTGTCAGAAGGTCACAAAAGGGGATCAATCACGTGATCCCAGGACCCTGTGACCACAATGAATGTGAGTCAGTGGCCAAGCGTCTGGATTTGGATCCTGTGGCCATGGGCTCGTCAGTGTGAAAAATGCTCATAAATCCCTTTCTTCGGGATGCTGGAACTTTGAACGGTCACTAAATGAACTGTTGTAAGTTGAGACTGCCTGTATATAGTTGGTTGAACTTCATTGCTGGTTCTTGCTTAATTGGCTCATTTCAGGATGGAGACTAAGGGGCTCCTTGGGATGTGGGGGGGAGGGAGGGGCATGGAAACAGGGTGGGAATTCCACAGGAAAAGCTCTGCATCATTCCGTAAAGGGAATAGCCGTAGCAATTGCACTTAGACTTATCTACCGCTTCCCAGGGCCTTTCCGGCCCTCTCTAAGCAGTTTCCGGAGCCAGCCTCTTTCCCCCCAACCATCTGGCTCCTCATTTGACCCACCTCGGAAGGAGGGGTCACCCTGGAGCCTGGTGAGTTCAAACCTTTATTGTCAATGCACAACATGTGTACAATGAAATTTGATTTGATTTGAAGTGAGATTTGAACCAGGGTTGGGGCTGCTGGGGGCTCGCAGGGGTTCAGGGGAGCCCCTTGCTAAGATTCTGCGCAGTTCAGAGAAGCCCCAAATCCCACTCTTGGCTGGCTCGCCCACCCCACTTCGCCCCTCCCAGGAGTCCCCACCTGGCCCATTTTGGATGCAGGTAAGGGCAGGGCGTGCACAGAGGCTCAGGGAGGGCAAAAAAACGGGCCTGCCGGAAGTTTGGGAAGGCTGGAAAGGGCCCGTTTGCGGCTTCCAGAGAGTCCCTGGAGCCTGGGGAGGCCGTTTTCACCCTCCGGAGGCGCAAGGAAAATGCCCCTCCCCATCATGGTGCAGAAGGCTGACTAGGCCACACCAACCATGGCCACGCCCATCCAGCAACCAGAAAGAGAACTCCTTGCTAAGCCTTCTGAAGCCCACCCCTGACTTGAGCTGCCAAATTGCAGTCAGCCAGCAGTCGGCAGAAATAGCCTGCAGTACCGCATTCTAACCACTTTGCCACTATGGATGGTCTCAAATAGATCGAATGATCCCTTGGGGGTGGTGTGAACAAAGGAGGATAAAATATGCATCACGTCAGGCCCTAAAACAAAAACATCCAACTCTTAAGTAGCCAAGGATACCCCGGAAAGCCCCCTGCCCACTTGCTATGGCTGAATTCCAGATAAGATAGCTGGAGAGATTCCAGATTCAGCAAATGAGAGTGACTTTACCCCCCAAAATATTTATCGGCCATCTCTTCTCTTAGGGATATGAAGGGGACTGAGCCACGTCCACAAATGCTAGCGAATTCCTTGGTGTCTTGGCACTCAGACAAACCGGCTACCAACGGGCACACAGAGACGAATAATGCCTACATGCCATTCAAAAGAGTCAGTCAAAAAGCCAGAAAGGAAAGCAACAGATCAACAGACCTCCTCGCCAGCCATCCACACCCAGATGATCAACACCAAAATCAAAGAGTTGGGATGATGGGCACATCAACACAATTGAGACTCCGCCTCTTTTACATACATCAAAAGGGGGTGGGGCTTTAATAGTGCAGTTGCGATCCCCCAAAAGAAAGGAAGACAGAGTGACTGGAAAAGGCGAGAGAGACGGCGATCCTTCCGCTATTTTTTTTTTTTTTTTGCCTTAATTCCTTAACTTGAATAAATAACTTCACTGTGTGAGAGAAAAGAAGAATCCCCAGCTTTTTCTTAGGGAGAGAAGAAGCATTAAACATGTTTGTCCTCAACCAAGATAAGAGGGAATTCCTCTTCTGTGCCTTTAAAAAAATCTTATTACTTTCACATTTGCTTTTTTAGGACACTGGGGGAAAAAGGGAGGCGGAAAAGGATCGAGAAAGAGAGATCCAGAAGGGGAAAGAAAACGCCTCGTTTTGTGGTGTTCTTAGGCAATGCCTCTCATATATGTCCTCCTATCAGTAGTCAGGCACTAAGGGACAACGGACTTGGAGTTTGGGGTGCCACGATTCCATGGTCAGGTCACGAGCGACGTGAGAGCGGCCTTCCGATAGTCTTCCAAGAGCAGCCTTCCCCAGAGAAGAGGGGCTCAGCCTGTTCTCCAAAAGACCCCCGAGGGCAGGACAGAAGAAGCCATGGGTGGAAACTGGCCAAGCGGAGAAGCAACTTGGAACTAGGGAGGGATTTCCTGACAGGGGGAGCAATTCATTTATGGAATGACTTGTCTTCAGAAGTTGTGGATGCTCCAGCACGGCAGGTTTTTAAGGAGAGATTGAACGATCATTTATCTGAAATGGTCTAGAGTCACCTGCTTGAGCGGGGGGTTGGACTAGAAGACCTCCAAGGTCCCTTCCAACTCTGTTATTCTGTGATTTCAGCCTCATAATCACCCCCATAATTTAAATTATCCATGCAATCTTCTTCTTTTTCTTTCTTTTAGCTCTTCTCTCTCTCTCTCTCTCTCTCTCTCTCTCTCTCTCTCTCTCTCTCTCTCTCTCTGTGTGTGTGTGTGTGTGTGTGCCTTCACCTTCTAAAGTGGAGCTGAGTTAGAGAAAGGAGGTTTATGAGAGGAAGGCTGGATCAAGCTAAGAGCATTATGCTTCTTGTATTTTAATGGGTCTCCAGAGGAATCAGAGAGCACCGGTTTGAGAAAAGTCAGTGAGACAGAAAGATAAGTTGGCTGGGAATGCGAAATCCCAGGGAACAGAGAACTGAGACGGGGGGGAAAAGGGTGATGTTTTCTGAACTATCAAGGGCTTCCTTTAATTATCTTATAATGTTTGGGGAAGATTACGATTCAGGAAAAATCTGCAGAAGAGCTGAACAGTGACTGAGGCAGATTCTTTGCATGCAGGCAAAATCATTGCACGAACCTTTGACCCTCATTTTCAGATTATTATTATTATCATGATTAGACCTGGGAATACAGCAGATTTAAATTAATTGAATTAATGTATTATGCTGCCATCAGAATTGAAAGAGTGGGCTGGTATTAAGGTCCTCATCATACCAAGATAGCCCTCAAGGAGGAGACGGATAGCAAAATGAATAAAACGGTGTTTGCTAATTCAGGTTGCAATGCACAGATCCTGAATCTACCATCCGTGAAAGGTTCCCTGGGCCTTGGGGAAGACTTACTGAGTTCATTTAACAAATGGGGACCTGCTCAGCCTCTCCTTGTTTCCGTGTTCAAGATCCTTTGGAGTCACTACAAACGCAGGAGTCACTACAAACGCAGTCACTACAAACGCAGGTTTCTGTTACTCTACTAAGTTAAACTATATGGAGGCTCTGAGCTTGGTTTTTTTGCTTACAGGCGTTTCATTACCCAACTAGGTAGCATCATCAGTGTTAGAAGGGAGTGGGATTTGCTCTCTGTTTATATCGGTTTGTCCTGTCAGTGTTGGTGGGTGGGTGGTTTTCTCCTAGGGAACTCCTTGGTTAGGGTCTTGTTTTCTGCTTTCTTGTTTGTCGGGTGTTAATCCCTGCTTATCTGTTGGAGAAGATGTTTCCAGGACTTTGCGTTTCCTTCTTAGCTTTTCTTATTATCTCTTTTGCATAGGGTGTAAATGTATGTTTCTATGTCCCAAAGGTGCTTTTTCAAGAGAAACCAGGTTTTCCTGGTTTCGCTTCTCACCCCAGAAGCTTCTTCAGCCTCTTGAAAAAGCACCTCTGGGACAACCATGACCTGAATGGTGGACAATCTCCACAGACGTGGATTTCTATGGATCTGTTGAAGGGGTCTCCTGATGACCGATTCGTTTAAATGCCAAGGATCCAGGAATTCCCTGGTGTTTTTGGATTCATCCATCTCCTGCTTCCCTTTCCAAAAAAGGCCCAAGTCAAGTGAAGTTTCAATTGTGCTGTTGCAGACACAGCACAACTGACAGTCCTGGTGGTGCAGGGGTTAGAGTGCAGTATTGCAGGATTATTGTGCCGACTGCCAGCAGTTTGAATCCCACCAGGCTCAAGGTGGATTCAGCCTTCCCTCCTTCCAAGGTGGGTCACATGAGGACCCGGATTGTTGTGGGCAACAGGCTGGCTCTGCAAAACTGCTTAGAGAGGGCTGGGAAGCCCTGGGAAGCCGTGTATAAGCCTAAGGGCTGGTGCTTTGCAGAAACGACGTTGACTTACCTGCCTCCCCCTGACTTCCCCGGGTGTCCTTGAGCCAAATCCAGGTTCAGCATCTGGAAACGAAGCCGCGGAGAGCTATAGAAAGAACGAGAAGGGAAAAGTCAGTATAAAACAGCCGAAGTGCCTGGAGAACAGATGAGACAAAAAAATCTATCAAATAAAGATAAAACAAAAATGGCACCTTAATTCTAAGTCCTAGTAAGGATGAGATTTTAAATGGCATTTCTGTTTTAAATTCCATTATCAAAACGTGATTATTTCCCTCCACTATCTCACCAGGATTTGAAAGCCCTTAAAAAGTCAAGTTATAATTTTTGGCTCTTTCTAAATGGATTTCTTCAAGGCAGGCAGTCCGTGGCTTTCAACTGGTTACTTAGCAACCATTTGAAGAAGTGATTATGGGCTGCCCAAAAGGTACTTATATGACTTACTTCTGAAGTTGTAATGGCAGCCTCCCCTCGTAGTCATGTGATTGCGATTTACAATGTTTTTGCCAAAAATTGGCATTTACTTCCTGCAAAAACGCCCCACGATGAACAATGGGTTGAACTTAATGACTGTTGATTCACTTAATGACCATGGTTATCTGTTTAACAACTGCCACAAAGAAAAGGTCATACAATTGGGAAGGCCCCACAAAAGCCCATCACAATTTACAGCAGGCTGTGTGATGGTTGTAACTGATGGACCTGCCCTATTTGATACTGAGATGCTGTATATGTCTCTTTAAATGCAGTTAGTCCTTCAGTTATGACCACAACTGAGCCTTGGTCAAGGAGGGAAGCAACCTCGAATTAAGGAGGAATTTCCGGACAGAACACTCAATCGGTGGGAGGACTTACATCCAGAAGTCCTGGGTGCTCCAACACGGGAGGCTTTTAAATAAGAGATTGGACAACCATTTGTCTGGAATGGGGTCGGGTGTCCAGCCTAAGAAGGGGGTTAGACTAGAAGACCTCCAAGGTTCCTTCTAACACTGTCATGGGTAGGGTTTCCTGCTTGAGCAGCGGATTGGCAGAGAGACAGAGAGAGAGAGAAGCAATTTATTATTGTCTTCCTCCAATGTTTTTATATTTTCAGTGCTGTTTTCTGTATATCTCATAGATCTGACATTTTCGGATGGTATCCCAACTCAAGAACCAATCCTGCTTATCTTAGGAAACAAACCAAGATAAGCTTTATATTTCTACAGGCTGTCCTTGGTCTTTCAATTATTTGATCCCAAGCTGTTTGGGGCTTTAAAAAACCCAACTCTTCTGATGTACATTTCTTATTTCCACCCATCTGCTTCCCCTGAAACAGAAGTGTTATAGACAGCATGGGAATCATACTAAGATCTGTGTCCTTATTTTAATTCACTTACTTTCCCTATCAATATTTTATTCTCATCATAAATATTTGAGCCTGTAAGCTTTTCTTTAGCGTTTACAGACCAGACTAGAATATGATGAATAATTTAGAAGCAGAAGTACAAGCTGGCACATAGAAATGGTTATTAAAATAATATAATTTGACTTGCAGACAATTCTCTGCATATTCTTTACGTCTTCTTTTCTCTGGGTTTTCTGATCCTATTCTTTGGGGATTGCAACGGTTGAAATTCAAGAGAAGCAAAATAGCAGAAAGCAAATTGTATGTTTCTAGTCCTGAAGTATTTTTGAAGTTTTATCATGGGACGGACACACACAAAAAAGAACAACCCAATCAACAGATATTTAAATGGATGGCAGCTTAGAGGAAGTCCTCACATTACGACTACAACTGGGGCCAGAAATTCTAAGCAAGGTGGTTGTTATGCCCAATTTTAGGACTTTTTTTTGCCATGGTTGTTAAGTGAATCATGTGGTCAATAAATGAATCCAGCTTCCTCCAATGACTTTGCTTCTCAGAGGCTGGCTGGGAAGGTTGCAAATAGTAATGACTTGAAACCGGATGCTACCTCAGTCATGAATAAAAGCCAGTTGCCAAAATGCTGAATTTTGATAACCTGAGCATGGAATGGGATCAGGCAGAAAAGGCAAAAACTGGTTATAAGCCACTTTTTTCAATGCTGCCGTTATGTGTGTGTGTGTGTGTGTGTGTGTGTGTGTGTGTGTGTGTATACAGGTCTTGGCATGTTCGGGTATTTTCCCGTGTAATCTTATGTTTTTGTATTTGTCTTCATAGATTTTAACGGGTTACCTACATATATATATGTAGGTCTAGGTGTGTTCAGGTCTTTTCCCGTGTAAGATTAAGAGTATCTTGGTGATTTTTTGGTGAGGTCCCACTTGCCATTCTCAGGCTGGTGCTGTCTGCTTTGTGCCATATATATATATATGTTTTCTGAGGTTCTCGCGGGTATTTGTATGTGGATCTTTGGTTATTCGGGTTTTCTCCCACGTAAGATTGGAAGTATCTAGGCAATGTTTCGATGAAGTCTTATTCGTCATCTTCAGGCTTGTGTCTTCGGCTCTGTTCTTCTCAGAGTGATGTGAGCTTGCAGCTGCTTCTTCCTTTTAACTGCTAGTGGGGGTGGGACTTGATTGGGTGGGGGCTTGGCTGTGTTCTGATTGGGTGGGGGTGTGTTCTCATTGGTTGGGGGTTTGTTCAGCCCCCACCTGAACAGAACACCCCCCCCAACCAATCAGAACACAGCCAAACCCCCAATCAATCAGAACACAGCCAAACCCCCAACCAATCAGAACACAGCCAAACCCCCAACCAATGAGAAAAAAACAGATGGCACACTAGGACACACCATATACCAGAAGAAAACACACACTAACCACTACCTCAACGCCCAATCCCACCACCACCCAGCACAGATAAACTCCATGGCCAAGACACTAATTGCCAGAACCAAATGCCTGGCAGACAAGACACACATTAACACTGAACTATGCACCCTGACTAAAGTACTGACAGCCAATGGCTTCCACAAAAGCAAAATCACCGGCTTGATCCACAAATATATATATATATATATATGCAGGTCTTGGCGTGTTCGGTTCTTTTCCTGTGTAAGATTGAGAGTATCTTGGCAATGTTTCAACGAGGTCCCACTCGCCATCTTCAGGCTGGTGCTTTCGGCTTTGTGCTTGTGCGAGCAAAGCATGATCGGAGCTGCCATCTCCCTATATATACTGGTTGGGAGGTTGGCTGTGTTGTCATTTTTTGAATTGGTTGATAGAGTTGATGTTTGTAGATCGGCTGGCTTTTTCGTAAGAACATGTGTGGCTGAGGTATTGGCTGTGTGTCTATCAGCCTCCTGTGTTGTAACGACCTGGGTAATGGGATGTGTAATCCTGGGTCTTGTGCTGTAATCTCCTGGGTTGTTTGGAATGTTATTTTGAAAATAGTTTAATCTTCAACTGTGAACAATTAAACAGTGAGGCCAAGTAGAAGGCATTAAAGGATCTTTATTTACATTTTGGTTTTTGTTATATTTTTGATACACTCCGGGTCATCACAGGTCCTTGACACTCTCTGATTTTGGCTATTTTCTTGCAAGCATTTCATTACCTAAGATAAGTAACATCATCACTATAAAACTGTTGATGTTACCTAGTTGGGTAGTGAAATGTCTGCAAGAAAACAACCACACTCAAAGAGCAGCCCTCGTTTCAATCCTGAGTTGCAAATTATCTTTATTAGATCATGAATGAATGAATGAATGAATGAATGACTGAATGAATGAAGGATGGATGGATGGATGGATGGATGAACAGATAGTTAGAGAGAAAAAATTGTTTGGTGAACTCTTTTTTTATAAATGACTTGGATCATGAAATTGTTGGGGTACAATCAATAATACAGTTTTTGACACCCATTGTGGTATGTGGATAAAAGACAGCCAGTCCATTTGAATCCCCTCATTGCTGTTTCAGGCATGTGATCTTCATCCCATCTGATTAGACCATCTTCAGTCCGATCTAAGTATAGCACATAAAATCATGCATTGCAATGTCCTACCTACAAATGAATACTTCAGCTTCAACCATAACAGTACAAGAGCACACAATAGATACAAACTCAAGGTTAATCGCACCAAACTTGATTGCAGGAAATACGACTTCAGCCACAGAGTGGTCAATGTCTGGAATCCTCTACCTGACTCTGTGGTTTCTTCCCCAAACCCCAAAAACTTTAACCTTAGACTGTCTACTATTGACCTCACCCTTTTCCTAAGAGGTCTGCAGGGAGCGTGCATAAGTGCACCAATGTGCTTACCGTCCCTGTCCTATTGTTTCTTTTATTTTTTCTTATATGTATCCATTTCATGTATTCATAACCATGTTTATACTTATATATACTATCAAATGCATGCTTGACAAAATAAATAAATATAAATAAAAAAACTAGATGTCCTGAGCATCTCACCCAGTCCAGGTAACCAGGAGCTCAATGCTGGTGGGCTTTGTATGTTCCAGGGTCTCTGGGTTAGAGACACGGCTTGCCCACAAATGCCAGAAACGCCACGGTGGTCTTATCTGCTCTTCCGCTGCTTACACTTCTGTCCTCCTGAGCCCCATAATCTCCCAGCCAAAGGAGGTGGGGATACTAAAACAACTCCACCATTATGTCTGAAACACGCTTGTCAGTTCTTTCTTCTATCCTAGTGTTCACTGACACTTTTCACGAGAAAAGGGCATTCATGAATTCCTTTTCTTCCAGATAACCTTTGCTGGATGAATAGAGTCTTCACCGTAGGCTTTCCAACAGATTAACCATGTGCAGCGCAGGAAAAACATTTTCAAAATATCTTCATGTGGGTCTCTCTCTTAATCTTTGCCAAAGCCACTTATCAAGGCTGCTCAATGGCTCAGGCTGAACATGGTGATATTCAATTGTCCATGCATTTGTATTTCGGTTAGAAGTTGATCTCCTTGGAAAATTATGCTGCTATTACTCATTATTTTCATTTTCCCAAGTGATGCATAAAAAGTAAATTATAAAGCCAGAGAATAGACAGCAGTGAATAATGCTAATTGTGATTGTGTCTCCTCTTCCTCCTCCTCCTCTGAAACTAACAAGGGGGACAGAGATCGTCTTCCCTCTACCTCTTAACTTCCCTGGAGTGCACAAAGCAACAAAATCCTTCCAAAGCGTAGCGAGCAAACCTAAAAAGGCAACACCCAAAGGGGAAAGATGGGAAGATTGGCAGAATGCCTCTCCTAGTATCAGCTAATGGAAGACATGAAGGAAATCCATTAATCTCCCCAACAAAAAGACGAATTCAATTACATTGTCAACTGGGAAACTATTGACATTTGTGTGTGTGCCGCTGAATCAGCATCGGCTGCTGGCAACTGCTGGACTAATCCCTCCAGGGCTTTGGGGCAAGATTTTCAGAAGTGGTTTGCCTTCTTCGGAGTGCTGGAAGAAATATCCCTCTTGCTCAGTGCCAAGTCTGGAGAAAAACATTGGAAACATGGAGGCTGATTGGAAAGATGGTTCAATAGTGAAGCAGAACTACCAAGCCCATGGTTCTTGGCAGCTGACCACTTGGAGGTGAGAGTGAGGAGTATTTATTCCTTATCTTGGGCTTTGCACTTGAGCTTCCTGTTCCTGTGCAAGAACATGTATTATATTGGCTGTTGTAGGGGTCATAGCTGGCTCTGTAGGTTGTCTGGGCTCAGGTCTGATTGAAGTTCAGACTCTGATGCAATGTCCTTATGGGATTGTGCCCTGTGGTGAACTCTGCTGCTAGTGGGTTACTCCTATTATGTCCTGGAGGGTCATCATGCCTTAATCCCTTCACCCTGGAGCTGAAGGTCTTTTGTTCTGTAGATAGGCTGGCCCAGTCCTGGCCCAGTGGGCACAAAGTATCGGCCGGGGAGAGGGAGAGTTGAGTCTGCTTTCTGTTTTTTAAGAAAAACATGTTTCTCCACTTCTCTTTTAGGGAAGTAGATTATTCTGCCTTTTTAAATATTCCTCAAAATATTCATTCTTCTAGGAAAGGTATGCATGCTAACTTTCAGCAATAGGATTGAGCGAGATAGACTGGCCCAATATCTCCAGGCAGTCTTCTCCTTTTCCCTTTCTTTCGGGGAACAAATTCAGCTTTGAACGAGGAGAAACAAAATGACTAGGAGATGGAATGGCAGACAAGTTAGACTTCTGGGGACAGGTCTCAACTGATGATCTACGATTCTGTCGGAGGTTTGGCACCTCCCTGGATGAAGTCAGCGAGCAAAATGATAATATTGCCATTCTAGATCTCCCAGGATTGGTGGCAAGCAAGGTCTTAGCCATATCTCCCACAACCGGATGGGAATTGAAGCATAAATAACATCCTTTGCTATGCATGTCATCTGTTTCAAATCACAGTGAGGACACGGGAGAAACCGAATGGATTTTTCTTGCATTGCGCTTTAATCACCATAAACTACACTTGGATCCTTCTCGGCAAACATCTCTGGCTGTGAACCATCAGACGATATTCATTTTTTGAAGGTTGCTCCTCTGAAAAATGATGCCCACAAAAGAAGACACCGGGTACATTTAATGAAGTTATGAATCTGTATACTAAATTATCCCAATGGGATAGGTGGGAATACAGATTCATGCGCACGCAACACCTAAAATGTGTTGTCAGAAAAGATGGCCAAGCATGTTCTTTCACCTGGTGCTGAGCTGAACTGTGAGTGTCCAAAAAATGAATTTTTCCAGTAGAATTTAGATACAGTATAACAGAGCTGAAAGGGACATTGAAGGTCTTCTAGTCTAACCCACTGCTCAAGCAGGAAACCTTGTGGTTGTCCAATCTCTTCTTAAAAACCTCCAGGGATGAAGGAAACCCACAACTTCTGGAGGCAGGCTGTTCCACTGATTAATCGTTCTCACTCTCAGGAAATTTCTCCTTAATTCCAGGTTGCCTCTCTCCTTGGTGAGTTTCCATCCGTTGCTTGTTGTCCTGCCCTCGGGGGCTTTGGAGAATAGCTTGATCCCCCCTCTTCTTTGGGGCGGCCCCTGAGATATTGGAAGACTGCTCTCATGTCACCCCTTAGTCCTTCTTTTCATCAAACTAGACATACCCAGTTCCAGCAACCGTTCTTCCTATTTTTTAGCCTCCGGTTCCCCTAATCCTCTTAGTGGTTCTTCTCTGCATTTTTTCTAGAGTCTCAACATCTTTTTTACATCGTGGCAACAAAAACAGGATGCTGTATTTCAAGTGTGGCCTTACCAAGGCGTTATGAAGGGGTATTAACACAACACGTGATCTTGACTCTATCCCTCTATTAATGCCACCTAGGACTGCAAGACAGCCAATTCCTTGGGTGCAGCTCTGGGGAGCATGAAAGAATAGCAATAAAGTCTGAGTGCACAATATGAACTTCTGAACCATAAAAAGAAAACACAATAACAGAATAGAAACCTTTCCAGCAAATTCCTTGCGATTTTCCCCAATGCCATTAAAGGAAGCACTTTTTGGAAGCTAGACAGTCCCCTTCATGGGTGGAATCACCTGATTGCACAGGCTGGCTGAGATGCTAAAAAAGAAGGAGGAGAATGGAAGAGTTCACACTGCCATATCACTTCACTGATTTTCATCCCTTTGATGAATTAAAAAAAACAATTCCAGGCCAAAACACACCTTTTGGAACCTGGTGAGGCCATTTGCAATTCATAGCAAACGTGTATGTTCTCACCCATTTACATATAAATAAAATAGTGGGGATATTCTGCACAGACAGGCAAATTTATAAGAGGTGCTTGTCAGTTAAAACAGGAATACAAATAAAGGTCTGTTAAGACAAAGGTACAGAGGAATGGAGGGTTTTTCTTTTTTTTAAATAGAACAATGGAGAGGAATTGGATGGAATAAACTTTAGTTTCTTAAAAAATAATAACTGGAACAAAAATCTACATGATGGAGTTATCTATTCTTAAAAGCATAACAGAGTAACAGCTTGGAGACGTTCTAGTCCAATCCGTTGCTCAAGGAGGAAGTCCCACACCAGGCAAGCGTGCAGAGAAGAGCAACAAAGACGATGAGGGGACCAGAGGCTAAAACATACTGTATGAAGAACAGTTGCAGGAACCGGGGATGTCTAGTTTCGTGAAGAGAAGGCCTGGGGGAGACATGAGAGCAGTGTTCCAGTATCTCAGGGGCTGCCCCAAAGAAGAGGGAGTCAAGCTCTTCTCCAAAGCCCCTGAGGGCAGGACAAGAAGCAACGGGCGGAAACTCACCAAGGAGAGAAGCAACCTAGAGCCAAGGAGGAATCTCCTGGCAAATGAAAACAATTAACTAGGCCTCCAGAAGTTGCAAATGCTCCAACACTGGAGGTTTTGAAGAAGAGATTGGACGACCATTTGTCTGAAGTGGTTTCCTGCCAAAGCAGTGGGCTGGACTAGAAGACCTCCAAGATCCCTTCCAACTCTGTTGTTCTATTCTATTTCAGACAAATGGTTCTCCAATCTCTTATAAATCTCCAGTGATGGAATTCCCACAAGTTCTGGAGGAAAGTTATTCCACGGGTTTATTATTCTCACCATTAGGAAATTCCTCCTTAGTTCCAGGTTGCTTCACTCCTGGATGAGTTTCCCACCTGTTGCTTCTTGTCCTGCCTTCAGGGGCTTTGGAGAATAAATCTTCTTGGGGGCAGCCCCTGAGAAATTGGAACTCTGCTATTTTGTCCCCCCTAGTTCTTCTCTTCCTTAGACTAGACACGCCCATTTCTTGCAATTGTCTTTCCTTTGTTTTAGTCTCCAAATCTCTAGTCCTCTTTATTCCTCTTCTCTGCACTCTTGATGGAGTCTCAATATCTTTTTTTATATCATGGCAACTGAAACTGGGTGCCATATTCCAAGTGCGGCCTTACCGAGACATTATAAAGTGGTAAAAAGGAAACAGAGGCCTGAACTAATGGAAGGTAATCAAAGATACCTATATTTCCCCTGTTACATTCTCTCATTGTTTAGCCCACCTTCTGATGGTAAGGTGAAATAATATAATCCGTAGTACGTATTCGGTGAATGGTCAGCAAATATTTTAAAAAACAAAAACAAAGTGAAGCAAAGCTATAATCTAGTGACATCTAGCAAATAAAAACACAGAATATAACATCTATTCCTCTCTTATGATGTTAATACTCTCATTACCCAGATGATCGATCTAAAACAATAAGTATAAAATAAAAAGGGAAATTATATAGCCCCTACATTTTATTAGTGACAATAATGCATCCTCAATTTATGATATGATTTAGGTTTATACATGGATTAGAAAAATTAGGATGCAAGCTAAAGTCATGTTTCCCATAGAAATATTTGGTATCTAAGATTAGAGTTCTTCATTCTTCCATAAGTTCTTTGTGAAAAATAAGGAATTTCTGTCAGCAAACTTCTAAGCAGGTTACATGTGTAATTTGGCCTCTTCTCATGGAAAAACCTCTTGTTTCAAACTGTTGAGAGACAGTTATTTTAATAACAGGACTTCAACAGCAATATTTTGAAAGGAAAGTTCATTTTTGGTGTAGGCTGACATTTCAAAACAAGAAAGAAACAGATTGTGTACTTCTACAACCCTTCTTGATAGCTTTAATGCTTCCGGTAAATAGTTTTGAGCATTTTCTTTTTTCTTTGGGAAAATCTTTTCACGCCAGAGTGAAGGGGCTGCGTGAAAATGTCCCATGAGGTGTGACAAGGAACAAAATGCTGCCAAATGAATGCATTATATGCTATGAAATTGCAGATAGTTTTTTGTACAAAAGTTCACGCTGCCCAGTTTCTGCTTATTGAATGTAGCAGCCATGTGGAAACCAGTCCTAAATTCATCTGAGTTCCTTTGGAAACTTGAAGGACAATCTTTCTTTCTTTCTTTCTTTCTTTCTTTCTTTCTTTCTTTCTTTCTTTCTTTCTTTCTTTCTTTCTTTCTTTCTTGCTTTCTTTCTTCCTTCCTTCCTTCCTTCCTTCCTTCCTTCCTTCCTTTCCTGCTCCTCCTCCTCCTCCTCCTCCTTCTTCTTCTTCTTCTTCTTCTTCTTCTTCTTCTCCTCCTCCTCTTCTCCTCCTCCTCTTCCTCCGCCTGGCAACTGAGGAGTATCCCAAACAATGAGCTGAAGGAAGGCAACCATTTTATCCCAACATTTTGGGTTCAGTGCTGATTAATTCCCCGCAGCATCTGCTTTCCGCCTTTAATTAAGCCGCCCGAAGAGCCCATCTGCCTCAGCCTGATAGGAAGTTATGATCGTGGAAAGGGGGATTTTTAAAAGGCTGCATACCTCATTTAACAAGGATGTTATAAAATTAGCGCTCTGATCAGGAAAAAGAGGCAGAGAGGGAGAGAGAGTGAAGGGAGGAAGAGGAGGAGCCCCCTCTGATAACGACATTAATCAGTGAATTAGCTGGGCCTGGCAGCCGCTGAGGTTTCCCTGAAACCCTTTCAGGATACAAATTGCATTTTCCAGTGGTAATTATGGTCTCTGTACAAAAAGAGAAGAGGGAGAGAGAGAGAGAAGGAAATGCTTTGTTTAAAGAAGCCGCACAAGGATAATTTCTGCAGTTACAGGAAGTCCTCGACTTTCAACAGGTCATTTAGCGACCGTTCGAAGTTACAGCGGGCACTGAAGAAAGTGGCTGAGGACCATTTTTCACATGACTGGGGCAGCCTCCGTGTGGCCACAGGATCCAAATCCAGATCCCTGGCAACTGACTCACATTTACGACGGTTGACACATCCCCTTGGGGGTCTCGTAATCCCTTTTTGCAACTTTTTGATCAGCAAAGCCAATGGGGGAAGCCAGATCCACTTAATGACAGAGTTAATGACTTCAGGGATTCACTGAGCCGCTTTGGTGGCAAAATTCCCATAATCAGTGTCTCGCTTAGCAACATAAATTGAGGGCCGTACGTCGCAGGCTGCCTCTCCTATGCCTGGGTGTTTACTGGGATTCATTCTCAGTAAATCCGCGATGAGGGAGGTGTGACCCCGTCAGCCGTGTCCGATTCTTGGCGGTTCCGGGGCTTCTCCAGGCCTCCCAACCTCGCACTGCTTCTCCCGATGCTTGGATGATTCGATGCTCTGTGACAGGCGCCTCAAACTCACTTGCATTGGGGGCCACATCAGGGCTGTGGTCGACCTCGGGGGCACCGGGTGAGGGGTGTGGCCGACTGGGTGGGTGTGGCCAGCTTGACGCTACTCCCCAAATTGCTGGCCTGTTTCCTCTTCGCATTGGGCAGGCTGGGCTGAAGTGCGATGGGCCAAAGCCCCTCTACCTTTCCAGGACGGCTTGTGGGCCACATCCGACCACACCATGGGCCAGTCCTGGCCCGGGGGCCTCGAGTTTGACGCCCCCGATGCAGGATCCAGTTGCCATGAGCGAAGTATGGCTGGATGAACCCTCATCCATCCATACTGACTAGAAAGTGTGGGTGGCAGGCACAAACCATTCCAAAGAAACAGGCCTAAGAAGAGGGGAGCTGGCCTTGCATCCCATGCCAGAGATCTCTGCCCACCACAGAAATGCACAATTGTTTTATGTTGGCTAAACTTTAGGGTTTTTTATTACAAGATGCTTGAGAAAGTTAATCTGTGCATAACTGGGGGTGAATTAAAGTGATCTCTCCATCTCTCAGATACACGCAAGGAAGGTCAGCTACTGAATTTTCTATTTCCCAGATGCTTTGACATCATTCTTACCTTCTCTTTTTTAAAATGAACGGGGTTTAAAAATATATTTAAGTATTAATTTTTGATATATATTTTTTGAACAATTGCAAATTAATGTCCAAGTGGAACAATGCTATCTGTTGTGATGTTTCAGATGGGGATAGGGGAACATCATGCATGCAAATCCATGGACAAATGTGGAAATTTATGGATCAAAGATGGGAGAAAGAGAATTGTTGTGGGTAGAAAATGAATTCCAGAGGTTTGGAATAACAAAATCCTTTTTGGTGTGTCTCTTTCACCTTCTGGATTCAGAAAGCTTGAGTATGGATGCAGGAAGAGTTCCCCTTTCCCCCTTTTGCTTTTTCTCCCAAAACACTGACACAGAGACCTATAGTTAGAAAGGTGGGTTCTGCAGCATAAGATCTGGCTTTTTGTTCTGTAAATTTCCATGCATATTGATGGGGGTACTAAAGATCAATTTTTTTCCTGCCTGGCTGAATGGAGTGGATTAGAGGTTACATCCCATCACACAATCCGGAGCTTACGGAAAAAAACAAAAAAACTTTTGCCTTCTTGCAATTTGGTCTAGAATGGGAGCCAAGGAGGGAGGGAGGGAGGGAGGGAGGGAGGAAGGAAGGAAGGAAGGAAGGAAGGAAGGAAGGAAGGAAGGAAGGAAGGAAGGAAGGAAGGAAGGAAGGAAGGAAGGAAGGAGCAAGCTGGTAGGAGTAAACTGAAAGGAAGGAAATTGCAGCAAACAGAACTGAATTCTCAGCATTTATGCTAAAGGATTGAAGATTTCATCTTGCATTGTCTAGAATTTTCTCTTCCTCTTCCCCAATTAAAAGAAAAAAAAATGTTTGCATGTGTTTGCAATCAATGTATTTCCTCCGTGGACCTCGCATCACTTTCTCCCCCATTAAATGGTGAGTTGACTGCACAAAGCATCCGATGGCCAAACAATGTCACCTAACTAGGGGAGGGTTTAATAAGTGAAGAGAAATAATGAACAGGGGATGATGGTAGGAGGGTCTCCAAATCCTTCCACCGTAGCCTCTGAGTATCCATGGAGTCTGATGAAGGGGCCGCCTCTATTGTGAACCCAACCATCCTATTTGGAGGGGGAAGAGAGAGACAAAGAGAGAGAGAGAGATGCAGTGCGTGTGTATGTTGTGAGTGTGTGTTATTTGTGTATATGTGTGTGTATAAACAACAGAGTGATTGGCTACACACACATGCATACACGTGTGTGCACACACACCTCCCACTCTTTCTAAACCAACTTTTAGGAAAATGAACATTCGCCTCTCCTCTTCTAGTACAGCCAGGTAAAAATGTAAGATGGTTTCCCTCCCTCCGTCCCTTCCTTCCTTCCTTCCATCCATCCTTTCCTTCCTTCCTTCCTTTCCTTCCTCCCCTCCCTTCCCTTCCCCTCCCCTCCCCTTCCTTATTGGTGAGAAGGGGCAGCATATAAATTTAGTAAATAAATATTTGCAGTGACTTGAAACAGAGGAAATACAGATAAGATAGTAATCAGCAATAGCAACAGCACGTGTGTGTGTGTGTGTGTGTGTGTGTGGTGGTTTTCTGCTGAATCACAAATGTGTGAACGGCTGTAAAACTCAGCAACAGGGAAAGACTCCTCTTAAAAATGGACGCCCTTCAGAACTGATGCGGTGCGAATTTTGCTCCGGGACCCATTTTCCCCCCTTCTCCATTATTTTTATCGGCCTGCCCTTCTGTCCTTTCCCCTCTTCTGCTCCCCAACTGGCCGTTCTCTAGTTCACCTCCGTGGGCCGAGGTCCCGTTTGCGTGTCCTTCTCTTCCGTACCCCAAAGAGGGCTGGCCAGATGTTCTTTGGGGTCTTCCAAGGTCACCTCGGCGTCTCTCTCTCTCAGCGCTCGTTTCCTGCAGGGCCGAGCTAAGAGGCCAGATGTGGTTTCCAGCCTAATCAGAAATAATATTTCCGTGCTGCCGCAGAAAGTGTTTCGGAGCAATATTTCTAGGTGCCCGAGCTGACATAATGGGAAGAACAAATTGGATTTACGGTCACCCACAGAGACATAAAATGGGAAGGCTGCAAAAACTGAACACGGGAAAGTTTGTTTGGATTCACTTATTCTGAATTCTTCTTCCTTCCTCCACCTGCCTCAGCCCTCCCGCTCGCTGGCTAGGTTGACGTTTAGAGTATTTTATATACAAATTATATAGTTTTATCTTTTAACATTGGAAGCTGCCCGGAGTTGCCAGGTGGCAAAGGTGGGCAGCTAATCCATTTCACAAACACAGGGAGTCCTCAACTTACAACAGTTCATTTAGTGGCCATTCGAAGTTACAATGGCACTGAAAAAAAGCAGCCGAGGACTGCGTTTCACCCTTACGGCCGTCGCAGCATCTCTGCGGTCACGTGATCAAAATCTGGCGGGTCGGCAACAGATTCATCCTGGGGTCACAAGATCCCCTTTTGCGACCTTCCGACAAGCAAAATCGATGGGAGAGCCAGACTCACTTAACAACTGCAGTGATTCACTTAACAACAGTGGCAAGAAAGGTCATAAAAATGAGGCAAAATTCACTTAACAACTGTCAATGGAAATTTGGGGCTTCCTTCTGGTCGTAAGTTGAGGACCACCTGCACATACCACAAAGGCACTTTATGGTTGAGGAACCGGAGCCCAACTGGCCCCTTCTGATGATTGCGTGGGGAGAACTCCGCGTTCTGCAACGGGGTTCACACACTCTGCGCCTTCTGCTCATTTGACCTGTGCAACTGAGGCCACCTGGCTCTCCCGCGGGCACATTTAGGGAGCTCAGACGGAGCGGCTGAAATTTAGTTCGGCAAACCCCCGTCAGGCAACCAACCGACCAGAAGAGCTCCGAGCACGGCTCCCACAGGCTCCTCTAGTGCTGATCCCTTATATTGCAAGCATTTCCCAAGACTGCTCCTCCCCTTGGCAGACAGGAGATAAGAGCCCTGGTGGCACAGCTGTTATGTCCTGAGGACTCAAGGAGTTCTCACTCAGGTCCACTCACTTTGTGTGGGCGATATTCCCCCATTCCCATTGGTTGGTTCTCCCCAGCAGCCAGCTATAAAAGCAGGCTGCGGGGTCCAACCGGTTGCTGATTGCTGCGAGCCAGTTCCAGGCTTGGCAAGCACGGTCAGCCCTTTATTTGTAAAATAAAGTACTGTTGCACTCATGCTCTGGTTCAGCCTCTCATTGCTCAAACTTAACAACAGCGGTTAGAATGCACGAGTGCAGGCTAATTCTGCCCAGTGCCAGCAGTTCAATCCTCACCAGGCTCCAGGGTGACTCAGCCTTCCATCTTTCTGAGGCTGGTAAAAGGAGGACCTAGATTGTTGGGGTCAATAGGCTGACTTAGTAAACTGCTTAGAGAGGTTCAGTAAAAGCTCTATAAAGTGATATATAAGTGCTATTGCTATCCCTTCCTTCCTCCCTTATTCCCTTATTTCTTCCTCGTGGCACAGGGATTAGAATGCAGTATTGCAGGCTGAGTCTGCTCACTGTCAGGCATTCAATCCTGAGCAACTCCAGGTTGACTCAGCCTTCTGTCCTTCCAAGGTAGGTCAAAGGGGGCCCCGGATTGTTTGGGGTCCATAGGTTGACCTTTATAGACCCCTTGGAGTGGCTGAAAGGCTCTGTGGAGTGGTAGAGAAGCCTAAGGGCTATTTCTACGGCTGTATAGGACGAAGGGTTTGATCTCAATTCCTCCTCCGGGTTCTCTCCCTGCCTCCTTACCCCCACTGTCCTTTCCGTCCGTTACTGGACTCAGGCGGTCAGCTTGCGGCGCATAGCTTAGCAGAAGGTCAGCCATGACACAGGATTGATTCCCTTCAGGATTGACTGCTCGGATCTCCCCTCGAGAGTCTTCTCCAAGGCCAACAACTCCAACAACATCCATTCTTATGGCCTAACTCTCGCAGCCATCCATCGCTAGTGGGGGGAAACCATAGCTTTGGCTGCAGGGACCATTGTGGGAAAGGGGATCGCTCTGCTTTTTAATATGCTGTCTAGGTTTGCCATTGTTTTCTTCCCAAGGAGAAAGCCATCTTTTCATTTAGAATGGGATGGGATGGGATAGCAGAGTTGGAAGGGACCCTGGGGGTCTTTGGGTCACCACGATGTAAAAGAAATGTCGAGGCTCTAGAAAGAGTGCAGAGAAGAGCAACCAGGAGGATGAGGGGACTGGAGGTGAAAACATATTGAAGAAATGGTTGCAGGGACCGGGCCTGGCTAGTCTAGGGAAGAGAAGAAGGACCAGGGGAGACAGGAGAGCAGCCTTCCTGTATTTGAGGAGGGGCTGCCCCAGAAAGGGGGAGGAAGGAGTCAAGCTATTCTCCAAAGCACCTGAGGGCAGGACAAGAAGCAGAGGATGGAAAGCAATCAAGGAGAGATTTAACCTGGAACTAAGGAGAAACTTCCTGACAGTTGGAACCGTGAATCAGTGGAACGAGTTGTAAATGCTCCAACACTGGAAGTGTTTCAGAAGAGACTGGACGACCATTTGTCTGAAATTTCATGGCTGCAGTCACCATCTGCAACGATCTTGGAGCCCAAGAAAATAAAATCTGTCACTGCTTTCATTTCTTCCCCTTCTGTTTGCCAGGAAGTGATGGGACCAGATGCCGTGATCTTAGTTTATTATTATTACTTTTTAATGTTGACTTTCAAGCCAATTTGTAACTCTATGTAGATACAAAGAGAAGTGATTCAAAGTTTTTGGGAGCTGTCATGCACGGAACAAATAACTTTGGGGTTGTACTTGATTGGATGATTCACAAAGGCAGAGAGGCAGGATAGAGAATAGGAAACTGCTTTAAACTTCTCAGAGATGGCAACGTTTAGTTCAACCACACGGTACCCATTGCACATCAATTAACTCGAGGCAGCGATTCCAAGGGTGAGACCTCTGTGGGGTATTAAAGTCCCTAAAAGGCCAAGCTAAACTGTGGAAAATATTCTGCTTAAAACATCGCGATATACAAATACACAACCAATTTTGGGATAAGTTGCTTCTGCCCATAAATCTAGATCCTTGGGTTTTGTTTTGTTTTTATGAAAAAGGCATTCTTTGTAACCGTTATTATTTTGCAAGAGCAGAACGATTTATTAGACCCTTTTCAAATAGCCTATTACAAAGTTCACAGTAGTTTCACATCAATTTTGCTCCAGACATAGATGGAAAATGTTAAGGGTGATGGGGAGATGTCTACTCCATAAACTTGCCAGCTATTCATTTTGCATGATCTGAGTTCTGCTTTCATCTCCTGGGAGATTTATGGCAAACCGCCACGAGTTCAGGAGGAAAGGGTTAAGCAGCCAACTGGCGGCAGATTTTGGCTGGAAAATCAAACTTTAAGCAGCTAATCAGCAACAAGATTTTCCTTCTCTTCCAGGGGAGCTTTTCAAGAGGCAGAGATGGTGGGACGCAGCCCAGAGTCCCAGGAGGAAAGGGGGCCTTTCCCAAGGGCTCGAAAGAGAACACTGCATGGCATCGTTGGCATACAGAGAGAGGGTGAAGACAGACCCACCCCAGGGGTCCACAGGGCCTATCTCATAGTTATCCAGATCGTACTTTAGTCTGGCAAGACTCCTGTCCATAAGTGAGCAACAATAAAGAATCAAGTCGTGTTTTTCTTAGCGATTTAGTGTGGGGTCCTTGTAGCTCTCTCAGCTGAGTTGTTTTCTTGCAGACCTTTCATTGCCTAACAAGATAACCTAACCAGGGATGGATGGATGGATGGATGGATGGATGGATGGACGGACAGACAGACGAGATAGATATATAGGTAGCGAATAGAGGGGGGGGAAGAGATATAAGATAGATAGGTAGATAGATAGATAGATAGATAGATAGATAGATAGATAGATAGATAGATAGATAGATAGATAGATAGATAGATAGATAGATAGATAGAGATAGGTAGAGAGGTAGATGATAGATAGATACATACATGGTGAATGGACGGACAGACAGATAGACAGATAGGCAGACAGACAGACAGACAGACAGACAGATATTTTGAGGTCCTAATATTCTCTCAGCTTGGTTGTTGTCTTGAAGATGTTTCATCACCCATCTAGATAACCTCATCAGTGCTAGAAGGGGGTGGGGTTGCTCTCTGTTTATATACAAGTGGCTGCCGTGTTGAAGTTGGTGAGAATATTCTGTGTGGTTCCTTGATTAGACTGTTTACTGTCTGATTTTTTTTTTTGTCTGAATTGGAAGTTTCTTGACTGTTTTTTACTGGGAGATTGGCTTGTTAGGCCTGGCAGGATATAATGATCAAGTTACTTCCCCCCTTCTACTGTTACTATCTTCAAAGAAGAATTATTGCCTTCCAAACGTCTCATTTTCATTACCATAGAAATTTGGATGACAGTGAACGGAGGTCTGAGGACTTCAAAGCTGCCCCACCTTCTTTCTACGTTTCTCTTTTGCTAAGATGACACCCCCCACTCCTCCCAAAACTTGTATTTCTCTCTTCCATACTTCCCCCTCTTCTTTTTCCACCTGTGGTGTTTTCTGAAATGCCCTGCAACAAATCTGGGCAGCCACACCTCTTTTCCCCTGGTCCGTGAAGAGCAACACACCGTTAACTCAGCAACACAACAGGTAAAAGGAAACCCGTCACCTCCTCATGGTGGATGGATCCAGCTCGGTCACCCTGTCCCTGAAGGGAACATCCTCAGGGCGTCTCTGTGTCAGGATTTGAGAAATTGGTGGATCCCTTTGGGATTTCTGACTTCCACCCAGTGATTTACGCACAATGTCCCTGGACCGTTTTTGAAGGAAATGCCTGAAGCGGAGACTCAGGTCAGAACAAAACACACAGCTTAAAAAATACGTCCCCAAAAGTTCAATTTAAAGCAGAGCCTCGGGAATGCAGGCAGTCCTTGACATACGACCACCACTGAGCCCCAAATTTCCACCGCTAAGCAAGACGAGTGTTAAGTGAAGTTGCCCCATTTTATGACCTTTCCTGCCAAAGGGGTCAAGTGAATTGCCATAGTCAGCAACACGGCTGTTCGTGACTCTGCTTGTCAGAAGGTCCCAAAGGGAGCCACGGCCACCGTCATAAGTCTGAGCCAGTTGCCAAGCGCCTGAATTGTGATCACGTGACCTCAGGTAGGCTGCAACAGTTGTAAGTGTGAAAAACGGTCATAAATCCCTTTTTTCAGTGCTGTCGTAACTTCTAACAGTCCCTAAACGAACGGTTCTAAACTGAGGCGTTCCTGTTGTGCAGCTGAATGAGCCTGAAACGCAAGCGGGTGGCAGAGAGGCCCTGAAAGCACCAGGCGGCCCGTTTTTCCCTGAATGGCCTTTATTGTCTGGCTCCGTTTGTTTCCAAGCTCAGCACAGGCCCACCTGTTCCCTGGTTCTTCCTTTAGCCTCACCCTGACCCGATCTTAGCAAAAACTCAGGGAATCAGCCAGAAGTACACTGTTTTAATTACGACTTCATCCCCTGTTTTGATTGCTTGTCTAAAATGTCTCTTTTGGCCTCCAATTTCTTCATTCATTGCGCATCAGAGCAAGAAAGGGGGAGACAGCCTCACTGAATGTTTCCACATTGGAGCAACCAAGATCTAGAGGCTAGACTGGACTAGGACAGGTCAGGACAGGACAGGACAGAAAAAGAGAAAAGAGAAGAGAAAAGAAAAGAGAAAAGGTGGAATGGATTGAAGGCAGTAAAAAGTGTCCCTTACTCTAAAAAGACTTCCTAACATCTGCAGAGAGATAGCTAGCCAGGTGTGACCTCATGAAGCCAGAAGACAGCCAGTGTTCCCTATAATCGCATTATAATTTGTTTAACGGTGTATTTGTTGTTTATCCTGCCTTTATTGCTGTTTGTGGATAGCTCAAATATACCTAACGCTTCTTCCTTCTCCTGTTTTTCCCACAACAACAACCCTGTGAGGAGGGGGGGGAGAGAGGGGGCGGGGAGAGAGAGACTGGTTTTCATGCCTAAAACTCAACGTCTCCAGGTGATTGGCCCAAAATCACCCAGCCAGCTTTCCTTATCTTGACTTATGGTCAAGATACGGTTCGTGGTCTTAAATGCCACAGATTTGTGTGGGGGCTTCTTTAGAGTAGGCAAACTCATCTGAAAAGCCACATGGCACCCACTTTTCTTCTTCATACAGCTCTCCAGTAAACACTGAGAGAGAGAGAGGAGGAGCCCAGAAGTGCAGGGAATAAAAGGTGGAGAGAAGCAGAGAGAAAATATCCAAGTGTCAAGTTCGGCCGTGTCTCCCAAACGGTCTTCCTTTTTAATGCACTTCAGCAACTGGAACACATCCGTGATGGCGAATGAGAGGAGTTGAGGGTCATTGAACACTCTTAATTTCCCCAATGCTTTCAAATTATGGTAGCATCTGTTCCAAATAACTTTCCACATATCAGGAGTGGGAAGCCGGTAATTAGCCACCCCCCCCCCCCCCCCCCCCCCCCCCCCCCCGTTCCTTCCGGGCATTGGAGTGCCTCTTCATTTAAATCTTGGTTATGGATGGACAGCCTGGACCCCGTGGCAGATTCAGAAGGTTTGCAGACAAAAAGGAAGGGCCGGTAAAGGAAGAAGGATCAGAGGACGAGAGAGCTGGAAAGGGACCAACCTCCTGCTCAAGCCTTTCAGACAAATGACTGCCCGATCTTTTCTGGAAGACCCCCAGTGATGGGCCCTGCAGACCCCTGGAGGCCAGCCCTTCCACGGGTTCATTGTTCTCGCTGTCTGGAAATGTCTCTTTCATTCTGGGTTGGGTCTCTCCTGGATGAGAGTTTCCACCCATTGCTTCTTGGACTCCCGCCAGGGGCACGATCCGGAAAAAGCCCAGCTCATACTCTCCATTTTGGGGCCACCCACCCATTTTCATTTTGGAGTTCAGCAAGACGACCCAGGGGACCTGGACTTAGAACTGAGCGGATTCCGTGTCTATCCGCTCCATGGAATTCAGCCGGAGGAAGAGGTGTCACCAGATGCTTAAAAATATCCCCCACTTTGGGCTATAGAAACACCATTAAGTTTTTCCCGACCACTGAGGTGTGACATAGAATCAGGTAGATGGTCTGAAATCGTGTGATGCCGAAGAGAGCAAGTGGAGGCATTCCACATTTGTCGGGGTTGGTGATCGGGCTTCTCTTGATTCGTGTTCAGCTCCTAACACCTAGTGGATGAATCCATGGTGGTGGTGGTGATGGTGGTGGGGGAAGGGTCTTCTGGTGATTGGGCCAAACTCACCCAATCAGCTTTCAGCCTTAGGCAGGACTAGAACTCACCATCCCCTGGTGATTGGCCCAAAGTCATCCAGATGGTTTTGATTCCTAAAGAGGGACTAGAATTCACCATCTCCTGGTGATCAGCTCAAACTCACCCAGTCAGCTTTCATGCCTACAATGGGACTAGAACTCACAGCTCCTGGTTTCTAGGTCAGTACCTTAACCGCCCTACCAGACTGACAAAAGGCAGCACAAATGAATTGTGTGCGACAGGCATGATTTCAATTCCAGTCCATGAGTCTTTTCTGTACCTCTGCACCTGTGCCTGTCTGTACATCTTGTGTGCTAAATTGCATCCATTTTCTTGTTGGGGCCGGTCCGTTACACCCACAGAATATCAATGGGTCCCAGATCAATGGCTGTCCCAGCCATCCTGGCAACCCAGGGCCTTCCCAAACTGCGCAAAGAAGGGAGACTCAGGTGTGAGTTGGGCTCTTCCAAATCGAAGCTGAGCTGTTTGACTCTTGGCAACGAGTAGTTCAGTCCAGCTGCCGATCTCAGAAGCCCAGGGAATTCCAGCCAGCCAGAAAACATCACTCGCACATCTGCGGAGCCCACTGGGGGACCTGCCTCTTCTCAAGACCACGGTGTCCTTTCTGGCTGCTAAAAGAAAACGGCCTGTAATTCTGCGCCTTAGCAGTTAACCGGAGAGCGAGTGATTTTCTGTCAGTTTATATCCATCAGATGCTGACGGACATGAATGGATGGCCGTGTTTTGTTGGCGTTTGCTCCCCGTAGAACATTGAAATGGTTTTCTAGAGTGCAAGTGACATTCTCTTCGTTTTCTTTTTTCCCTCTTCAAAGGGGCGGGGGGGGGGAGAGAGAGTTTCTTTAATATTGGTTCAGGGATCTTAATACAACGGCCTGCCGGTGGTTTAGGAAAATTGAGTGTCTCGGGCAGATTTGCATTGAATGGGAATGAAAAAGGCTTGAACAAGTTTCGTCTGACGCTCATTGGGTAGCAAAGTATTCGCCGGAAAGGAGAGATGTTGCGAAATCAGAAATTTCCTTGCACTCCTTTCTTGGGGGCCTTTCGGTGGTCTGCACGGGGAATATGATGGACAGCAGGGTTTGCTCTAAGAAATTCCTTCCAAAGATCAGAACTTTCGACCAAAAAATTTACCAAACTTTGAAATAAGGACAACAACAGAAATAACAGAGTGGGAAGAGACCTCAAAGGTCTTCTAGTCTAACCCCCTCCTCGGGTAGGAAGCCCTACACCACTTCATACAAATGGTTGTCCAACCTCTAAGGTTTTGAGGGGGGGAAAACATTCCTCTCTTCACCTTTTCCAAACCGTGCATCCGTTTCTGCACTTCTGCTTTTTTATTTATTCATAGTATTAAATTTATTCCTCATCCTCTTTTCACTTTGTGCTAAAATGCTCCAGGGTTGGCATCAGCTTAAAGAGAGAGAGAGAAAAAAAGACAAATCACGCCCAGAAGTTGCTTCCTGCAAGTCCTTACAAAATCATCCATGCCACATGCTGTGAAGATCTGTGAGTCCACCCAGCCGGCATTTCCATCTCATCTCCAATTTTGCGGCGTGTTTTTATTCCTTCTTCTTTAGATAAAAATAACATTTTGAAGGAAGGAAAGAAGCATCATTTATTCACATAGACAGGGAAAAAACTGGAGTGAAAAAGTAATGGGACACCCCTGTTTTTACTTTCACAAAATAAACCTTCTGTCCTTGGGTTGACCTTTCCATTCTTCAAAGGAAAAATATCAATGCCACACTTTTAATTAACAGCACCTTGTGATTGTTTTCCACCCTCTTTCTGGCTTGGTGAAATCAGAGGAGGAGGGAAAATCTATATGCTGGAAGGGATTTTAAAAGAAAACAACCAAGCCTGCAAATTTCCTTCTCTGCCATTCCTCCAAAATTGCCCAATAAAGAGAAGGCAGACCCCTCTCCATCGGTCAACCACAGAGATTGCGTGTGGGGGGGTGGGGGGGATTGGCTAGCCTCTGTATAAGCGTACATCCACATCTTTGTGTTTGTTACTTTTCCTCCACCTTCAATTTTCTTTTTCTTTTATTTCTGCTTTTATAATTGTAACGCTTGTGAAAAAAATTATTTAAGGGTTTAGAGTTTAAGTTTCTTATCTTTTTAGCATTGTTTCACACTTTCCAGAGTCCCTTCCTGGGAGGTGAGTGGCCATGTAAATTTGATCGATCAATCAATAAAACCTGCTAAGAAACAAAACAAATCTTGGGTGAAATCACATGTCTTTCTCATCCCCTCCTCTATACCAGTCTCCCTTCTCCTTCCCCCCTTGAATCCTAAAAGAATGGAATATTTGGAGGCAGGATAGAATATTTCTCCTAAAGGAGAAATGGAAAAAAAAAATCTTAAAGGAGGCAGAAACCAGCACCAGTCTCCCTGCCCGCCAGTTTTTAGAAAGGCCGATTTGATAATCCATTCAAGACAGGATATTTTGAGCCAACAGATAATTTGGTATTCCAGAAGATCTACGACTGTGCGGAAATGGATAAACTCTCCCAAAAGTTAAAAGATAAGGAAGACTCAAAATATGTTACAGTTTGGGAAAACTGGGATAATTGGATAAACGATAGAAAACCTGGCAGTAAACAGATAGGCAAGAGAAAATATGAAGAGGTCATGATAGGAGTATATACCAGATATAGGAACTAAGTATTGGAAAACTGTTTGATAAAAACATACCATCTAAGCAATTAGAAATGTTTATATTTTTACAGTTATTGGTTATGTATAACCTTTTGGTTTTGTATTTTATGAAATATTTTGTATTATGTATATTTTTTTTAATGTTTAATAAGGTTTATTTTTATTTTTTAAAATGACAGGATATTTCAAAATTCCTTGGCAGAATGGTAGGATTAGAACGCAGTCCGCTCATGCAAGATCCAACACAGGACGAAAGCCACTAGCCCCAGTAGGGATTGCCCAGCCTCCTTTCAGAACACAAGCCCCTTCACTGCAGTCCAAACTTCAAAGTCACAGAAACCTACAAACTCAGATAAACAATAAGTCAAAGGTTGACCAGATTAGCTCAGACAAACACCTAGGATTTACATTTCCCCTTTTGTCTATAGAGCCAGCTATGACCCCTACTTGAACCCATAGGAATCTGACAGCAGCCAATAGACTATTAGAGGACATGTTCTTGCACAGGAACAGGAGGCTCATGTGCAAAGCCCAAAGGAGGATATAAGAACCTTCCCGCTCTCAACTCCATTTGGTCAGCTGCCCAGAACCCATGGGCTTGGTGGTTCTGCTTCATCGTTAAGGCACCTTTCCAATCAGCCTCCATGTTGTTTCCAGCGTTTTTCTTCTCCCAGCTTGGAACGGAACCAGAGGGGTTTTCCTTCCAACCCAGGAGTCAGGCGTTCATTTCCATTTGGATTAATAAGTGGTGGCATATAGCAGCTTACTTATCCACCACCTACTTTGGTTCATGTTGGTAAAATTCGGCAGAGTCTGGATTTTAAAGGACGGATCTCTCCATTAGAATGGAAGAAGCTTCTCGGATGAGAAGGGAAACATTTTCAAAGAAAAAAAATAGCAGGCATCTTTGAAAGGAGCCCCCTTGGGGCAACCATGGCCTGGATGGTTGAGAATCCCCATGGACGACCAGATCACCCAAGAAATCCAGGAGCGTATATTCAAAAGCAAAGCAATGGCGAAAACCTTTCCGTAATTTTGACAAGAAAGACAGGAGTGACCTTCAATTTACGCTCACAACAGAGCCAAAAATTAATGTTGCTAAGTGAGATGTTTGTTATATGAGCTTTGCCTCATTTTATGACCTTTCTGGCCACATTGGTTAAGCGAATCACAGCAGGCATTCAGTAAGGAACACGGCTGTTAAGTGAATCGGAGCTTAACGCCACCCACGTTCACTTTTCCTGATCCAGAACCTGGCAGTGGAACCAGTGGCTCCAGCCGAGGGCTCCCTGGATTCAAATTTATGACAGCTACTTACCAAAAACATTTCCATGCAAGCCAGGTAGACAAGAACGAGGAGCAGTTACTTGCAGAGATTTTCATGAAAACAACCCACAGAAAACTTTGAAGTTGCTTCTTGAACTTACAGTGGAGTGACCGAAGGAGAGAAAGGTTTTGCCTTAAGACAGCCGCTGTATATCAACAAGGGTCATTTTGAGAAAAGGATTACAACTGAAATGGGGGGAAAGGGGGCATTTGCAATTTGCAAATCAAGTATGAATATTGCTTTCCATTAAGAAATATTCCAATTGGATCTGCACACGTTAAGACGTTAGCTTCTCATTTGTCATCATTTAATTGGCCTGAATTCAATATACCTTGGGCGACTGTTTATCCTGATAAAGGAGGAAGCGACACAAAGCTATTTAAATCCCATTTAAAAACTGTGCTACACATTTTGCTAGCGCATGTTAAAAATAGGGCTGGTTGGTAAGAGGATTGTAAACTGATAGATTCCAACGATGTGCATGGTGTGCAGAAATATGTTTCAACCATCAATTTATTCCTCTTATAGCTTCACTGGTAGTCATATAAACATGAAATGTTTTCAGAAAAGGATTAAAAAATAAAGTTGGAATATATCACAGTAGATTACAAGATACAGTCTATGAGATAAATCTGAAACAGAATTATTGGTTATCTGGAAGGGAAAGGAAGGGATAGGAAGGGAAGGGAAGAGAAGGAGGAAGAGGAAGAGGAAGAGAGGGAGGAAGAAAAAAGAGGGAGCAAGAGAAGGAAGGAAGGAAGGAAGGAAGTTCTATGAAGGGGATAATGACAAACCACATGGAAACCACATGAAAAATGTTGTCAAGAAAAGCGGAAGGATGTTGAAAAAAGGAAGGAAGGAAGGAAGGAAGGAAGGAAGGAAGGAAGGAAGGAAGAAAGAAAGAAAGAAAGAAAGAAAGAAAGAAAGAAAGAAAGAAAGAAAGAAAGAAAGAAAGAAAGAAAGAAAGAAAGAAAGAAGATTGTGTGTCTTGAGTAATTTATGAAGGTAATGGAAGCGGAAGAGATGGATACTCAGACAGATGGATGGATGGATGGATGGATGGATAGATAGATAGATAGATAGATAGATAGATAGATAGATAGATAGATATGATATGATATGATATGATATGAAATGAAATGAGAGAGATAATAGAGAGAAAGAGCAAAAATATATTAGAATACTCTGATAGGTTTAAGCAGGGTAGTGTTTCATTTCCCTGTCCATGTGAGAGTTTACCTCTCAAATAAGCATCCAACTATTTTGGGGAACTGAGCCTAAACGACGTATGCGAGTTTTGTGCAAAGTGTGGAAGGCAACTGGCTCCAGCCCTCTTTTCCACGAAGCCACAAAGCGATGGCTGGCTCTTCGGATGCATTTTTGTCTCATGTTCCGTCACTTCCACTGATCAAAATGCCGGGGCTGGGTGGAGGAATCTTGTCCAAATGCTCAGAGACCCCGGAAGGGTTTTTCAGGTATGCCTGACTTCCTTCATTGTCCGTTTGATTAGCAAGCTGCTCACGGCCGGCCCATTTCCTCCGCGTCAGCCTTTTCCCGGCTTGTGAATGTTGCCGTCTTTCCCTCCTCGCGTTGAAAGTCATCTTGGCCTCTTCACCTTTGAGTTGCTGCTCCAGGACATTACTCCCTTAGTACAGGGACACCAGATCCATTTGGCTCAGGGGGAGGTTATAAGATTATTACAGGGCCGATTCAATGTTGCTGAGAGGGAAGGGGAGGAAGAAAAGAGGAATGGAAGGAGTGGAAAGAGAAAGGGGAAGGA
>NW_020769426.1:400089-416541 GCF_900518735.1 Pseudonaja textilis | reverse complement strand
AGAAGAAGAAGAAGAAGAAGAAGAAGAAGAAGAAGAAGAAGAGTCAGCGTGTACACAGTTCACTTCTGCAACTCCTTAAATTAAACGCCTCTTTTCCCGGGGACATTCTGTTTCTGCAGACATTTAAAGACATTTTCAGAGATTTGACTAGGCAAGAATAAACTTTTTATCTTTTTATACAGATAGCCCTCGACTTACAACAGTTCATTCAGTGACCGTTCAAAGTTACGATGACCCTGAAAAAAGTGACATGACCATTTTTCACACTGACGCCTGTTGCAGGATCCCCCCTTTTGGTCACGGGATCAAAATTCTGCCGCTTGGCAGCTGATGGTTGCGGTGTCTCGGGGGTGTGTGTGTGTCATGTGATCCCCTCCTGACAAGCCAAGTCCACAAGGAAGCCAGATTCATTTAATGATTGTGTTACTGAGGGCGGTGATTGTTTAACAACTGTTTCCCAAAGGAGCTTTTTCTCAAGAGGCAGCTGGACTCTCTGGTTTTCCTCAAGTTTCTTTCTCAAGCTTCTTATCCAAGAAAGGGAAGAAGCTTCCTGGATGAGAAGTGAAACGTCTTCAAAGAAAAAAACAGAAAGTCCAGTTGCCTCTTGAAAAAAAAGCCCCTTTGGATGACTGAGAATCTCCATAGACACTTAACAACTGTGGCAATGAACTTTGTAAAATGGGGTAAAATTCACTTAACAATTGTCTCATTTAGCAGCAGAAATCTCACGCTCGATTGTGGTCATAAGTTGAGGACCCACCTGTATTAAATATTTTCCATCTCCAGATCCACCAGACTCATATCACTTGAAAGCAAGCCCTGTAGAAATCAATGGGCTTCATTTAAAGGTCTAAAATTAAGTTTTAGGACTCTCTAGTTTTGAATCTCATGATGTGAGTGACTTGACTACAGTAAGATCAAACCTGTACTGATGACCTCTAACCATAAGATAAGGGAAGATTTTGATGATATTACATGTGATGGCCATTAAGCAAGAAAGTTTTAAATAGACACCAGATGAATTCAGAATCAAAATTCATTTATTAGTTTAGAATGTAGCCTACAAAGAAAACACAAAAGCAAATAATGGGAAAAAACAGGGAAGGGAAGAGTTAGGAAAAGAAAGGGAAAAGGAAAGGAAAAGAAAGGCACTGACTTCCAACTTTCTTTGGTGCAGTAAAATAAGGCATTAAAATCAAAGCTCAACTTTTTCCTTTTACATAATCGTATAAACCAGCCATTTATATAATAACAAATCTGTCTAATTGGTAAAACCCAAAGTCAAGGTTTCATTTTTTTTCCACCTGAGGCACAAAGTCCAGAAGTGGTTTCCAAGTAGAAATAAAAAATATTTGTATTTTTTCCTTCGATCAAAGCAGTCCATTTGGCCATCTCAGTTTTTGCAACCATTGTGGGGACTGAAATGTCCTTCCATTTCTGTGTATAAAGTAACTCTTCCTGCTGTCAACATATGTAACATCAAAGTTCCAATTTTCCCCCCAAATCTTTTTCCATTAAACCCCAAGGAAAAGTCTCGTTTTCTCTTTATATTCACTTTAACAATTCTTTGTATTAAGGTATGAATCCTACTCCAATATTTCTTTGCTTTATCACATGTCCACCCTAAATGATAAAAAGTCCCGTCTTTACATTTGCATTTCCAACATTCAGTTGAAATACCTTTATACATTCTTGACAACTTCTCTGGAGTTAAATACCAGCGATACATCATCTTACAGAAATTTTCTTTTAACGTTATAATTTAATGTACAATCTACAATCTAAACCTTTCTTCCACATATTCTCCCATTGTTCAAGCATTACTACTACTACTACTACTATTACTACTACTACTACTATTATCTTTCATGCCAGCTGGGGAATTCTGGGAGGTGAAGTTAAAACTGCCGAGGTGGAGAAAACACAGCCTGAGATGGCCTTTAAAGCAGGGGATCAAATAAAAGGGATGGAAGATATCTCTGACAAGGACCATTAGACGTGAGGAGTCAATGTTTCCTAGAAGATGCCCCTAAATTCACTGGATACAATACGGTAGAAGACCATTGCAACATATTTTTACTTGAAGTCAAAAGAGTCATCAAACTATATCTACCATTAACAACTCCCAAAACCAGAAAAAACAGATTACCTATAACAATAAGGAAGCTTCAGTCCAAAAAGAAATCACTTTGGCGGAAAAACAAATCTGGTCACATTGCCAACTTCAAAAGCCGACACAAAAATTTATGCCACCAGATAAAAACTGAATGCACCAATTATCACATTAAACAAGAGGAAAACCTTCTACAAGCCAATTCCACCTACACTATCTACAATTTTGTAAACAACTAAAAGACTCAAGGTCCATCCCACCCCTGAAAGGACCTAATGGTAAACACTGCAAGGATGACACGATTAAAGCCAACCTCTTTAACACATTCTTTGGCTCAGTATTTGTAAACAGCAATGGATCATGCCCAGTATTTCCTAGCCGAACCACAGATAACTACAGTGATCTAATACATATCGATTTTACAGTAGACAATGTTGAAAAAGCACTACGCAATCTAAAACCATCTCTATCTATTGAACCAGATGGAATATGTGCCTACTTCTTAAAAAAAGCTATCCACTGCCATAGCTGAACCTCTAAGCATAATCTTCGAAAAATCTTTCAGGACCAGCTCCTTGCCAAAACTATGGTCACAAGCCATGGTCATTCCCATCCTCAAAAAGGCAGACCCCAGCCTAGTTGAAAATTACAGACCCATCTCCTTATGCTGCGTCACCTGTAAAGTCAGGGAATCAATTATTAACCAATCCATTATCCTCCACTTAGAGACAAACAATCTACTCTCTAATAAACAATTTGGTTTCAGGAAAAAAAACTATCCTGCAATCTGCAACTCTTAGACTGCAAAAACATATGGACTACACAACTCGATCAGGGCAAATCTACATAGACTTCTGTGAAGCCTTTGATTCAGTGGAACACGATAAACTACTCCTAAAACTAAAATCTTATGGTATCTCTGGACAACTGCATAACCGGAGGGAAGCATTCCTGTCAAACAGACAATAAATGGTCAAAATTGGGAGCGTCTTATCAAATTCTGTACCTGTCAACAGTGGTGTCCCCCAAGGCAGTGTTCTAGGACCAACTCTCTTTATACTCTGCATAAATGACCTCTGTGATCACATTAAGAGCAACTATGTTCTCTTCGCTGATGATGTAAAGCTATTCAACACTACAGACAACATTACTACCCTTCAAAAGGACCTTGACTATGTATCAGAATGGTCAAACAAATGGTAACTTCAAATCTCAACAAATAAATGCTCTGTCTTACATATTGGCAAAAAAAAAAAAATCAGAAAATAAAATACAGGCTGAATAGTCAAGACCTTGTTGATGATCCAAACTCTGTCAAGGATCTTGGAGTACTCATCTCTAATGATCTAAGTGCTAGAGTCCACTGTAACTACATAGCTAAAAAGGCGTTAAGAGTTATTAACCTAATCTTACGTAGCTGTTTCTCTGGTAATATTACACTACTAACTAGAGCATACAAAACATTTGCTAGACCAATACTTGAATACAGCTCATCAGTCTGGAACCCACATTACATATCTGATATTAACTCAGTTGAGAAAGTCCAGAAATATTTCACAAGAAGAGTTCTCCATTCCTCTACTCGTAGCAGAATACTTAATGCCACCAGACTTGAAATTCTAGACCTAGAAAACCTAGAACTACTCCGCCTTCGGTCTGATCTAAGTATAGTATATAAAATCATACATTGCAATGTCTTATCTGTTAATGAATACTTCAGCTTCAACCATAACAATACAAGAGGAAACAATAGATACAAACTCAAGATTAATCGCACCAAACTTGATTGCAGGAAATACGACTTCAGCCACAGAGCGGTCAGTGTCTGGAATCCTCTACCTGACTCTGTGGTTTCTTCCCCAAACCCCAAAAACTTTAACCTTAGACTGTCTACTATTGACCTCACCCCTTTCCTAAGAGGTCTGTAGGGGGCGTGCATAAGCGCACCAATCGTGCCTACCCTCCCTGCCCCATTGTTTCTTTAATTTTTCTTATATGTATCCATTTATTCATAACTATGTTTTTTACTTATATCTATTATCTTGTAAGCAATTGACAAAAATAAATTAAATAAATAAATAAGTAAACTAAATCAGCAATGTGGGAGAATAATGGTAGGATGGGAACATGTTTCCGTCTTGTTTCCTGTCTGCTGAACATCTCAGGGACATTAAAATGGCTCCCACGAGAAAACAGAGTGCTGGTTTAGCTGGGCTAATACTGAACCAGCAGGATTCTTCTCACCTTCGCCTCCGACATCGATCATTGCCTTTTGGTTCCTGCTGAGACCTTTCTGAAGACATCTGGGGGACCCTGTGATTCAGGGGTCAGAGTAGCAACGGAGAGACTTCACAGGATTCTGGGAGTTGAAGTCCACACTTCTCCCCAAAGTTCCCAAAGGCTGAGATGCCTTTAAAGGGGATAGGATAAAAGTGACGGAAGATATGCCTGGCCAGGACTATTAGGCAAAAGGAGCCAATGTTTTCTATAAGATGCCACTTCTATAAATCACCAACGTCGGAGAATAATGGTAGGATTGGAATATGTTTCCATCCATCATCGCAGAAGTTCATTGGGTGACTCTGGGCCGATCTCTTACAACCAATCTACAAACCCCTGAGAATTGGAATCAACCTCACCAGTCATGGGATTCAAATTTGTTTACTACCGATGTTATGGGCGTGGCTTGGCTTGGTGGGTGTGGCTTGGTGGGCATGGCAGGGGAAGGATACTGCAAAATCCCCTTTCCTTCCCTACTCCGGGGGAAGGATATACTGCAAAATCCCCCTTCCCACCCTACCCCACTAACCTGCTTTCCAGCTCCATTCTCCTGTGCAGGGCAACCAAAGGAGCCCCAACCGATCAGCTGGGACTCAATGGGAGGCAGAGAAAAGACTGGGCAGGGGCAGTCAGGGGTGGGATTGGCCGGTTCTCCAAACTACTCAAAATTTCCACTACCAGTTCTCCAGAACTGGTCAGAACCAGCTGAACCCCACCTCTGAACCTCACGAACCAGCAGCGATGGCACTGACCCACAACCAACCCACACAATCAGCACTTCACCTCCCAATGCCCCTCACCTCACGTGACCTCCCCATCATAAGACCCTCACTCAACATGACTCACACCTGGCCTATCCACAAGGCTGATTACAAGACTCTTACATGACATGACCATCACTTGATGTGACCTCCCATCAAAGACCTACTGACCACCCGAAAGCCCTTATAAGCAGGAGAACACCAACACGGACATTCCCTAAATTCCACTGAAGATGTTACCTCGCCTGGTAAGGAAACGTTCAGAAGCCAACCCGCAATCTTGGAGAATGAACCTCCACCCTCAATCCTTTACTCCTTCGAAGCCTGGCCTAACTTACCAGGTTTGCTAAGGGGAAAGGAGGAGGGGGAGGGGGAGGGGGAGGAGGAGGAGGAGGAGGAGGAGGAGGAGGCTGTACATAGGTCACCACATGTCTTACAGGAAAGGTAGGATTTGAATGATGTCAAACCATATCAGTCACAGAATCTGATTGGCCACTGTGGTATCCTTGGTGCTCTCTAAGCTTGCCTGTTTTCTTCTGGATGTTTCATTACCCAGCCAAGTAACATTTTCAGTGCTAGAAGGATGTGGACTAACCTCACTCCCATCAAGCCTTGATGCTGTTACCTAGCTGGGTAATGAAATGTCTGCAAGAAAACAACCAAGCTCAGAGAGCACCAAGGACACCACAGTTCAACTCTGAGCTTCTAAAGATTGCCTACAATTGGATACAGACACCTACACTCAATGGGGTTTTGACCAAAACCAATGAAACTCTTTGAAACCCCAGAAATATGTCTGTCTGTCTATCATCTACTATATCCACCCATCCATATCTGTATCTATATATCTCTATCTATCTATCTTTATCTATATCTATCTATATATTGGGATGAATACCAAAAAAGTGACAAGAAGACCAGGAACCGTAAAAGTGTGTTTATTCAGTGTTTGCAAAGGCCACAGGACCCCTCCTCCTCAAAGAGAGGCTCTAGGAGGCCCCACCTAAAGGCAGAGTGAATACTTTTATACACTTTTACAAACAAGATTTCGTAATATCATCTTTTTCCTGTTTTTCTCTGGATAAGCACCTAGATCTACTAGGTCCTTCTCCACTACCAGCCACTTATCTCATGTCCAGGAAACTCCCTCCTCGTGGTGTCTTTTCCTGTCATGAACAACAGCATTTCTTCATTTGAGCATACAACACAATAGCACATTATACAGCTCCACCAGGTCAAAGTGACCTGCGGAAGACTTTACACATGTTCTTTGCCAGAGGTTTGACATTTTCAGGTTTTAGCCAGAAGTTTGACATTTTTACAGAACACAAACAATCTAGTTTTTGTGATTATATAATATTGCAGTAATATTCCAGAAATATTGCCATAGTTCATTAATAGGATAATATGGCGTTACTTATGTTTCTCATTTTCACAGGTATAATCCTTAATATGTAATTTTACATATCACAATATCTATATCTATCTATCTATCTATCTTCATCTATCTATCTCTATCATCTGTCTATCATCTATCATTTATTTTAGTGGTATATATGTGGGTACACAATTGCATTATTTAATTCAATTTACTTAGCACTAGGCAAAATGCAAATCAAGCATAGAATATTTTACAAATGAGATATTCCATATTTTCTGTAGGCAAAACATGCTATTCATCAATCCAATAAAAAAAATGTTTAATATATTTACTTAAGTTTAAAAAATTAAAACCTTCTTCTCTGACATTAAACATTTCCTAAGTGGAAAGTGAGAATAAAAATTTCCTCAAATAAATTTCCAAAGCAAAGTATCCAATTTTCCAAAGTAGTTTTTAGGACTATATGGAGGAATGTTGCATGTGGTATAAACAATTGTGCATATATACCACACACTTTTTATTTTGGGATAAGCAATATTAGGCATAGCTCAGAAAAGGAGCAAAAAGCTACACACCAAAATAGTTAAAAGCATAACGTAAGCACAAGAAAAAGGGGGAAAAACGTTAAATCCAGTTTACAGGAACCTTAGAGGGACCTAATCGAGATCACCCCTTTATAAGGCCTTGAAAGTAAGGCCACACCTGGAATCCTGCATCCAGTTCTGGTCGCCACGATGTAAAAAAAAAAAAGTTGAAACTCTGGAAAGAGTGTAGACAAGAGCAACAAAGAAGATTAGGGGACTGGAGGCTAAAACATACAAAGAGTGGTTGCAGGAACAGATGTCTAGTTTAATGAAAAGAAGGATAGCAGTCTTCCAATATCTCAGGGGCTGCCCCAAAAGAAGAGGGAGTCAAGCTCTTCTCCAGAGCACCTGGAGGGCAGGACAAGAATCAATGGGTGGAAACTCATCAAGGAGAGAAGCAACTTAGAACTAAGGAGGAATTTCCTGACAGGGAGAACAATTAATCAGTGGAACAACTTGCCTCCAGAAATTGTGGGTGCTCCAACAGTGGAAGTTTTAAAGAAGAAATTGGATAACCATTTGTCTGAAGTGGTGTAGGGTCTTCCTGCTTGATCCAAGGGTTGGGCTAGAAGACCTCCAAGGTCCCTCCAAAAACTGTTATTCTATTATTCTGTTATTCAAACTATCCTTGTTTCTTCTACCTCCAAACACTGGTTCACATATTGTCTTTTGCTCTTTAAACTTCTTATATCTCTCTTCTCTTAATTAGTGAGAGTTATTTTTAAATAATTAATTTTATACCTCTCAACACTCAGTTTAAATGTTTCTAATAACAATCAGACTTGAGTTCAACCATCTGAGATGTAGCTTTACTTACTCTCCATCCAAGATACAAATTGTTCCCGAGCAGCTTCAGAAGTCTTCATAGAAAACTAATTTTAACAATCCAGGAATCTCCAAGATGTTGGTTCAGCTTTCGCCCAATTAACTTCATTCCAAAGGCATAAATTAATGATGCTAATTTTGTTGTGTAAAACTTGGGTTTATTAATTAGTATCTTCTGCAAGCAGGTCAAATGGCATAAATTTCGCTATTCTAATTTCAGTTTATTTATTTGTATACCACCTTTATTGTTTTTACAAACAACAATATCCAGCACCCCTTCTTTCCCCACAACAACAACCTTGTGAAATGGGTTGGCCTGAGAGAGAGAGAGAGAGAGACTGTCCCAAAGTCAGCCAGCTGGCCTTCAGGCCTAAGGCAGGACTAGAACTCACCGTCTCTTTCCTGATTATGGCTAAGGCAGAACTAGAATTCCCCATTTTCTGGTGGTTGGTCTAAAGTCATCCAGCTGTCTTTCATGGCTAAGACTGGACTTGATCTCATGATTTCCAGCTTCCTAGTCTGGTACCTTAAGCATCGGGCCAAACTGGCTCTGTTAAATATTCCATATGCACATCAAGCAATAATAACAGAGAAAAAGAGACAAGAAATTTTCTGTATATGCCATCCATTTCTTCAATAAGAAGAGCTTAGAAGAAATCTAAGGTCTCATTTGTGCTTTTGGGAGAAAAAGCAAAGAATTACAATACATGTTAATAAACTTCAAGAGGAAGAACATTATTAATAAGAAAAAAATGTATTGCCAATATATTTTATCAAAGGCCTTCTCTGCGCCCATGAAATAATTACATTCAGATCCACCTTAGCGTTATTTATAGCTGCAATATATATTAATAATCTCAAATTGTCAGCCTTCTGCTTTGGATGAATAAATTCTTCAAGATGAGGATGTAACCTGGTTGCCAGTTCCTTCTGGAGTTCCTTCAGCTAGCAAAGAAAAAAGCTAGATTGTATCTGAATATCTACATTAATAAAAATATTTTAATTAACATAATGTCAATACTTTTCACCTGGTATTTGAATCACAGCAGTAGGAGCTTCATTGAGGGGTGTTGACACAATACCAGATATAAACATAACTCAATAAAAAGTGAAGGTCATCCATGGGTTTGTGTGTGTTATGTGTGTGTGTGTGCACATGCAGAAATCCAGTTCTTCTCCTTCTTTTGCCCTGTCCATCATCAAATGTTGGGGTCATGTTGGCGATCCTATTTTTATCAACAGCCACATGAAAAAAGGCTGTCGAGTTTTGTCCAAACCAGTCCCTTCGATTTTGAAGCCACAATGTTCTTCTTCTGCCTGGATGTCATTTGCCTTCCATCTTTCCCTGGAGGATTAAGTGAAGTAGATAGATAGATAATCAGAGTGGGAAGGGACCTTGTAGGTCATCTAGTCCAACCCCCCACCCAAGCAGGAGACCCTACCCATTTCTGACAAATGGCAGTCCAGGCTCTTCTTGAAGGTCTCAAGTGATGAAGCTCCCACAACTTCTGAAGGCAACTTCTATTCCATGGGTGGATTGTTCTCTCTGTCAGGAAATACCTTCTTATTTCCAGGTTGAATCTCTCCTTGTTCAGTTTCCATCCATTATTCCTTGTCTGGCCTTCGGGTGCCTTGGAGAATAGCTTGACCTCTTCCTCCTCTCTGGAACAGCCCTTCAAATATTGGAAGGCTGCTCTCCTCTCTCCCCTGGTCCTTCTCTCACCAGACCAGCCAGGCCCAGTTCCTGCAACTGTTCTTCATATGTTTGAGCCTCCATCCCCTCATCATCCTGGTTGCTCTTCTCTGCACTTTTTCTAGCATCTCAACATCTTTTTTATAGTGTGGAGACCAAAACTGGATGCAGTACTCTAGGTGTGGCCTTACTAAGGCTTTATAGAGTGGTATTAGCACTTTCCTTGATCTGGATTGTATCCCCCTGTTAACACAATTTAGGATTGCGTTGGCTTTTCTGGCTGCTGCTGCACACGGCTGGATCCTATTTAGCTGGTTGTCCACTAAGACTCCAAGGTCCCTCTCCCATTTACTGCTGTGTGCTTTATTTTTCTGGGTGTTGCATCCCATGTCCGAAATATTCTAGCTTTTGCTTTTTTATGGTTTTGATGATGTCCCCTGGCTTTCCCAGGTGGCTGATCACCTCATTTCTGATTTTACCAGTCCAACTTATATGTAGCAGCTGTAACAGTTAGATTTGCAAAAATGCAGTTACCGTATTTATCGGCGTATAACACGCACAGGCGTATAACACGCATTCCCTTTAATATGCGGCGGGCGCAGCGTCACGATGCTGCGCCGCCGCTAGGCACTATTGGGAACGGGACATCGGCGTATAACACGCATACATCATTTGCCCCCTATTTTCAGGGGGAAAAAGTGCGTGTTATACGCCGATAAATACGGTATATATCCCCAAACTTTGGATTTACCAATAATCCAGGAAACCTGCATTTATTTTTGTAGGCCACTTTCTTTAATGTATACTTATCTATGCCCTCACTTACAAAGGTAAAATAGGACCTTGGCTGTCTCACCTGTACTGTGATTATCTTACACTTTCTCTGCTTCAATCTAGCACTTGGAAGAAAAACAAGATTTCTCCCTTGTTGATATCCAATTGCTACAGGCTCACTCCGCTAAGCACAGTTTATTTTTCTACACATGCATTTTTATCTCGTTTTGCCCAGAAGCTTTCATTCTCTCTTATCCAGGTGCCAAAGCTTTAATGTTAAAGTTTGTTGGGGAAATGGCCACGGTATTAAGGCAGGTTTTTTTTCCTTTCTTTCAGAGTTTAAGGTCTGCAACAGGCTAGCCAGCATTTTATGAAGGAATTCCTCTTCTGTTAGTTGTTAACTCAACAGAAAGACGAAGAGAAGACTGGATAATAAGTAAATTGTAGGGTTATATCCTTGCTTATACTCTCTCTCTTGACCTGAAACTTGGAGTCCTAATGGTCAGTCCCTTAAATTTGGGCCAGCCATGTGCTGCAACCAGTGCAATCCTAGGTTGCATTAACAGCAGGGTAGAATAAAGATTGTACAAAGTCTTACTACCCCTTTATAAGGCCTATATAAGGACAAAACTTGGAAGACTGCATCCAATTTTGGTCAGCACAATATAAAAACGACGTTGACACTCTGGAAAGAGTGCAGAGAAGAGCCACAAAGAGGATTAGAGAACTGGAGGCTGAAACATACGAAGAATGGTTGCAAGAACGGGGTATGTCTAGTGAAGAGAAAGACTAGGGGCAACATAACAGCAGTCTTCCAATATTTGAGGGGCTGCCCCAAACAAGAGAGGGTCAACCTGCGCTTCAAAGCACCTGAAGGCAGAAGAATCAGCAATGGATGGAAGTTAATCAAGGAGAGAAACAACCTAGAGCTGAAGAGAATTTCCTGAGCGTGAGAACAATCAACCAGTGGAATGGCATGCTTTCAGAAGTGGTGGGTGCTCCAAAACCTCAGGCTTTTTAAAAGCAATTGGACAATCCTTCGTCTGAGATGGTATAGGGGCCTCCTGCTTGAGTGGGGAGGTTGGACTAGAAGGGCCCTTCCAACTCTGCTGTTGGAATATGCTTGTCGCAGCTAAAATTAGACACCAAATAACCACTAAGTTGTTTCCCCTTGGATACTGGTATATTTGATCTATTGTTTAAGAGAGAGAATAAAGAAGAGGAAAATGTTCAGTTAAGTTAAATGTTCAGAAGTTGAAGTTGACACTCAAATTGACTCAAGTCAGCTTTCTTACAGCCTTTGGACATTGTGAAAGGCTGCTGGGTGGGTTTCCCACGCCCTTCAAAATATGCAATAAAAAAGAATGACTGACCAGGCATTGTCTCCCAAAATATGGTATGTATCAATTTGTTTAGAGACCCATCAATACAGCCAAGAATTTTAACAACTTTATGTTATAAATTTTAGTGGAGTCTAGCACCACCTAATGGGTTATCTTAGATTCTTGATATTCTTGATGAATTGCTGAATATATATTTAAAGGGAATGCTGTGGCTGAACCAGATACATGTAAAAAAAGAAGATTGAAGTTTGTGATCAAACGTTTTGCAAAACTTAATAGAAATAGGAAGTGCCAGAAATAAAACCCTTCTCCTCTCCTCTCCTCTCCTCTCCTCCTGTTCCATCCCATCTCTTCTCTTGATGTATTGACACATTTGATTCTTCGATTCACAGTGGAGCAACACTCTTATTCTCATCAAGAGTCAATTTGAATTGGGTAGCTTGGATGATCTGAATTGAAGGAATGCTTGAAATTAGAGAGCATTTACATACTCAAATCAAAAGTATGTGATGGACACTGATCAGAAATCCAGTATAATAAAACCTTCATCAATGTTCATAGGTAAGCAATATTATTTGTGGTAAGTCTTTTTATTCTATGATATTGATCTTTTTCTGGCTTCTCTGTGTTGTTAAATAGCTATTTAAAGGAACTAGATATGTTAGCCTATCAAAGAAAAGAACTAAGGAGTACATGATAACTGTCTTCTGGTAATTGAGGGGCTGTCACAGAGAGCAGGGGATAGACTTATTCTCCATAGACTAGAAAGCAGGACAAGAAATAACGGGTGGATGCTTGTTAAAGAGAGATCCAATCTAGAAGTAAGGGGAAATTTTTAGAGAGTGAGAACAATTCATCAATGCAACAGTTTGCCTCCAAGAGTTGTGGGTACTCAATCAATGGAGGTTTTCAAAAACAAACTAGACAATCATTTGACCAGCATGATCTAAGATCTTCCACCTTGAATGGGGGTTTGGATTGGAAGACCTTCAAGATCACAAAGCCAGTAGATGACCTTGGGCCAGTCACTTTCCCAGTTGTAGGAAGCAAGTAAACCACTTTTGAAATCTTGCCAAGAAAATTGCTAGGTCCAGATCCAGTCCTTGCAAGATTTACTCAAAGGGAGTAAAATAAGAACAACATTTGATAAAAGGATGTAGGAGAAGAGCATACAGAACTGGAGGCGGAGTTAAGCATGTCATCAGCTTAGAGTCCTTACGTTGCTGCTAATGATTGCAAATGAGCCCTCCCTGAATTTTTAACTAACCCCCCCGCACCCGCTTCTTTGTGGGAGTTCCCTTCTGGGAGTTCTGGAGGCATTGAAAACTGGGCCCAGGGTAAAATGAATGTTTCCACAGTGCATTAAAATCCTAACTTTGTCCTTCTTGCTGTTATGATGACGAGGGAAGTATAGACATTCCAAAATTCGTGTGTGTGTGTGTTTGTGTGTGTACACAGAAGGCAGTTGCTGATGTTCTTCATTATGCCATCAGCCCCAGAGATCCAGAATCAGATTTCCAAATTAGTAACCAAATTGATTAGCATTCTTGTACATCCTCCTTGGGGGGAAAACAATTCAATTTTCCTATCCTGTTAGTCTGAAAGAAAGAAAAAGTCATACCTGCGGTGTAAGATTGGCCTTTGCATTTCCAGAAAGTGGCTTTGAATAGGATGTCTTGTTATCTTTGCCCCACCTCATCTCATAATTTCTCAGCAACTTCTCTGAGATTCTTTGCAAGGCCCTCCCCGCCGCACCGGAAATTAAATCCAAGTGCAATCCAAATTCAGCCATCCCTGGGCCTTAAAAAACTTCATCCTCAACCTCATCAGAGCTGGAAGGGACCCTGGAGGTCTTTTAGTCCAACCTCCTGCTCAGACGACAGGAGACCCTGTGCAAGTGGCTCAAACAAGCGGCCGTCCTGTCCCTTCTTAAAAGCCTCCAGTGATGGAGCACTTACAACTTCCGGAGAGAATTCATTCCCACTGATTAATTGGTTCGTTGTCCTCCCTGTCCGGAAGTTCCCCCTTAGTTCTATGTTGCTTCTCTCCTTGAGGAGTTTCCACCCGTGGCTTCTCCCCCTGCCCTCGGGGTGGGGGTGGAGAAGAGCCCCCCCCCTTCCTTGGGGCAGCCCCTCAGATACTGGGAGTCTGCTGTCATGTCCCCCCTCCGGCCCTTCTTTGCTCTAGATTGGCCAGGCCCCGTTTTCACAGCCGCCCTTCGCATGTTTTAGTCTCCAGGCCTTGGACAAAGACCTTGTCAGGCTGCTCCGTCCCGCCTTAGACACAAGTCCAATTTCTTTGATTGCCAGGTGGGGTTTCAAAGGCAGGTTATGTGTATATGCTGTTTGGTTGTTGCTTTGTAATTTTATGTTTATGTGTACAGGTAGTCCTCGATTTACAATAGTTCATGTAGTGACCGTTCAAAGTTAGAACGGCACTGAAGAATGACTTATGACCGTTTTCCACAGTGGCAACTTTTTAGCCTCCCCATGGTCTTGTGATCAGAGTTCAGAGGCTCGGCAACTGACTCATATTTACGACGGTTGCTGTGTCCACTTGGGGTTACGTGGTCCCCTTTGGCGACCTTCTGGCAGGCAAAGTCCATGGAGGAAGCCATGTTCACTTAACGACCAGGTTACTAACTGCAGTGATTCACTTAACAACAGTGGGCAAAAAGGGTCGTAAAATGGAGCATAATTCGTTTTAAAAATTGTCTCACTTAACAGAAATTTTGGGCTCAAGTGGAGCGGACTACCTGTATTTGTTGTATTTTAATAAGCTTATGGCAATGGGCGGCATCAAGGAAGATCAACAAACATTTTGTAGCAAGGAAAATGTCATTCTGCAAGAGAAATTCTATACATTGATTTTAAAAAAAATGAGAGAAGATTTCATTTAAGATGACAGGCAGGAAGCAATGTGTTTTGAGGGAATGTTCCCGTAAGATTTTAGTATTGTATTATACTGTATTGTGTTGTAATAGCTTAACTGTCAAGCGCTGGGGAAATCAGGAGATTCAGGCAGTTCAATGAGTATAAAAATGTATTGCCAGCTTAAGCTCTTTACAAGAACCTGACCGACTAACGGTCAAGGGAAACGAGCGGGAGATAAGAAAGGCATTGTAGCTGGGCTGGATTTTGATCTCTTGCGGACACGCAGGGACTCGTGACTTGTGACACGTTTGACCCCTCCCTCCTTTGGGCTCAGCCTGGTCATCCCCCACAATAACAACCACAGCAATTCCCTTAACAACTGTGGCAAGAAAGGTCGCAACATGAGGCAAAACTCAACCACTGTCTTGCTTAGCGATGGAAATTTTGGGTTCAACTGCGGCCATAAGGAAGCCAAGGACCAACTGTGTACAAAACTAGGTCCTTATCCAAGCAAAATCCAGGCTTTCTGGACTTCCTTGGCCTGCGTGATGATGGAATTCCACCCAGATCTCATTCCTACAATTTCCTTTATATAGTCATCCATTTTTTTCTCTTTACTCACCTATCTGGCGCTGGTGTTCATTAAGGTAATGCACTTAGAGCCCAGCCAATTAAAGTCAATGCTATGTAGCACCGTAATTCTCACTTTTCCATACAAATTACATTGGTCAACGAAGCCCTCATAAATCATCTGCCAAAGCAACAGGGTTTAGCACGTCTTTCCCACACCTGATCATAAATCTTGGCCATTAGCTATTAAAATTCTGACTCTGATCTTCCAGTAATTCCTTCTAGTTCCACTTGAACAAGATAAAATACAAGACCAGATGCGTAGCAAGGTTATCCACCTCGGCTGAGGTTGGGGGCGATGATCGCCCCAGACTATGAAATTCAGAGAGAGAGGAAATCTTGCCAGGTTTCTCCTTTCAACCTCTTGACTAGAAATAATGCGATGTTTCATCGGCCGGTTCAGTCGCGGAGGGACTGCAGATCTGTTAGGAAGCACTGAGTTGCAAAATTGCAATTTCCTGCCTCCTATTATTACTGCCTGCTGAAGAAATGGCATCAATGTCATATTTAATTCTTTTCTTTTCCTTATTTATTTTTAACTCTAGAATATCCATTCGATTTTGGATCCGTGGGCACTGGATATTTTATCCCTTCAGGTCTGGAGATTCTTTGAGGATCGAGTGATGACTAAGCAGGTTTGCCCTGTTTTGCCACCTTTCTGGCCGCAGTTGTTAAGTGAATCACTGCAGTTGCTAAGAGGGTAACGATCACCAAATCAAGGGTTGTAAGTCAAGGACTAGCTGTATACACACAGCACCAAGACCTGTGCAGAAGCGCATCAGGGAACCTCTGTAAATCAGTAACGTGCTTGCACATTTCCAAGGAGTGCAGAACTGAGTAACAGAACAGAGACCCAAACCTTAGTGGCTGTGAAGATGTAACCCTCAGATCAATCAACCAGAATAGAGTTGGAAGGGACCTTGGAGGTCTTCCAGTCCAACCCACTACTCAAGCAGGAGACATTATACCATTTCAGACAGGTGGCTGTCCGGTCTCTTCTGGAAAGCCTCCAGTGTTGGAGCACCCACAACGTCGGAAGGCAACTTCTGTTCCACCGGTTGATAGTCTTCTTCTTCTTCTTTTTTTTTGCTTCCCTCCTTGATCAGTTTCATGCTGTTGCTTCTTCTCTTGCCTTCTGGTTGACCCCTCCCTCTCTGTGGCAGCCCCTCAAACACGGGAGGACTGCTATGGTATC
>NW_020769426.1:358698-382332 GCF_900518735.1 Pseudonaja textilis | reverse complement strand
AGCCCTGCCTTAGGCGTGAGAGCCAGCTGGGTGACTTCTGGGCCAATTACCAGGAGACGGGGAGTTCAAGTCCCACCTAAGCCATGAAAGGCAGCTGGGTGACCATGAGCCCTTCACTCCTTCTCAGCCCAACTCACCTCACAGGGCTGTTGTTGTGGGGGAAAATAGGAGGAGTATTGATGTGTTGCCCACCTTGGAGGTGTTTTTTTTTTAAATAAAAATAATAAAGGTGGAATATAAATTAAAAATAAAATAAACTTCATTATAATCCCATGTCTTGAGGACTATATTGCTGTATTGCTCTATAAAGGTTCGCCTTCTCTGAATTTGACTCTTGACCCATTCCTGGTGATTTTATTGACACAAGCATAGATTGGTAGTTTTCAGAGCATCAACATGGAAACGGTGAATTGTGGCCTTCTGATTTTTTTCCCCACGGAGCCGTGAAATTTCCTTGAGGTCTTCTAAAGAAACTCAGCTGGTGTTTGGAGGGAAAGACGTTCTTCATTCAACAGCAGACCTTAATAGAATCAGAAAAGAGTTGGAAGGGACCTTAGAGGTCTTCTAGTCCAGCCCCCTGCTCAGGCAGGAGACCCTGGACCATTCCAGACAAGAGAGGATCCAGTCTCTTCTTCAAAACCCCCAGGGACGGAGCAGCCACCACTTCTGGAGGCAGCCCTTCCCCTCCCTCTTGGGGAGCTTCTCCTGAACCTGGGACTGGGGAGAAACTTCCTAACCATGAAGACGACCCAGTTGGTCGTTCCCAGGAGGTTTCTCCTTCGTGCTGGGCTGCTTCTCTCCTGGACGAGTTCCCAAGAGTCCCCTTAATTGGATTCAGGGAGTCCCCCACTTATAGCAGTTCATTTAGTGACCATTCAAAGTCACAACACACCAAAGAAAGTGATTTATGCCCCTTTCCCCTCCCTCGGGGCCATTGCAGCGTCCCCTGGGTCACCTGCTCAAAATTCAGGTGCTCGGCAACTGACCCACACTTACGACGGTCGACGTGTCCTGGGGTCCTGCGATCTCCATTGGCAACTTCCTGACCAGCACGCTTGGCGGGGGAGCCGGATTCACCGAATTCAGCTGTGTGATCCGTTCAGCAAGTGCAGAGGTTTGCTCAAGAGCTCCGGGCAAGAACGACTGTCAAATGGAGTAAAACTCACTTAGCAGCTGCCTTGCTTAGCAACAGAAATGTTGGGCTCCATCGTGGCCGTAGGTTGAGGACTACCCTGTATTACCTCAGTCCTCAGGTTCCAATCCCAACTGAGCCCATGGACAAAGCTGGTTCTTTCACTGTCTTTCCGGAGCAGAAACTGAATGAGGTTTGGCTTCGTTCTCTCGCCAAGTCCCGTAGAAGCCCCTGAGTCTTGCGAAGATGCCTTCAGACTCTCAGCGTCATCTCAAGGTTCTCCAGACCAGCCTCGCTGACAACTTTCTTGTCCAAAAGGTAGAGGGTGAAACTCGAGGGACAGCCACACTGGACTTAATTCTCACAAACAGAGAAGAAGTGATCGAGGGAGTTGAAACTGCAGGAACCTTGGGTGAGAGTGACCATGTCATACTAGAATTCAGCATAACACAAACACAGGCAAGAGAACAGAATGACACCAGAGTCTTGGACTTTAAAAGAGCCGATTTCAATAAACTCGGAGAGAACTTGGGAAAGATTCCATGGATGAAAATCCTAAAAGGGGAAAACAATTCAAGTATCTTGGGAAACTCTGAAAAATATGATCATAAAAGCCCAGACCAGCACAATACCACTGAGAAAGAAAAACAAGAAATCCAACCAGCATGGCTGCACAAAGATCTCTCTGGCAAATTGAAAGACAAAAAGAACAAGTATAAAAAAATGGAAAGAAGGACGTACCACTAAGGCAGAATAACAGCAGATAGCCAGAATCTGAAAAGACAAAGTCAGGATAGCAAAGGCTCAGAACGAACAAAGACCTGCAACAAAAGTCAAAGATAATTTTTTAAAAAGTTTCTTCCAACATATAAATAACAAAAAAAAAAAATCAAGGAAACAGTCAGACCACTAAAGAGAGAAGATGGCAAGGAAGTAACAGGCAACTGATCTTCTATTCAATCTACATTCTAATTGAGATAGACAGTTGGAATTGGAAGTGCCATGGACAGTAGTCTCACATCATGGTGGACTTGGTGGTAACGAAACATTCAGAAACCAACCCACAAGCTCAAGAATGAACTTTTTCCCTCATCCTACACCCAAGCTACAGATATTGCAATGGTGCAGTTTGTTCAGGTTCATATGTAGCTTGATATGGAAATCCAACCAAGCAAACTGCACCCCCATCCCAGATTAATTGGAGGTCAGAAGCATTGATTGCTAAGCTTCATATTTTTTAAATTTAATTAGGATTTAAAAACCAACCCAACATCAAATCTACTGGAAGAAACAGGATTATGGAATGGTAGGCCTCTATAGTTTATAAAAATGTATGCAAGCAAGTCTTCTACCCAGGCTGAAGAGAGGACAGAACCACACCGCAACGATCCTGTTATGATAGGACATTAGCATTTAATGAACTTCCCACTGAGATTTAATATTTTGTCTGAATATATACGTTAATTGGCCTTTGAAGGGATGCACCTAATTGTCTCTTGTCTATTGCCACTTTGGATAGAGAAAGAATTTCGTTCCAATAAGCTTTCATGGCAGAAAATATGGGTGTTTGTCGATATGTGTATTTCTGTATGTGTGTGCGCGTTTGTTTGTGTGTGTGTGTTTGTGTGTGTGATGCGTGTGTAGGAAAATCACCCTGCACTTATTTTTACCATTTGTTTCTCCTTCAAATGCAAAATCCGCTACCCAAAAGACCACAACGTTGGAATCTCAGCCACTTTGCTTCTGATGGCATGATTTATGCGGCTGCATGGAATTCCTGATACTTGATTTATTGCAGGGTATTCTGGGATGACACTGTTTGATCTGAAATGTCACTTAGCCGACCTTGCTGCTGATATTTATGTAGGACAAGAAATGTTTGGAAAAGTCGGTATATTCAGCTATAAGATACGCTCTTTGCTCTGAGTCTGAGCCACCCCCTTCTTCTCTTCCTCCCCCTTCCTTTGTCCTCAAGTGAGAGGTGGGCAGCATCGAGATTTGATTAATAAAATAATAATAATAATAAATAAATTCTACTGCACGCATAATACCCAAAGCAATGAACATCCTCCTCCTCCTCCTTCTTCTCTTTCTCTTCCTTCTCCTCCCCCTGCCTATAGGAGTGAGGAGGGAATTTTTATTTTTAATTCACACAGCAGAGGCAGAAGATGACATTTTCAGATAACACATTCATCCCCTCCGAAAGGAGTACACAGTGGGGTGGGCATCTTTGTGGTTAACATCCTGCTCTTTTGGGTCATGTGTGAGATTTGATCTTGGTGCCCATCCTATCACCCTAAAGATTTTTCCAGCACTTTGGACACATCTGTGTGAACTCTTTCCCAAAGAACTTCACGTTGACATGATAATCTGGTTCCCAAAATTGGAAGCACCATCATTTCTGGAAGCAACAACCTTTAAATAGATGAACTTTTTATAACTAATTTACAAGCCATTTGGGCTAAAGAATGGATAAATAGTTGAGAGAGATGAGAGAGAGAGAGAGAGAGAGAGAGAGAGAGAGATATTGGATGGATGGAAGGGTGGATGGATAGATGGATATAGAAAGAAGAGAGATAGATTAGAGTTGAGAGAGAGAGAGAGAGAGAGAGAGAGATGATAGATGGATAGATAGATAAATATAGATAGGTAGATATAGATATAGATGATTGAGGGAGGGACAGCCAGCCAGCCAGATATAGATAGATAAGTGATGTGTGTGTGTGTGTGAGAGAGAGAGAGAGAGAGAGATGCTGTGTAGATGATAGATATTCTTTCTTCCTTTCTCCTAGAACCACTTCCCATCTTCTTCTTCCCCAGAATGCCTCCAGGTCAGCTGAGCTGTTGCTTCTCTCCCAATCCTTCAGGAGCCAAACCATCAAGGGAGCATTGGGCCTTTCTGCCTGGGGACCCGGGCAAATGGCTCGTCCCTTGGAAATGTGCTTCTCTAGCTGAGCCGTCAGCTGTGGCTCCCTTGATTGGTCCTGACAATTCCAAGCACCACATTAGCATGGTAATGAAGAATGCCTCTTCTTAAAAGCTTGGCCCCAACTAATTCCATCTCATTTATGATTTGATTTATTGATGTATGCCATGGAGCAGCTACCAAGAGAATAGGCCCATGTACTCCCGCACGTCTTGCTGGGAGTGGGGTGTGCCTCGGTTTTCACGGGTTATGAAGCCAAATCACAGAGGGCAGGAACAGGGAGATGGAGACCGGAATCTGAAATGCAGGCAAACCTCTTTAGGTGTTTCCATTCCTCCTTACAAGTAGAAATGGAGGAAGGGGAAGGAGTGATATATAATAGATCAGCTATTTTAATCTCTCACTTGACCTTTGCCCATTAAGAAGGGATGAGGGGAATATTTAATACACATGACTCAGAAAAAGGAATATGAAGGAAAGACGCAAGGGAAGCAGACCATTAAAAGCAGGGGTGGGATTCAAAAATTTTAACAACCGATTCTGTGGGTGTGGCTTAGTTAGTGGGCATGGCTTGGTGGTCATGTTATTGGCTGGGTGTGGCCAACTCAACATCACTCACATCGTGGCATGCATCTCCTCACCTGGCCTCTCTTGACTGTGGGGATGCTGCAACAGTCGTAAATGTGAAAAATGGTCATAAGTCACTTTTTTCAGTGCCATTGTAACTTTGAATGGTCCCTCCACACAAGCAAAGTACCAGCAAAGGAGGGGGAAAAAAACTCCAGAGACGTTCCTGAGACAGGAAGTCTAGTCCTGCCAAGAATATAAAAAGGGTTAATGTAGAGGCAGTTTCTGTAAGCAACACCAGAATGTTTCCTTCCTGCCTTCCTTACAGGATTAGGCCAGGAATTTCTTCTAACAACCAGTTCTCCGAACTGCTTAGAATGTTAACAACGAGTTCTAGAGAATAGGTGCAAACTAGTAGAATCCCACCCCTGATTAAAAGAGGAAGCATATACTGGTTGGAGGGGAGAAACATTGAGGAGTCCTTCATGCCCTCTGAGCTTAATTGTTGCTCTTGCAGATGCTTCATTGCCCTAGCTAGCATTTAGGATGTTACCTGGCTGGGTAATGAAATGCCTGCAAGAAAACAACTAGACTTTGTGAGCAGCAAGGCCTCCACCTCCTCCTCCCTGCAAACCTCCTTCCCTTCTAGCACTGATGATGTTGCCTAGTTAATGAAATGGAGAATGAAAGGTCTGCAAGAAAACAAACCAGGGTCAGCGAGCACCAAGAAGTCCTCATTTCAAACCAAAGATTCTCCTTTATCAGTAAAAAAAAACCATACTGTCTATGTATGCTCTTTACATTGACCTTGTTTTGGACCAGGATTTCTCAACCTCGGCACCTTTCAGATCTGTGGACTTCCCAAATTCCCCTCCTAGCAAGGAAGTTGAATTCTGGGGCTTGGTCCACAGATCTGAAACGTGAACTCCATAGAACTGAAAAGTTGCCAAGGTTGAGAAATACTGACACCATTAGAATAAATGGAATTGAGGTTCACCAACTGCTTCTGAAGATAACATTAGAAGAAGATGTTTTGTATGTTTTGGCCTCCAATTCCCTAATCATCTTTGTTGCTCTTCTCTGTATTCTTTCTCGATTCTCAACATTTTTTTAAATCATACTGTCCCTTAGCTTTTTACAGCACTCTCTGGGTGGTTTACAAGGTCAGCATCTTGACTCCAACCATCTGGATCCTCTTTGTCCTGACCTCGGAGTGATGGAAGGCTGAATCAACCTTCAGCCCATCAGGATTGGATTCCAGGCTGTGGAGAGAGTGAGCCTGCAATACGGAATTTAACCACTGCACCACCAGGGCCCATTATGGGTTGTGGCTATATTTGAGAAAGGACATTAACAAGCGGAAGCCTGTCTGGATGGCAGCCACCAAGCGGATGGGGCATCTGGAAGGGAAGTCCTACGAGAAACAGTCAAGGGGTTTGATATGTTCAGCCCGTGGAAGAGAAGACTGAAACAGTACGATAACTGTCTTCCAAGATCCGAAGGGATGTCAGGTAGAAGACCAGGTAGAATTGTCCTAAAAGGCAGGTCAAAGAAATTCAAGAATGTGGGTGCCAGTCTGACACCAGGAAAACATTCCTAATAAAGCTGTTAAACTATGGAACAGATTGTTCTGGAAGTTAGTAGCTTTTTATTTTATTGTAAGTGCTTAACTAGGACCAGATGACCATCTATCAGGGCTATTGTAGCATCCGTGAACACCTACATTGGACAAAGTGCTGGGGGAGACATTCTCCAAGCTTCCTTCCAGCCCTTACTTTTTATAATCCCTTGCGAATGAGCACTGGAAGAAAAACACAACAGAATTCTCATCTGTAGCACCAAGAATTGTAGAAGAGAACCGTCTACAGAGATCAGAATTGAACTGTGGGGCCCCTGCTGCTTCTGCGTGAATAGTGGCAGGAACTGGGTTTGTCTTGTTTAGTGAAGGGAAAGAGTAGGGCTGACATGATAGCAGTCTTCCAATATCTGAAGAGCTACCACAAAGAGGACGGGGTCAACTTATTCTCCAAAGCACCCAAAAGCAAGACAAGAAAAATGGATGGAAAATCACCAAGAGGCAACCTAGAACTAAGGAGAAGTGAGAACAATGGACTGACAGAATGGCCTTCTTTCACAATTTCTGGGTGCTCCATCATGTCTGGAATAGAAAAGGGTCTCCTGCTTGGGCAGGGGGTTGGACTAGAAGACCTCCAAGGTCCCTTCCAACTCTGAATTCTGAATTCGGTTCTCAGCATTTTTTAAAAATCCAGGTAACTTTTGTTCTTGGAATACAAATGTGATGACTAAAAGGTTTTTTATTTCTCTGCCTGTAAGATGAAAGTTTTTTGACTGTAAAAGAAAGAAATGCACTTTTTTGAACTATGGATGAAAATTGCTACGTGCAATGATTTAATACAGAGCGCAGCCTGCCTTGGACCCCCATAGTTTCACATTGCAACACATTTATACAGTTAACAAAAAAGTCACATGATCCCTCAAGCAAACAAACAATCAATTCATATTTTTTTTAAGTGATAATTTGAATAAGTGGCACAAAATATTTCTGTGTAGATACACGATTGTACTGGCAGAAGTAAGAGCTAACTTTTATGATGAGACTTCCACTGAGTATTACAGGAAGGATATTCTTTTTATTAAATTAATAAAGATTATTAAAATAATTAGATAAAAAATCATATTATTTAAAATATAATATTTCTTTTGTGATCATTTATTTTTGAGGGATTATAAAAGGAAGCAATACCTATTAATTTTTTCTTCCTGTTGCTTTTCAAATCAATAACAAGTAATTCAAAATATCAGCATCTGAAAACCGCAATGGGTTTTCCCAACAAAGTCATTCTATCCATCTATTCATCTATCATCTACATATCTATCTATCAATCCATTCATCCATCCATTCATCCTCTGTCATCCGTTTATCATCTCCCTCCCTCCCTCTCTTTTTCTCTCTCTCTCTGTTTATGTATGTTTGTGTGTGTGTGTATGTATGTGTGTGTATATATGTATATATGTATATATGTATATGTATGTATATATATATTCTTAAGTTTTCACGGGTATTTATATGTATGGTATTCAGCTTTGTTCAGGTATTTTCCCACGTTGACGAACACTACACAGAAGCCTGATGATGGCAGATGAGATTCTGCCGAAACGTTGCTCCAACTTTAAAAGCACAACTACAATGACGTGGGAAAATACCTGAGCAAAGCTGAATACCATTCATGTAAGTACCCACGAAAACTTAAGAAAATATAGATATAGATATAGATATAGATATAGATATAGATATAGACATAGACATAGACATAGACATAGATATAGATATATAGATATAGATCCTCTATCCTCTATCATCTATCTATCTCTATCTCTATCTTGGGAAAAGGCTCCTCTGCTTATTAGCTGAATCCATCAATTTCTTCCATTCCCTTTTGCCCGCTAAACTTCCTGTATTTCCCTAAAGTACACGTGGCAATGTGTGTTCTCTTAGTTGCAATCCAGATTACATCAAAAATTCACAACTCAGTGGGGACATTTGCTTCAGATTTGTCAGTTTATTTGGCAGGTTCCAAATGGCAAAGTTAATTACAAAAATATCTGCAGTGACAGATTTTTTGTGCACCGCTAATAGCACAATGCAGCTTTGAAGCATTTGTTTTGCTTCAATGAAGTTGAAGCATTGAAAATACCTTCTTGAAGTTGCTTCACAAGGGACCTTTCCACGGTACTGAGTGGAACGGCCCTCTACCCACCCTTGAGTTGGCAGAGAACAACTAATATGGAATTTACTTTCTGAGTTGTCAGTCTTTACTCCACCTTTAGTGCCTTTGTTCTCACTCATTGCCTGTCCTTGATTTTCTTCCAGGGTGACACACCTAACTAGCACTGATGATGTAGCCTAGCTGGGTAATGAGATATCTGATCTGCCACAAAATCACCCAGCTCAGAGAATTCCAAGGACCCCACAGTCCTCCTCCTCCTCCTCTTCTCCTCCATTTTGCAAATCCCGTTGCCTTCTAGCACTGATGATGTAGCCTAGTTGGGTAATGAGACGACTGCAAGAAAAGTTCAGAGAGCACCAAGAACCACTCTTCCTCCTCCACAAACCCTGCTCCCTTCTAGCACTGATGATGTTCCCTAGTTAGGTAACGAGATATCTGCAGAGACCACCCTGAGACCTCCATATTTCAACCCTAAGCTACACATATTCTCTTCTATTGGAGAAACCTAAGAGACTTGAAGAGTCCAAACTAGGAGAAAGACACCACTATCACACTGATAGAGTTAAGGGAGACCCAAGCTTTTCTCTCTTGTGGGTTGGAGGAAAGAGGAAGGCAATCTCATAGAGATATGCAAAACAAGAGCTTGTCACGTCTACATACCATGCAAAAGAGACAATCAAAACAACAAATGAGTCATTCACCTCCTAGAAAGCAATTGACATCCAGACAAACAGATATTATCCCCAATGCTAGACCAACAACCAAGCAGTAAACAATCCCCAATGAAGGAATTACCAACTTAGCTAACAGTAAACAATGGTCTAATCAAGGAACCACCAAGAACAACACTCCCACTAACAGTAACAGTGTAAGCAGGGTACATAAACAGAGACAAACCCCATTTCCTTCCAATGCTGCTGATGTTATCTAGTTAGGTAATGAAACATCTGTAAGAAAGCAGCCCAGCTCAAGTAGCACCAAGGACCCCAAAGAGGTTCCTATTTAAACTGCGGTTGGGGCAAAGTGGGGGGAAAACCAAATATTGAAGTTGGAGAATCCATATTGTTTTCTTTTATGTCTTCCAAATCTCCTCTGAAATGGCTGGCAGAAGTTTCTAGTGAGGCCCTGGAAATGCTGGAAAGGGCTTAAACTCAATAGAGCTGAGTTGCAGGGCTGCATAGCGTGTCTGAAATGAAGATTTCCCCCCCTCCACCATCGGGCCCCGAGACTGATTTGTGGATGAGGTAATAGAACTCTTCTGTCAGCCCCCAAATGGCCAGCCACCAGCGAGCCATCCTGAGGCTGCCATTCGGGGAGGGGAGGGTCCACCATCGCAGTGTCGGCTGTCAGCTGAGGCGTAAAATGGCTGAGCACCAGCTGAACGCCATGGCTTCTCTTGGGCTATGCCAGAGGTCCCCAAACCTGGCAACTTTAATAGCTGGCTGAGGAATTCTGGGAGTTGAAGTCCACAACTCTTAAAGTTGCCAAGTGTGGGAACCAGAGGTGGCATTCAGCCGGTTTGGACCAGTTCTAGAGAACCGGTAGCAGAAAGGTTTAGTAGTTTGGAGAACCGGCCAATCCCACCCCGGACTGGCCCCGCCAACCCCATCTCTTCTCTGCCTCCCATCGAGTCCCCGCAGATCGGCTGGGTCTCCTTTGGTTGCCCTGCACAGGAGAAGGGAGCTGGAAAGCAGGTTAGTGGGGTGGGGAGGGAAGGAGGGTTTTGCAGTATATCCTTCCCCTTCCACGCCCACCAAGCCACTCCCACAGAACCAGAAGTAAACAAATTTGAATCCCACCATTGTTGGGGACCCCTGGGCTATGCGTTGCCGGGGCCCCCTCCAGACCGGCAGTTAGCTGGGAAATGGAGACCAGCCAAAACAGCTGAGCATCAGCATCCAGAAGCCAGGGGTGGGGCAGGTGCGCACCTGAAGCTTTTGCTGGGCTAATTGTGGGGGGACACCAGGGGGGTGGGATAAAGGCACATACTTAAGGGTGAAGAGATAAACCGCAGTTAGTGCTGGCTTTGTTTTGCTTCATTGCTTGTTGGTCACTTCATGCCATGTTTCACACGTTCAAGGATAAACACTTCTAAGGGAACCGTGTTGCCTGAGGTTCCTTGAGGCCAAACTACAGAGCATGACATCATCTACGGTTACTTAGAGTGACCAAGAGGGTCAAAGGCCTGGAGGCTGCATCGTCTGACGAAGGAAGGAGGGTTGATGGAGCCAAGTCCATCTAGCCTACCAAAGCGAAGGATTAGGTGGGACTTGGGGACCCCTGACTTCCATACTTGAGGGGCTGTCACAGAGAAAAGGATATTGACTTATTCTCCAAGGCCCCCAAGGACAGGACAAGAAGTCAGGGGTGGAAGCTTGTTAATGAGAGGTCCCACCTAGAAGGAAGGGTAACTTTCCTTTCCTTTCCTTCTTTCCTAACTTTTCTGATGGAGAGGACAATTCATCTGTGGGATAGAAGTGGGCGCTCCGTCCCTGGAGGTTTTCAAAAATAGGTTGGACCCCACTATGATGGAGGTGGCTTAAGGTCTCCTGCCTTCATCAGGAGGTTGGACTAGAGAACCTCCAAGCCCCTTCTAGCCCCGTGATTCTCTGTTTTTATACAAACAGTGGTATCTCAGTGTTCATCATCAATTGGTTCCAGGAGGTACAACGAGACCCAAAGACGAAAAGTACCAAACAAGTTTGTCCCGTAAGGCAAGTAACACTGATAAGTCATAGCTGGCCTGCAAAGTACCAAACAAATGATGAGCTTTGGGACAAAATTTTCTCATCAAAATGCATCGAGTACCAAGTTCAACAAATGTCAAAGCAGTCGAGTACCGAGTACTGCTCTGATTTTAATCAGAGTACGACTTTGATCTAGTCTGGTCTAGTGATTAAGGCATTGGGCTAGAAACCAGGTGCCTGGGAGTCCTAGCCCCACTTTAGGTAAAAAGCCAGCAGGGTGACCTTGGGCTAGCCCCTCCTTCTCAGCCCTAGGAAGGAGGTCTGGCAAACCACTTCCAAAACACCTTGCCAAGCAAACCGGAGGGACTTATCAAGATAGACACCAGGTATCAATGCTAGCTTGAAGGGACAAAAAAAGTAGGGCTATATTACACATCTTACTAAGATAATTGATCAATTATATCTCTCATTTAGGACATCTGGTTTGAGTTTCTTCGGCGACAGACCGAAATCTCATCTCTGCGAGTCTTCGATCTGTGCTCACCACTGGAGCGCCCCGAGCCAGCTGGTTTCGGGGCTAAGCCACCCTGTAGAGGTGGTGAAGAAGGGGGAGACTGCCTGCAGGGTTGAGGAGAGCCGCATCTCTCCTCCCCAGCTGGCCATTACTCCCTTTCCCGAAGGCAGTTGTAGCGGTGGTCAGAAATGGCCACCACAAAGAAGAACTTGACTGGAAAAGAATGTGCAGGAGGAAGATAAGAGAAAGTTTTGATTGACTGGGTCAAACAGCAAAAGCAACAAATAAGGTACCCTGGAATTGAAACTATTAAAAAAAAAACAATAACATTGTTCCCTAAGAAGATTTTTAAGCTGAGAAGGAGAGAGAAAAGGGAAAAGTTTTTTTTTTCTCCTTTTCCTATACTGACAGCTAAGAGACTTAAGTAAGAAATTGGGGGAAAAAATCCACTTTGACATTTATAGGCATTTCATGCTGAAAATAAAAAGTCAAAGGGATAATAAAGATTTCTGGATAATCAAAAGCTTTTGAAAACAGGAAAGGAGAGAAAAAGAATAAAAGGGCAGGATCTGGAAGGGAGGAAACTGCCTGAAATTAAAAAGAACTTACAGCAAAATCTCAACAAGACTTCCAAAAGATACATTTTAACTGAAATATCGCAACAAAAACCCCAGAAAGAGAAAGTGCAAAAAGAAATAAGAAGAAATAACTTGGGACTATTTGGATTACTTGATGATTTCTGGATTTTTGGTTATTGTATTTGAATGACTAAAATCAATCAGGTGGTTTTTTTGTTTAAAGTGGCTCCACTTTTAGAAGAACTGAAAATGGAACTTAAAAAGTACAAAGGGAGAGGTTCTTTTGGCTTCGTATTTCAGTTTTTAGAAATGGAGATTTGGAATTATGAGAAACAACAAGAAATGCCTACAGAACAAGAAGATTGTGACAAAGAAGAAGCCATCTTTAATGAACAAGTAATCTTAGGTGGGGGGGGGAGGGAAAGGGGGGGAAAGAGAATGGAAAGTTTAAGATTGGGAAAAACAATTCCAAACAATATTAGAGTGAAAAATAAGTATAAAATCAGAAAACAACAGAAGAGGGAAATGCAGAAGAGAGAATTAGAAGTAGAGAGACAAGGGGGTAAAAAGGGGAGGGAGAAGATGAGAGGGAAGAAAGAAAGGAAAAGAAGTTATAAAGGACAGAAACAAAATATAGAGAAACAGGGCCTATTTAGAGATAATAGGTGAAAATTTAATGGAAAAAGAGATTCTGCAAAGGTACATAAGATAGTATTGTTATATTAGAAATAGAAATAATTTTAGAAAATATGAAACAATGTATGATTAAAATGTTTGATAAAATAGCTATCATAATTCAGTGAAATGCTTGTCAATAAATAAATGTAACAAAATGAATATTTAATGATTTACAAAACATAAGTGAAGAGAAACAAGGGAAAAATTAATTATGGAGATTATATGTGTCTTTAAGGAAGTATGATATTTAATTGAAAAGAAGTGTTAAAGATGTTAAGATAGAACTGAATTGGAATGGAATGAGGGTTTATAATTACATATCTTTATAATCTTTTATTTTTAAAGAATATAGTGTGTATTATAATGGAATGTACCAAGCAGAATTCGATTGGAAGTTATGTATTATGTATTATATTGAACGTCATAATCTTAAGGTATATATTGAAGTTTAAATAAGAGTTGAATGGAGATATAAAGGTGTCATACTCCAATTAGTAGCTACAGGAGAAAATTTGTTTAATGAGAAAAGATAAATATGAAATTGAAACAGAACAGACAAAAGTATAAATATAATGATTTGAATTGAGGTGAGATAATCAAAATAAAATTGAGAAAATTAAAAGAGGGGAAAAACTATATAGAAAATGTAGAATAGTATAAGATATGGAATAGAACACAAAAAGGAGCATGAAATTGAGTTTGTGTCTCTATAAAGAAGTTCAACCATGATATTTTCAAAAAAGATGTTTTACTTGTATTTTATATGTGTGAAAACCCAAATAAAACTTTATTAAAAAAAATTATATCTCTCATTTAGATTTGTAATTTCTAGAGATCCTGGGCTGCATTTAGAAAAACAGAGATGGGGGAAATGACAATCCTCAAGTAAGAAAGGCAAGGAATCAGGAAACCTTGTTTTAAGACAAGACACAATGGATGGAAACTAATCTAGGAGAGAAGCAACCTGGAATTAAGGAGGAATTTCCTGACAGTGAAGACAATTAACCAGGGAACAGCTTTGCTTCCATAAGTTGTGGGTGCTCCAACATTGGAGGATTTTAAGATGAGATCGGACAGCCACTTGTCTGAAATTGTATAGGGTTTCTTGCTTGAGCAGGGGGGTGGACTAGAAGACCTCCAAGGTCCCTTCCAGCTCTATTCTGATTGAAGCAAGAAGGAATTAGGTAGAATGATTTTTTTTTTGTCCAGTGGAATTCGGAAACTTTGACATGATGTATGTTGAATCTATGCATGTTTTCATTCATTAATTCTGGAGATTAAAGTATCAAAAGAAGATAGGCTAGTATTGACTGATAAAAGGAAGGACTTTTTGGGTGGTAGGTACCCAGGAGTTTGGGAGGCAGTTAAGAACTGACTTCTCCAAAATAATCTTTTTTGAATATTGGTGCTTCCCTTCAAATACTGGGCCTGCAAGAACTGTAAATCTATCTCTTTCTCCCCCTTTCTTGAGTATGTAGGACTAAGCCTGAGAATTTAAATAGGTTCAGAGAAAGGTTAGAAATACAATTAAGAGATACAGTGATGAGCCTGATATCAAAGCGACAAACCCAGTGCAGGTCTTCAAAAGGTAGAGTAGCTACTATCTTCTTCAGTAAAATTCTTTGGGTTAATCCTCCCCTTAAGAGAGAAGAATAACTCTTCTTCGCTATGGGCTCCTTGTCTCCTGGTGGGAGAAGCTGTTTTTGAGTCCCTGAGAATCGATGGAGCTCTGTCTCTTTCACACATGGAATTCCTGTCAATTATTTAAGAAGATAATTAATGTAAGAATATTTAATTGGCTAAGCTTTGTGGGAAGAAAAATCCTGTCCGGTTCCAATCCAGGAGAAAGATGCTGGAAATAAAATGGAGGCTGGCTGCAAGGAAAGACGGTCTCTCTTTATTTGGATGCCAGAAACTTTAGTGGCAGCAGCATGTTTCTGGAGTGGCTGACAAAATGGGGTTGGGACAGGTGGGCTTTTATACATTCTTTGGGGCTTTGTGATTGAGATGCCTGTTCCTGTGTAAGAATGTATCTTTTAATATTTTAATGACTGCTGCCAGATTCCTGTGGGGTCATGTAGGGGTCGTGGCTGGCTCTACAGGCAAGAACGGGGGGGGGGGAATGCAAATCCTAGGGGTGTTGGTTGAGCTAATCTTGTCAGTTCGGGCTCCTTGCCTATTACGTTGCACATGTGGGGTTTCTGCTATTCTTTGTGTACAAATAGTGTGGTCCAGCTTTCTGAATGGATGCGAAACATCCGTTCCTAAAGACCAGCCTTTTCAAGCTTCCGCCTGCGGCTGTTTTCCTATGGCAGGAGGACAGGGGCTGCTTCCTGCCTTTTGTGAAGATTTTTCTTCCTCTTTTCCTTTAGGGGAAATATTCTATCCTGCCTCTTTTAATATCTTGTAGAATATTTTTATTCTGGGGAGGGGGTGCTTCTCGTAGCTTTCTTGTGACAACCAAGAAAGCTCTGATTTAGAAGAGGAGAAGCTCCTGTTTTTCTCTTCTTTTCTCAGTTTTTATGGCCTTTATTTAAATATGTAGTAGACTCAATTTCCAGCATTGTCTGTATGTTTGTAAATGTGTCAGACAGGCTCTGAATCAATTTGGATCCATTTGGATGGATGCAAACCAACAGATCAATTTTATTAATCAAATGAATTGGATCAGTTCGCTTCATCAAATGGATCAAATAAATTTGAACTCTTTTGTATATTATTTCATGGTCCAAACTGGCCCATGCTGAAATCTAATTCTGATACTCCCTCAAATAATTCGGCTGTCTAAATTGAACTGGATTGATTTTCCAGATGAATTTATTCACTGGAATTGGAGCATATCAATTTTGCAGCCCTTTTTTTATATGGTTGAACGAAACAAAATCCTGCATGGAATGAGAATCAGCTCTATCCAGACCTATGTTTTGAATTGCTAGTTCATACTATTTTAACCCAAAGTATACACTGGACTCTTGTTAAAAAGAAAAGTAACAATGTAGGAAGAAATTTGTAGTAAATTAAAATGATATCAAAATGTAATAAACCACTATTGATTTAAACCCCTGTAATTATCCCTGGTAATTCGCAAGCGAATCACCTTGCAAACGCTTAATTCTTAGAAATGTTGGAATGAAGCCTATTTATTTACTTAGTTAGTTTATCAAACAAAAAATACAAATTTGAACAAACAAAATAAAAAGTTAGAGAGAGATAAAGAGTGAGAGAGATGAGAGATGAGAGATGAGAGATGAGAGATAGATAGATAGATAGATAGATAGATAGATAGATAGATAGATAGATAGATAGATAGATAGATAGAATTCTTTTTACTAGGTATTAACCATAAAACTCTTTATGAGGTCTGTCTTCAATGAAGCACTAACTCCTCACTCCCACATGTCCTTCAGAAAGTTCATCTTCCCCCCCCAAAAAAGCCAGAAAAGCCCTACAGAAGGTTTGCTCACAGAACTCCCTAAACGTTTAACAGAGAAAACTCCCTTCCTATGTTGGAAAACATCCTGTGTTCAATTATGAGACAATATTAGCCATTATTTATCAGAAAGTTTCACAACTGCTATGGCTAACGTAAAAGGCTACCTCCATTTCAGCTAATTGCAGGACTACCATATTTCCTAGACGACGGCATTTCATAATAGCTGAGGTAATTGTTTTCAACAATAATCTCTCAGGACCTCTCTAAAAGCTTCGTATTGGAGGATTTTCACTGTAGCAATTTTCAGCCTAAGCCACGGCCGTGGCAATATATTCCTAATGGTGACAAGCTATATATCACTACAATAGTGGCTGGCTGTCACTATCAATCATTGGTGTGGAAATTCTTATTTAAAACCATAACACAGCGAAAAATATGGTCGCATGGGACATTAAAAAGGAAACAGGACAAAAGGTTCACCCGAACTGATTTCAAGAAATGCCAGAATGAAGAAATACGTCTTCAATTAGGATTGAAAGATCACCCGGTTTAGCACAAAACCAAACTGAGTTGAGAAGAGATTTCACACCTGGGGAACCTTACCTCTCTCCCGTTTTTGCATAGGTCTTCAGGAATGTATTTTAAAGACAGAACAGAATAACAGATTCGGAAGAAACCTTGGAGGTCACTCGTCCAACTCCCTGCTCAAGCAGGAGACCTTGGACGGTTCCACACAAATGGTGGCCCAATTTGTCCCAGTGATGGAGCACCTTCCGGAGAGAAGCTTTTCCCCTGGTGGATTGTTCTCTCACCCTCCGGAAATTTCTCCTTAGTGCTAAGTTGGATCTCTCCTTGTTCAGTTTCCATCCGTTACTACTTGTTCTGCCTTCAGGGGCTTTGGAACACTTGCTATCATGTCACACTTTCCAGAAATCCATAATTCAAGGAAACTCCATTATTTCTATGGGCAAAAAGCTTGAAACTGTGATACACTTACATTTGTTAAACACGGGTGTTGGTGACCAGGTGATAGGAAGCAAAAGGGTTGACATGACAGCAACATTCCAGTGTTTGAGGAGCTGCCCCAAAGAAGAGGAGGGGGGTCAAATTATTTTCCAAAGCACCACAAGGCAGAACAAGAAACAATGGTTGGAAACTAATCAAAGAGAGAAGCAACCTGGAATTAAGGAGAAACTTCCTAACAGATACAGATACAGATAATCAGAGTTGGAAGGGATCTTGTAGGTCATCTAGTCCAACCCCCTATCCAAGCGGGAGACCCTACACCATTTCTAACAAATGGCAGTCCAATCTCTTCTTGAAGGTCTCAACTGATGGCGCTCCCACAACTTCCGGGGGCAACTTCTGTTCCATGGGTTGATTGTTCTCACGGTCAGAAAGTTTCTCCTTAATTCCAGGTTAAATCTCTCCTTGTTCAGTTTCCATCCATTATTCCTTGTCTGGCCTTCAGGTGCCTTGGAAAATAGCTTGACCCCCTCCTCCTCTCTGTGGCAGCCCCTCAAATATTGGAAGATCGCTATCATGTCTCCCCTGGTCCTTCTCTTTAGTAGACTAGCTAAGCCCAGTTCCTGCAACCGATCATTTTATGTCTTAGCCTCCAGTCCCCTCATCATCCTGGTTGCTCTTCCCTGTACTTTTTCTAGAGTCTCAACATCTTTGTTATAATGTGGTAACCAAAACTGCATGCAGTACTCTAGGTGTGGCCTTACTAAGGCTTTATAGAGTGGTATTAGTATTTCCCTTGACCTCGACTGTATCCCTCTGTTAATACAATTTAGGATTGCATTAGCTTTTTTGGCGGCGGCTGCACACACAATAGGCTGGCTCCTATTTAGCTGGTTGTCCACTCAGACTCCAAGATCCCTCTTGGAGGACAATTAACTGGAGCTTGCCTCCAGAAGTTGTGGGTGCTTCATCCCTGGAGATTTTTAAGAAGAGACAAGATAGTCACTTGTCTGAAATAGTGTAAGTTCTTCTGCTTGAGCAGGTGGCCAGACAAGAAGACCTCCAATGTCCCTTCCAGCTTCTATTCTTTTTCTATTATTTCTATTGCTCGGCACTCTCTTTGCTTCTGTTCAACATCTACATGAAGCCACTAGGTGAGATCATCCCTTACCCTGGACTGAGATCTCATCAATATACTGATGATACTCGGCTGTATGTCTGGGCCCATGGTGAGTTAAGCAGTACCATGACTTCCCTTTCGCAGTGGCTGGAGGCTCTAAGGGGCTGGATGGAGAACAACAGGTTGAAACTGAACCCTGGCAAGACCGGGGGGTTGTGAGTTTGGGGTTCTTTGGTTCATGGAGATCCTTTGGTCTTGGATGGGGTGGCATTGCACCCAACAGACTCCGTGAATAATCTGGGGATTCTCTTAGGACTCGCAACTCCTCCTCCTCATGCCCAGGAGAAACTTTGCACAACTGTGGGATGTGTGACAGGTTTTTTTTTATTTATTTAATTTGGTTTGTCAATTGCTTACAAGATAATAGGTATAAGTAAAAACATAGTTATGAATACATGGATACATATAAGAAAAATAAAAGAAACAATAGGACAGGGACGGTAGGCACGTTGGTGTGCTTATGCACGCCCCCTACAGACCTCTTAGGAAAGGGGTGAGGTCAATAACAGAAAGTCTAAGGTTAAAGTTTTTGGGGTTTGGGGAAGAAACCACAGAGTAAGGTAGAGTATTCCAGACATTGACCACTCTGTTCCTGAAGTCGTATTTCCTGCAATCAAGTTTGGTGCGGTTAACCTTGAGTTTGTATCTATTGTTTGCTCTTGTGTTGTTATGGTTGAAGCTAAAGTATTCATTGATAGGTAGGACATTGCAATATATGATTTTATATACTATACATAGATCGGACCAAAGGCGGCGTAGTTCTAGGTTTTCTAGGTCTAGAATTTGAAGTCTGGTGGCATAAGGTATTCTGCAATGAGTAGACGAGTGGAGAACTCTTCTTATGAAATATTTCTGGACTTTCTCAACTGTGTTAATATCAGATATGTAATGTGGGTTCCAGACTGATGAGCTGTAATCGAGTACTGGTCTAGCAAATGTTTTGTATGCTCTAGTTAGTAGTGTAATATTACCAGAGAAAAACCTACGTAAGATTAGGTTAACAACTCTTAATGCCTTTTTGCCTATGTAGTTAGAGTGGGCTCTAGCACTTAGATGATTAGAGATGAGTATTCCAAGGTCCTTGACAGAGTTTGGATCATCAACAAGGTCTTGACTATTCAGCCTGTATTTTATTTTCTCATTATTTTTTTTGCCAATATGTAGGACAGAGCATTTATTTGTTGAGATTTGAAGATTTTTCAAAGATTATGTTTAGAGGTTCAGCTATGGCAGTGGGCAGCTTTTTTAAGAAGTAGGCACATATTCCATCCTGTCCAGTAGATAATGGTTTTAGATTGCATAGTGCTTTTTCAACATTACCTTCTCTAAAATCGATATGTATTAGATCATTGTAGTTGTCTCTGGTTTGGCTAGGAAATACTGGGCATGATCCATTGCTATTTACAAATACTAAGCCAAAGAATGTGTTAAAGAGGTTGGTTTTAATAGTGTTGTCGTTGCAGTCTTTACCATTAGGTCCTTTCAGGGTGGGATCCACCTTGAGTCTTTTAGTTTGTTCTTTACAAAATTGTAGAAAGTGCAGGTAGAATTGGTGTATAGAAGGTTTTCCTCTTGTTTAATGTGATAATTGGTGCATTCAGTCTTTATCTGGTGGCATACATTTTTGTATCGGCTTTTGAAATTGGCAACGTGACCAGATTTGTTTTTCTGCCAAAGGGATCTCTTTTTGGACTGAAGCTTCCTTAGTGTTATGGGTAAACTGTTTTTTTGGGGAGGGGGGGAGTTGTTATTGGTAAACATAGTTTGATGACCCTTTTGACTTCAAGTAAAAATATGTTGTAATGGTCTTCAACAGTATTGCATCCAGTGAATAGAAATTGCCAATCAAGAGATGAGAGATCGTTGTCTATAAGATCAAAGATGCCTTTTTTGAAGTTATAATTGGGGATTCCATGTTTGTGATGATTTTTGTGTGGATGTATGTTGAGACAAAAGTCAATCATGCTGTGGTCACTGTTGGAAAAGGGCTTTTTAATTTGTATTCTATAAATTGAATTCAAATTATTGCAGAAGATGAGATCGAGGCAGTTCTTTAGTCTAGTATTGTTGGTTACTAGTTGTTCCAGTCCCAGGTTTGTTACAGCATTGTAGAAGGTTTCATATGTGGGTTCAGTTTTACATTCATTTAGGGTCCAGTTAATGTGAGGTAGATTGAAGTCACCAAGAAAGATAAAAGCGTGTGGGCAGGATGCTGCCCATGTTAGTAGTGAATTTAGCTTGTTTACATGTTCGATGTCATAATCTGGGGCTCTGTAACATAGTAAGAACTGAATTGTGATATTTAAGGACAGTTCACAGATGATGGTCTCAGGAAGAGCAAGCTCCTGGGTAACTTGGATGTTTTTTCGATGTTATCTTTTTATAGAAGATAACAACAACACCTCCCCTACAGATTTCACAATCTGATCAGTAAACATGATAGTCTCTTACTGTGGTAATGGAGCCAGGGAGAGATGCTTTGAGCCATGTTTCACAGACAAATATAATGTCAAATTTAGTTGTATTTAGTAAGAGGAGAAATTCAGGTATTTTATTTACAAGACTTCTTGCATTGAGTAACTTGCATTTAAGGCCAGTTGTAGTTGGAATAGAGGTAGTTGGGGCGTGCGTGCCTAGTTTTGAGTGATGGTGAGTTGGATGAGGTTGGGTTGGATGTGGAGTTGCGGGTTGTGTGACTTACTTTTGATACAATCAGCACGGTAGTCAATGTAGAGATCCTTCTCTCCATTGTCTAGACGTCTTTTGAGTTCCTTGCGGAGTTCACGGGAGCAGATTCTTTGCAGTATGGATAAGTCGGGTTTTGAGCGAAGTTTTTTGTGGTTGGGATTGGTTTTTGCAATGGCGTTTATTGTATGAATGAATATGCATTTGCTGGACTCATTTTCGCAAACAACTCTACAAAATTTTGGGGCCATCGAGCCATCATTGTATTTGGATTCAGGGCCATCTCTGGTAACTTCAATGATATCTTCAGGAGAGATGTTTGTTGTATTTGAGTTGCTTATGATATTACAAACTTTGGTGATGTCATCTGATTCGTTGGTGTCTTCAAGACCAGATAAGATGGCATTTTGAGGTTTCTGATCACATTCAATGGTGTCTCTGATGAGTAAGGAGACATCATTTGTGGAATTATGGGATAGTAATTATTTGTGGCTGTGGTTTGGTGGTTATTTTTGGTTGTAGTTGTGATTGTAGTTGAGGTAGTCATTGTGGTAGTGGTTGTTGGGTTGGGATTTGATTTTGAGCTGATAGGTAGTCACTTATCAGTGCTGTTTTTTTGTTTTCCATGAGAAATTAGGCTTTCTTGTATAATGGTTTCAAAATGTGTTGCTAAGCGTTTTTCTATTGAGTGCATGAGTGATTCTATGCTATCAACTCTGTCAGGCAGGGGACTTGGTTTGTTTAGCTTAGGAAAACATGATGGAAATAGACAAGGGAAAGTATCTGATGCTTTTAGGGGATCAGCTAGGTCTTTGTTTAAGTTTAAGCAGGCAGGTGGGCTTGATGTTATTTTCGCTTTCATTGATGGTTTAAGGCATCTGAAGCATGTACAGGAGTCTGGGAGGGCATTGGTAGATATGTTATTTTTTTTGTTGTTTGGTAGTGGAGGATTTGGAGTTTCTGGCTGGCATGATCAATGACAATAGTACACTAAACAATTACAATAGCTAATTAATGTGATAGGTAGACAGCTGTTTAATGAATGTTGGTAATTAATGTTAATTGATAAGTTAGAGAACAAATCAAAAGTAAGGTTACTTATTAGTAAAAATCAATCAATCAACTTATTACTAAGAATCAATCAATCAATTAATAGACTAGATAATCAATGATACAGTATTAAATCTCTATCAGTTCAATGAATTAGTAAATTAGTGGTCATTTAACAATTAATTATTATACTGTTATATGAACAATGATTATAGACAAAGCATTATCTATAAATATTTGGTCTTGAGGTACTGAGATAGTGGAGATAGTAGAGTATTGAAGGTTTGTGGTGTAAAGTTCCTTTGTTTTGCCTTAAAGCCACATTTTTTTTGTTTTTGTTTTTTTCTGTTTTTGTTTTAAAGAGGAAGCATTGCTGTTTGATAGATTTGAATGGAGAAGATTTGAATGAGCTCACCAATCATCTACTTTGGAGTTTGGAAAGGATGAGATTTGGGTGGGGGTTTAGTGCAGGTTGTCCAATCAGCTGAGTGGGAATTTAAATTCAGGCTGACTAATCAGCTGACTGGAGCTGGGTGATTTATATGGAGACTATCAATTCTCCGTGAGTCTCCTTTGTTCTTCCAATTGATGGCCGTTTAGAATTATTTTTGGTGATTTGATTTAAATGGAGACTGTAGACATCATTCTAGTTCTTCCATCATCCGAATTCACAATCAGTCTCAGTTTCAAAAGGCAGTTTTCCTGAATAAAAACCTTCTTCACACCTCTTCTTCTCATCTAGTCCCCCTTCTTTCTCTTTTTTTCCTCCTTTAATCACTCTTTTCTCAAGCTGCCATTTAACTCCCAGAGTTAGAGGGTAAAAACATAAATTAAGCAGCTGCCGCTTAATCTCCACACTCACCCCTCTGCTCTGGAATCTTTGCTTTCTAAGTTGTTTCTGACTCGGGTCCACAGTAAATCTTCCAGCCGTTTACCTGCTCCTTCCTCCCACTGAAAAAAGTTTGTCCTTTCCTGGACCATTAATCCCTGCTCACAATCACTCACGTCCTGGTTACCTCCCATCTTGACTACTGCAAGGCGTTCTGCATGGGACTGCCCTTGAAAAGCCCCCGGAAGCTTCAGATGGTTCAAAATGACGCAGCCCACAAGGTTTTGTGCAGACGTAGTATGCACATGTGTTATCTCTCCTGCAGGGACTGCATTGGTTGCCAATTTGTTTCTGGGTGCAATTCCAGGTGGCTTTCTGTCACCTTTAAAGCTCTTTATGGCTTGGGACCAGGTTATCTGAGGGACCACTTTTTCCTCCTAACCCACCAGATGAGAAAACAAGGGGGTACTGGCCCCTAAGGAGGGGGTCCTTCTGGCAGGACCCAGAGGAAGGGCCTTCTTCTGAAAGAAAAGAAAAGAAAAGAGAAAAAAGAAAGAAAAAGGAAAGTAAGGGAAGAGATGAGAAGAGGAGAGGAGAGGAGAGGAGAGGAGAGGAGAAGAGAAGAGAAGAGAAGAGAAGAGAAGAGAAGAGAAGAGAAGA
>NW_020769426.1:342597-358688 GCF_900518735.1 Pseudonaja textilis | reverse complement strand
GAGAAGAGAAGAGAAGAGAAGAGAAGAGAAGAGAAGAGAAGAGAAGAGAAGAGAATCTGATCAACTTGAGGATCATAAAATATCATACATCAGAAAAAGTTTTATATTAATCTTCTTGGAATAAGTGCTAGAAAAGGAATCATAAATATATATGTATATAATGAATATATTAAAACCCCTTTCAATTATAAATGAGGTTTTCTCTTGGTTGTCAAATATCTTAGACTGCCTCAGGGCGGTCAGGAAGTATGGGGGGCATGATTGACAGTTTCCATGCTGGCTGTATTTGTCCCCTTGTTGATAGTTAACCAGCAGAAGCAATATTTAACAGGATGACATTTTCCTTCTAAAAATGATCCAGTCGGTTTCTGTCGAGTGAAGAGCAACCGAAAGACATCGTAATATAACCGATCAAGGAAAAGGTTGTTTTGGCCTCTGGGCTCTAGAGGTTCTTGCAGAGTCATGGTGGACATCAACCCAGGTTGTAACCAGGACAGAATTCTGACTTTGCTCATTTGAGAAAGGCGTTTCTTACAGGTGTGCAGTGCTTTGGATCTGGTTGGAAAAATGCTCAAAGGTTGAACGGATCTGAGTAATGAACCGTTGCAGGAAGTGAGTGTGTCTAATTTAATGAAGAGGAGGATGGCGGAAGGAGGCCTGAGAGCGGGTTTCCAATGTTTGACAGGCTCTCACAGAGAAGAGGCTCGAGGTGTCTTCCAAAGCAGGAGAGCAGGACGAGAAGTGACAGCTGGGAGACCCATCAAAGAGAGATCAAGGGAATGTCTTCTGCATCCCGTGAATTGAAAGAGTTCCTATGTTTTCCTCTCTGTGGCCTCCTGAGCATCTTTTGAGAATCCCACCTTGTTGCCTTGTGGGAAAAGAGACTCGAGACCCACTTGACTTTGTTTTCTCTTTTTATTTTCTTCTGGGAACTGGACATGGAGAAACCGCGGCAGCCTTTTTTATAGCCAGCTGCTCGCAGCTCATGGCCAATAACGTCTTTTCAAATCTCCCGCCGCCACGGACCAACCCATCATAGGTAAGTATGCAAATATATAACATACCTGAAGCACTAAACCCTCCTCAAAAGCTTGCAAAATTATCTTGAGGACCTGTCTGGGCTACCTCACTTCATGCAGGAAATGATAATATTTGAGTCGTTCTCATCCTGTTTGTGCTGTTACAGTGAAAAAGAAGGAAGGAAGGAAGGAAGGAAGGAAGGAAGGAAGGAAGGAAGGAAGGAAGGAAGGAAGGAAGGAAGGAAGGAAGGAGAATTAGAGAGGGAGGAAAGGAGAGAAGGAGGGAAGGAAAGGGAGGGAGGAAATTAGGGAGAGAGGATGGAGGAGGAAGGAAGGAAGGAGAATTAGGGAGGGAGAGAGGTAGGGAAGGAGGGAGGGAAAGGGAGGGAGGGAGGGGGGAGGAAGGGGAGAAGGTGAGAGAGAGGGAGAAAGAAAGAAAGAAAGAGAAAGAAAGAAAGAAAGAAAGAAAGAAAGAAAGAAAGAAAGAAAGAAAGAAAGAAAGAAAGAAAGAAAGAAAGAAAGAAAGATAGTTTTCTGGAGCCACATTGAAGCCAATTGGGGAGGGGCGGCTGGAGAGGAATGAAAGATGAAATTCCAGCTGAGCCCAGCCTGTTGCAGCTTGTACAAAAAAATTGCTCATCCTAACTTGTTGGAAGAGGGAGGCAGGCTGCTATTTCCCCCTACCCACGTCCTTGAATACCCGATGCCATGCGTTTGCCAGCTGCTGCTTTCCACTGCTAGCAAGCCAACTCCAAAAGGGTGGCTGTTAATATTTGACTCTATCTGTGGGTTCCTGGAAAAAAAGAAAAGAAAGAAAAAAAGAAAGGAGAGAAACGCACAAATAAGAAAGGCACAGCGAGCAATTAAAGTTTTGCATGCCATCCGACTGACTGAGCCCAACATATTTCTGCATCTTTGTGTTCGCAATTCTTTCTTTCAGCACCCGGAGCTCTGCACTTTTCACAGCCCTTCATTGTGCCCTAGCAGTGGTTAAATGGCATTTACTACGTGGCCCTCCCTTGTTCTGGGACCGTGAGTCACAAGGCATCCTTTGAAAGGTCAAAATAATAGAGGGAGCAAGAGGGAGGAAGCTGCTCCCCACGGGAGGGGCGAGGGGGAGGCTCTAGGGGCAGCCTCTCCAAGACTCCAGCTGAGAGGTGTGTGATTTAGAGCCACTTTAGACCAAAGTTAAATAGGCACCCAACAGGGGCGCTTATTAAAGTTAAACTTTTGTTTTTCACGCTTGTTCTTTTCTCCAACATGACTGCACAAAGGGTTGTGGGTTGTGAGTCCAACCAGATATGGCGCAGCCTTTGATCACTTTGTGTGTTACTGGAGAACCTCCACTGCCCTCCGTCTGCTGGGCACCCCAATTTCTTGGCTTCTTTCTGATAGAAGACCATATTTGTAGCTCTGGGTTGAATTGTGGGGTCCTTGGGGCTCTCTGAGCTTCCTTGCTGTCTTGCAGGCGTTTCGTACCCAACTAGGTAACACCATCAGTGCTAGAAGGGAGGAAAAGGAGGAAGGGGAGGAGGTGGGGGAGGAGTTGTTGGAGGATTGTGGGGTCTGTGATGCTCTCTGAGCTTGGCTGTTTCCTTGCAGATGTTTCCTTACCAAAACTAGGTAACATCATCGGTGCATTTGTCTATGGAGATTCTCAATCAACCAGGTAATGGTTGTCCCAAAGGTGCTTTTCAAACACAATTGGCTTTTCTTGGTTTTTTTTTTTTTTCTTCTTCTTCTTGAAAATGTTTCACTTCTCAAAATTCAGAGTAGAGCAACTAAGACGACCAAAGGCCTGGAGATTAAACTTAGGAAGAACGACTGCAGGATTTGGATCTGGCCAGTCTAGAGAAAAGGAGAACTGGGGGAGGGGGGGGCGTGATGGCAGCCTTCCAGGGTTTGAGGAGCTGCCACAAAGAAGGGGAGGTGGGTCAAATTATTCTCCAAAGCCCCTGAGGGCAGAACAAGGAGCGACGGATGGAAACGAATCAAGGAGAGAAGCAACCTGGAACTACTCAGGGGGAATTTCCTGACAGGGAGGCCAATAACAGCCGGCCTTCAGAAATCCTGCGCACTGCATCACCGGAGGTTTTAAAGAGGAGCTGGGCAGCCGCTTGTCTGGAATGGTGTAGCTGCATCTCCTGCCTGAGCAGGAGGCTGGACTAGAAGACCTCCAAGGTCTATTCTGTTCTGTTCTGCTTTAAAATTTTATTCTGCACGCTTCTCAGGGATGAGAAGACAATCCTGCCTTTGCTTTTGTATTTGAGCCAAAAAGATCAACACCAATGAAATCTATAATCAATAGGTTCTCTGCAGAAGCAGCTTCATTGTGGACCCTCCTCAACCGGGCTGAGATCTTGGGGCTCTTTGGGTTTTTGTTTTTTTTCCGCCTGTGTACAAATCGTGTTTCCAGTTGCTTAAAACTCCAGCGTGTCCTTCTGTTTTGTTTTCCAAGAACAGAATGAAATTACTCCCTGGTTGGTTTGAATTCTGTGGCTGTGATGTGGGAGAACAAGCTGCACATCACCGTGGGAGCTGCAAAGAGTGTTCTCTGCAAAGTCCTTTGAAATGCAAAAATGATAGATGGGGGGAAAAAAGCCAGAAGGAAGCTGATCTCTTGGCGGGGACATTATGCGTGGAACAATAATATTGGCTTGTCAACTTCTTGAAGTTTTCTGCTGTGAAATTGCAAAGCATGTGCCATTCCTATGAAAGATACCAGCCTCACTGATGGATCCTGGCTACAAAAACCCTTATGACCATTAACATTTTTTTTAATTTTTTATATATATTTTATTAAACAAAATCAATTAGAACAACAAGACCCGTTTATAAGTGAAACAATGAAGAAGAACTAAAGTTACTGTCAATAAATGGATTGAATTCTCCTATGAAAAGGAAAAGAACTTTTACCAAACTACAAAAGTTAAATTTAGATTTAATTTGTCTACAAGAGGTTCACATTAAAAAACAACATCATAAATTATTGGAACATCCTAAAATTGGGAAACTATATTCTTCATTAGCACAACAAAAGAAAAGAAGAGTGGTGGTTTTATAGATTAAGGAAACAATAAATGCCAGACAAATTTATACCAATGAAGATGGGAGAATATTTATGGTGGAGGTAACAAGAAACCACAAACAGATACTTTTGATAGCAACGTATGCACCAAATAACAAACAAGAAGAATTTTATGAAAAACTTCATTAAAAAAATATAGAAATGGACTATGAAAATATTTCTGTGGTAGGAGATTTTAATGCAATTGTAGATGCAAAACTTGACTATAGAAGTAGTAAAGTAGGCAAAAAGGCAATAAACTCTCTCAAAGACTTTCTTTAAAATGCCAAAAATATTTTTTAAAGGTAGTCTTCAACTTATGACCACAACTGAGTGCCAGATTTCCATCGTTAAGTGAGACGGTGAACTGAGTTTTGCCCCATTTTACTGAGTTAACATTTTTATTGAGTTATAAAGTACTAAAAAATACAAAATAGAAAGTAAATAGGAAAGCAGTGGGGAGGGAAAGGGGAAGGAGAAGTGAGGAATGATAAGAGAGAAAGAAAAAGAAGTAGAATAAGGCATTAACTTCAACTCTCAGCTTTTTGCTTTTCCGTAATAGTATGAACAAGTCATTTTTGTAAAGATTAGAATAGAACAGAACAGAACAGAACAGAATAAAATAGAATAGAATAGAATAGAAATAGAATAGAAATAGAAATAGAACGGAACAGAATCTATCAGTCAACTTGGGGAAACCCCAAAGTCAGAGTTTCATTCTTTTCCAGGTCAAGCACCAAGTTCAGAAGCGGTTTCCGTGAGGAAAGGAAAACAGTGAGGTTCTTCTCCTTAAGCCAAGTGGTCAGTCTGGCCATTTTGGCCAACTCCATCGGCTTCTGCGACCCTCCGACCATGCTAGGAATCCAGGAGCCCTTCGAGTTTTGCGCCCACATGAGCCTGGCTGATGTCAACATACACAGCAAGAACCTTCCAATTTTTTTCTCTAGTTATTTTTGCTTTGTCACATGTCCACCACAGATGATAAAAGGTCTTCTCTTTACTTTTACACTTCCAACATCCCTTTGAGCTACCTTTGTCCGTCTTAGATAGCTTATTGGGTGTTAAACAGCAACGGTACGTCATCTTATAACCTTTTTCTTTTAGATTGTAATTTAATGTGAATTTTAAACCCTTCGTCCACCTATTTTCCCATTGTTCAAGCCTCCCATTATATCCAACACTCCTTGCCCAATGAATCATACAATGTTTTACATGTTCATTCTCCAAATTCGATTTCAATAACATTTTATAGATTTTAGCAATAATATAGTCATCGTGGCCACCTAATGAAATTTCCAATTCATTTTTAACAAAATCAAATCCAGACTTTTAAAATCCAGTTTAAACCTTTCTTTCCAGTGTTGATGAGTGAACCCATGGCCGCATGGCCCTCTGGCTCACTTCTGGCCCCATTTTACAAGAGTGTTCAGTAGCTTCCTCGCCAGGGGTTGGAGTGAATCATTGCAGTCCTTAGGTTAGGAACCCGGTCACGAAGGGGATGTGGACTCCCCCTGTTGACTTCCCATGTCACCACAGGGGACCCCCAGGGCTCCGCAACTAGCATGAAGACACACTGGTAGCCAAACTTGGATCCCATGACCGTGGGGATGCTGCAACGGTCATAAGTGTGAAAAACATTCATGGGTCATTTTTTCCCATGCTATTGTAATGTGGAACGGTCAATAAATGAATGGTTGTAAGTCGAGGAAGACCTGTAACTCTATGCTGCAGATTGGGAAGCTCAAAGTGAATGGAAACACCTGTCCATCAAAGTCAGGTGGCTTTGAGATGAGTTGGGCTCCTGGCTGAGCCTCGTACACACCTGGGCATCATCGGGATTTTTCTTCCCAGGATTCCTAGTTCCTTGGCCTCCTTTGAGAGCTTCAGCATGGATATCAGGCAAGGAAATCCCTGGGCTTTTAATGGTGGTGGTGGCACATTTTCCAAAATAGGAGAACGTTGAGTGTGGGGAAAGAAAATGGGCCCATTCGAAGGGTGATGAGTCACAAAAGAGCAATTGACTGAAAGTCAAGATTGCTCTGAGGTTGCTTTGGACTGCAATGTGTAGCCCATCAGGATACTTTGGGACAAGTCCCAGCTTTCATTTGTAATTTTGGGAACAAGGGGATATATTTAGAAATAAATCCTTCTTTCCTTCCTTCCTCCCTCCCCTCTCCCTTCCCTTCCTGTTCGTTGCTTCTTTCCTTCCATATCTCCCTCTCCCTCTCTCCCCTCTCTTCTCTCTTTCTCTCTCTCTCTCTCTCTCAGATCTATTCATCCATCCATCCATTTCATCTATATAGAAATGAGATTAACCAGTGGAAGGGCTTGCCTTCAGAAGTTGTGGCTGCTCCATTCCTGGAGGCTTTTAAGAAGACCCTGGACAGCCACTTGTCTGAAGTGGTAGAGGGTTTCTTGCTTGAGCAGGGGTTGGACTAGAAGACCTCCAAGGTCTGTAACTCTGTTATTCTGAGATTGACAGCAAATAAATTGAATAAATAAATACAAATACATACATATCATCAAGGAGGAGGAGGAGGAGGAGGATCTGAACGGAGGATTGGAAGGCTTTCCTCAGCCAGGGAGAGTTGGTGGACAGTTCTAAATCCTATGAAACAATATCTCCCCTGACCCACTCAAGATCCCGATGGCTGTGGCCCTGTTACCCTTTTGTTGGTTTCTGTACACCTGACGGTTCCTCTGGACAGACAATCAGGCCAGCTCTGTTGCTGTTGGTGCTGCTGGGGGTTATTGTTTAATTGGAGTGTCATGAGTGTGTATTTTTGTGATGGTTTTAACCTTCACACACACACACACACACACACACACACACACACTGCTAAGAAATGTGGGGCTCTACAGGTCAAATAAACCAGCCAACAGAGCAGGAGGAAGAAGGGAGGAGGCTGGCTGAGTAGAAGGCACCGCAAGCGGGTGAGGGCAGCAGTTCCTTAGACATGGACAGAATACCAGCAAGGTGAAGGATTGGACAGGAGAGATGGTCACCGTCAGCAAGGAAGGCCCATCCTAAGCAGCCCCAGCTTTCAAGAAGCAAGGAGAACAACAGACAGCGTCATCAGCCTCTACCTAAGACTCAGTCAACCGAAGCCACCGAGGTCCGTATGGAAGAGAAGGGGTGGGAAGGATCGAAGGGAGCCGAAAGGATGAAGGGAAGCAGCCAAAAAGAAGGGAAGAGAGAGAATGGATTGGGGTAGTTTACTAAGAGAGCTGAAGAACTGACAGCCTAGGTTTGAGACCTGAGCATTGTGCAATGGGGTGAGCTCCCATTCCTTGCTTCAGCACCGGCCCACCTAGCAGTTCAAAAGCACATGCATGTGTGAGTAGATAAATAGGTACCACTTTGGTGGGAAGGTGACAGAGTTCCGTCTGCCTCTGCGTACAGCTGTGCTGGCTGTAGGGCCACAAATCTGGCTCCTTCGGCCAAAAAGAGAGAGAGACGAACTCTGCCCACTAGAGTCTGACATGACTGGATAGGGGACCCCTTTACCTTGATTAAGAGAGAAGATATATAGGTTGTAAGGCTTCGTCGACAGCAGGAATCCGCTTCTCTGCGGGTACCTGCTGTGCTCGCCGTCAAGGTACCCCCGATCCAACTGGATTTGGGGGTTGTCGCTACCCTGAAGGGGCAGCGGAAGACAGAGGAGATCCGAGCAGGGGTCTGGGGACATCGCACCCCCCCCTCCCCAGCCGGCTAGACTCCTTTTTCCCGAGACGGATGAGCGGCTGTCTCGGCAGCCATGAAGGATTCTTCAACCGGACAAGTTTGCGCAGGAGGAAGACTTAGAAGGAGAAGTTTTCTTGGCTAAACCAGGACATGATGTACTTTTAAAACACCCTGGGAACCTGACTTTGGATTGATACATTTGTTTCCAAAAGAATTTGTAACATTGGCGAAAGTGCTGAAGGAAAGCTTACTCCCCCTCCCTACGGAGAAAGCAAAGGAGCACAGAAAAACTTGCTCTCTAAAGGTAAAAATAAGCTCTTTGTTATAAGTGGGAAGGGGAGGACTAAAAAAAAAAAAAATTTTTTTTTTCCTAAACTTTGCTGGAGGAGACGTCTTGAAGATTACAAGACCATTAATTAATGGAAATACGGCTTTTAAAATATATCTGGGATTTTGCCTCTGGAGAAAAAACTGTAAAGAGAAGAAGAGGGAAAAAGTTTTGCTTGTTTGGATTGTTTGATAACTCTGACATTTGGAAATTACTTCAAGATTGAAAGCATCTGGGTTGTTGTTGTTTTTTTTTAAAAAAAAAAACTTATAATGGTACCACCGGTTGATGAACTGAAAATGGAATATGAAAAATTAAAAGAAAGACAACAAAGTGGCAAGGATTCTTTGGGAGCTGCCTTCCACTTTTTAGAAATGGCGGTTTCTACGTACCAGCAAACACTGGAGGAAGGAGAAGGAGAAGAAGAAGAAGAAAAGGAAGAAGCCATCTTTAATGGACTAAAAAGTTTGATTAAGAAAGAAAATGGGAAGGAAGGAAGGGAAAAGGAGAATTTAAGATTTAATAAAACAACCAAGAAAAAGAAAAATAGGATGAAAAGAAGGTACAATGTTAGAAAGCAATTGAAAAGAGAATTACAACAGAGAGGGAAACTTAAAAAGGGGGAGAGGAGAGGAGGGGGCAAAAAGACCAGATTGGAGAAGAAAGGGAGGGAAAAAGAAAAAAAAAGCCACGGGTTAGGACAAGATTTTTTTAAAAAAAGTTTTTTCTTTAGAGATGAAGGATGATAGATAGCTTATAATTAAAGAAGATTCTGCAAGAGTGCATAAGATAGTATTGTAGTATTTGTATTTGGAACAGTTTATTGGAATATTTAATGAAATATTAATGTTTAATAATGATGGATGTTGATATTTGATTAAATATTAGGAGATCTGTTAAATGATTAATGCTTAGTTAAAGTTTAATTTGTTAGTGTTTTAATATTATTATAACTTTAGTATTTTATTTTTTCTATTCTAAAACAATGTACTTATTAGAACTAGAATTAGAATAGAAATTATACACTTAGTTATACTATAAGTTTGTTATTCTTTCATTTTAAGATTTAATATGTAGAAGGTACTAAGCAGAATCAGAATGGAAATTATGTATTATTTTAAGTTTTATTTTAGGAGAAGGCGTCATACTTCAAAAGCGATTACAGGGGAAATTTTTTGGTTAAAGGGAAGAGATACATAGATGTTTACTAAAGAACAGACAAAAGACATAAGTATAATGACTTTGAAAGAAGATGAAATAAATAAAATATAATTAAGAGAGTGAAAAGATGGGAGAAGTTATATAGAAAGTACAAAATGGTTAATAAGATATGAAGGGTATATAAGGTGGGCATGAATTTGATTTAGGTCTGTCAAAAAAGATGTAACCTGGGGCCAAGTCACTTTTCAAAGAAGTTTTATGTTTTATGTTTAGTGTGTGGATTATGTTTGATTCTAAATTAATAAAATCTTGGAGAAATGAAATTAAAGGGAGAGAAATTGGGAAAATATGTATAAATGATAACTAAGGAGGTTTTTTTTTTTTTTTTTCTCCAATGTTTTGCTTCAAGTGTGATAATGTGGAACCATGTTTTAAAGAATAATGCTTTGTTTGTCTTGTTGAAGTTTATGGGTAGTACTTGGAAAGGAGGTTTTATATGTTTTGTTTGTCTTGAAAAATCAATAAAACTTGTTTAAAAAAAAAAAAAGAGAGAAGATATCGATGGAGATTCTCAATCACCCAAGTCCTGGTTGTCCCAAAGGGGCTTTTTCAAAAGGCAACTGGGCTTTCTTGGTTTTTCTCCTTGAAAACGTTTCACTTCTCATCCAAGAAGCTTCTTCAGTTCTGCATGAATGGTGGGAGAATGGAAGGGTTTCTATTCCTCCGCAGTCATCTGATCATTAGCACTCTGAAGGTGGATTGTTAGCGCTCTGAGAGGCATTGAGGCCACTTGGGGGTTTATCTGTAACCTCAGGATCACTCGAATCAGAGTGCAAGGGTGTGTGGAGCCTTCCTGGGATTGTCCACAGCACAATCCTTTCAGCAGTCCCACTTCTTGGATGGAAAGTGAAATGGCTTCAAGGAAAATTGCCCAAAAAGTTCAGTTGCCTTTTGAAAAGCATCTCTGGGATATAATTATAGTATGCAAATAAAGTAGTAAGATATAATTGAATGTAGAGGCTGGATTCCCAGGAGGGGGGAGGGGGCATTGCAGAGGAACAAGAAGAAGCCCCTCAGACCAGTTTTGTGTGAGAGAAACCAGGGAAGACCCCCCCCCCCCTTCCTAATATTCTCAGGGTATATCCTTGAGGAAGATAGTAGGGTGCTTCAGCCTGGCAAGATTCGGTCTAGAGGTGTGGAACAATACAGAACTCTGCTCGGAAGAATGACCCACATGTCTTGGTTCTTCAGCCTAACACAGACAGAGAGTAAAAGAAACTGACAGAATCCCGAATCTTTTCTAAGTTGACAAGAACTGTTGAAAGTTGGCCTGTTTTGGTCCATTGTGACTGATGGTCTGGGTTTAATATGTAGGCAGTTGGAATAAGGTGGAAAATTCAACACTATTAATCTACCCTCTTGGATTACAGAGGAAGACTCGAAAAGGACTTTGTGCACGGCTGTGGCTTAAATATTATTGTCTAGTGTGAGGCTGGTGGCCTATTTTTCATTGCTGAAAACATTCCATCTGGATCTCCTTTGCCAGGATGATTTTCATCTCACGTACAAAAGCACATATATTCAACCCGTAACTATTCCAATGGACTTCTTTTGTATACGAACATGCAGTATATATAGCACCATATGTTTAGAAGTCGCTAGAAGCAAGTAATCCCTCAAAATGTGTGCATGTGAGAAAGAACATCTGTATTTATGGGTCAAATAGCTGCATTTTTAGGCCAATTGAGAGAGGAAAAACTAAATAATAGTATGAGGGACAGAGAGAGAATATGTGTGTTTGAGAGATACAGTAGCCATATAGATGAGAGAGACAGAGACAGAGAGAGACAGAGACAGAGAATGAAAGAAAGAAAAAGAAAGAAAGAGAAAAAGAAAGAAGATAGATTAGAAGATAGGTGATAGGTAGGTGAGTAGATAGATTAGATAGAAGAGAGAGAGAGAGAGAGAGAGAGAGATTTGTCTGCCTGTCTATCTATCCTTACCAACCTATCATCTCATCTCTCCTCTCTCTAGATGAGAGAGAGAGAGAGAGAGAGAGGTCTGTGTGTTTATCTGTCCATCCGTCCGTCCATCCATCCATCCACCCACCCACCCATCTATCTCTATCTCTATCATCTATCATCTATCTATCTATCATCTATCTATCCTTACCTATCATCTCTCCTCTCGATAGATAAATGATAGATAGATAGGTAGGTAGGTAGATAGATAGATAGATAGATAGATAGATAGATAGATAGATAGATAGATAGATAGATAGATAGAAAAATAAACAGACAGACAGACAGACAGACAGATCACCACAGCAGATCTATACGGAAGTACGTTTGTGAAATCAAGCAGGACAAAAATTATGGCAGTAGGGCGGAATTCAACAATCCCCTTCAACTTTTCTCCCCCACCCCTTTAACTCTGCACCCCCAGTTTGCCTCTAGGAGGGTTTTCTGTGGCTGACACATCTAAAAAAAGCCAAACCATTTACTAAGTTCCTAACATTTGTGTAAACAAAAAGGGTTTTTTGTCAGGGAATTTTATATATTTTTTAAAAAACAACTTTAATTGTTCTACTATTGTGTAACTGTACATTGCTAAAGAAAAACACAAAAGGTCTATTAACATGCATTTATTAGAGCTGTGCAGGCTTCATAACTAATTGTGATAAAGTGCTCTGGGCCTCACACGAGCAAGATGTACTTCTGTATTCATTAAACCAGCCTAGCAGGAGCCTGGGGGACAGTAGGGCGGTTCTAAGAGTTCCATGAAGTTTAAAATGTCAAATTTTTAGAGTCAGGAACTATTTTTCCAGCTTTTCCTGCTTTGCTGAACAGCAGATACAGTAGATGGGATCGCAGTTGTGTACACAAAGGCATTCTTCCCAATTTATTTATTTTATTTATTTATTTGATTTGTCAATCGCTTACAAGATAATAGGTATAAGTATATGCATACTGGGTACATATAAGAAAAATAAAAGAAACAATAGGACAGGGACGGTAGGCATGTTGGTGCGCTTATGCACGCCCCCTACAGGCCTCTTAGGAAAGGGGTGAGGTCAATAGTAGACAGTCTAAGGTTAAAGTTTTGGAGAAGAAACCACAAAGTCAGGTAAAGTCAGGTATTCCAGACATTGACCACTCTCTTGCTGAAGTTGTATTTCCTGCAATCAAGTTTGGTGTGGTTAACCTTGAGTTTGTATCTACTGTGTGCTCTTGTGTTGTTATGGTTGGAAGATGAAGTATTCATTGACAGGTAAGTCATTGCAATGTATGATTTTATATACCATACTTAGATCAGACCGAAGATGGCATAATTCAAGGTTTTCAAGGTCTAGAATTTCAAGTCTGGTGGCATAAGGTATTCTACAACGAGTAGAGGAGTGGAGAACTCTTCTTGTGAAATATTTCTGGACTTTCTCAACTGTGCTAATATCAGATATGTAATGTGGGTTCCAGACTGATGAGCTGTATTCGAGTATTGGTCTAGCAAATGTTTTGTATGCTCTAGTTAGTAGTGTGATATTAAAAGCTACGTAAGATTAGGTTAACAATTCTTAACGCCTTTTTGGCTATGTAGTTACAATGGGCTCTAGCACTTAGATCATTAGAGATGAGTATTCCAAGATCTTTGACAGAGTTTGGATCCTCAACAAGGTCTTGACTATTCAGTCTGTATTTTATTTTCTGATTTTTTTTGCCAATATGTAAGACAGAGCATTTATTTGTTGAGATTTGAAGTTGCCATTTGTTTGACCATTCTGATACATAGTCAAGGTCTTTTTGAAAGATAGCAGTATTATCTGTGGTGTTGAATAGCTTTACATCATCAGCGAACGCAGTTGCTCTTAATGTGATCACAGAGGTCATTTATGCAGAGTATGAAGAGAGTTTGTCCTAGAACACTGCCTTGGGGGACACCACTGTTGACAGGTACAGAATTTGATAGGTCGCTCCCAATTTTGACCATTTGTTGTCTGTTTGAGAGGAAAGCTTATATCCAATTATGTAGTTGTCCAGAGATACCATAAGATTTTAGTTTTAGGAGTAGTTTGTCATGTACCACTGAATAAAAGGCTTCACAGAAGTCTATGTAGATTGCGTCTATTGTTTTGCCCTGATCAAGTTGTGTATGTTTTTGCAGTGTAAGAGTTGCAGATTACAGGATAGTTTTTTTCTGAAACCAAATTGTTTTATTAGAAGTAGGTTGTTTGTTTCTAAGTGGAGGATGATGGATTGCTTAATAATTGATTCCGTGACTTTACAGGTAATGCAGCATAAAGAGATTGCTCTGTAATTTTCAACTAGGCTGGGGTTTCCCTTTTTGAAGATGGGGTGACCGTGGTTTGTGACCATAGGTTTGGCAAGGAGCTGGTCCTGAAAGATTTTTCAAAGATTATGTTTAGAGGTTCGGCTATGGCAGTGGGTAGCTTTTTTAAGAAGTAGGCACATATTCTGTCCGGTCCAATAGATAGAGATGGTTTTAGATTGCATAGTGCTTTTTCAACATTGCCTTCTCTAAAATCGATATGTATTAGATCATTGTAGTTGTCTGTGGTTTGACTAGGAAATACTGGGCATGATCCATAGCTGTTTACAAATACTGAGCTAAAGAATGTGTTAAAGAGGTTGCTTTAATGGTGTCATCATTGCAGTCTTTACTATTAGGTCCTTTCAGGGGTGGGATGGACCTTGAGTCTTTTAGTTCGTTGTTTACAAAATTGTAGAAAGTGCGGGTGGAACTATTGCGTAGAAGGTTTTCCTCTTGTTTAATGTGATAATTGGTGCATTCAGTCTTTATCTGATGGCATACATTTTTGTATTGGCTTTTGAAATTGGCAACGTGACCAGATTTGTTTTTCCTCCAAAGGGATCTCTTTTTGGATTATTGTTATGGGTAATCTGTTTTTTGTTTTGTTTTGGGAGTTGTTGGTACATATAGTCTGATGACTCTTTCAACTTCAAGTAAAAATAATGGTCTTCAATAGTATTGCATCCAATGAGTAGAAATTGCCAATCAAGGGATGAGAGATCGTTGGTTATAAGATCATATTTGCCTTTTTTGAAGTTATAATTGGGGATTACGTCATTGTGATGATTTTTCTGTGCCGTATGTTGAGACAAAAGTCAATCATGTTGTGGTCACTGTTGGAAAAGGGTTCTTTAATTTGTATTCCGTAAATTGAATTCAAACTATTGCAGAAGATGAGATCGAGGCAGTTGTTTATTCTAGTATTGTTGGTTACTAGTTGTTCCAGTCCCAGGTTTGTAACATACAGATTTGTAATTGTCCTTTGATAAGGACAGAGAACATGGGCTGAAAGCCAAGCTTGGTAAAAGGCCCCAGGAATTTGAAGCTGAGAAAGATGGAAGGATGAGAAGTATAAACCACAGACTCATCCTCACCTGCATCATGATCAAAATTCCAGCTGCATCCATAGGTTGTCCAGTCTCCCTCACTCAACCGTTCCATTCAACCAGTGACTGTATTTCAGGTAGTCAAGACCAATCCTGGAGAGCCAGTTTGGTGCAGTTACAGTTATTGGAAGCAGGTTACAAACTGGGAGAACATGAGTTCTAGTCCCGCCTTAGGCTTGAAAGCCGGCTAGGTGACTTTGGGCCAATCCCCAGGCGATGGAGAGTCCTAGGCCCACCTGGGGCCCATGGCCAGCTGGTTCCCTTCAGACCAGCCCCCCCCACCTCGATCAGTCCTGGGAAGGAGGCAAGGACAAATGACTGGTGAGAAACCTGGTCAGGAAGACGGCAGGGACGTGTTGACAATTGCTTGGAATCAGGGGTAAAAATGTGTCCCATCTTTGCTTTCGTTTGCCATATTCATTCCACTTCATTTTGCAGGTCTTTGTATTTTGTGATTTTTCTCCATTTTTCTCTTTTATTCTGCTGTCTCCTCAGTGTTATTATCTGTTCACAACAATGTGAAATCACAGCTTTATATTGAAGTCTTATGTCCAAAGCTGCTTTGTTTTTGTTTCTTTGAGATTGGCCAAGTGACCCAGGCATCGGCCAACTGCTCCAGGCTCTCTAGCTGACCCAGACTGGTCCAGGATGGAATTTAACAACTTAACGTATTAACTTTGCCGCCTTGTCCAGACATCATACAAACCCTACCTTCCATCTTCCATAGCCAATTAATTAACAATATTAGAAGATGACTTTGGTGAAGTCAAATCAAGAGAAGGAATTAGGAGCTCATTAAATTTCTCTGCAATTTGGAGCAATTGCTCCATAACCCCAGAGCTGTGATTTTCACCTTTATTACTTCTTTAATGGATTTGACTGTTAACTGTGTGTTTGTTTATTTTAGGGAAAATGTCTTTTGAGTTAGCCTCAGCTCTTTAACACAACTGACTGTAGGATAGAAGAGAATATTTGTAGCTCTGGGCTGAAGTGCGAGATCGTGGGTGCTCTCTGAGCTTGGTGGTTTTCTTGCAGACGTTTCATGACCCAACTAGGTAACATCATCAGTGCTAGACGGGAGAGTGAGGTTTGCACATATATAAGCAGAGAGGAAACCCACCTCTATCCTAGCACAGATGATATTGCTTGATTTGTCAAGGAAACATCTGCAGGAAAACAACTAAACTCAGAGAACACCAGGGATTTCGCAGTTCAACCTTGAGCTACAAATATTCTATGCTATCAGTGCCATTTCCTTTTGGTGCCACAATTAACTAGTCCCTATTATTTTCTTAGCAACATTTTTCCAGGAATGGTTTCATCCTATCATCTTCCAAGGGCTTAAAGAGAGTGACTGACTGACCCAAAGTCACCCAGCTGGCATCATAGAATTGGAATA
>NW_020769426.1:313060-327362 GCF_900518735.1 Pseudonaja textilis | reverse complement strand
TTTCTTTCTTTCTTTTTTTCTTTCTTTCTTACTTTCTTTCTTATTTCTTTCTCAGAAACAGGGGTTTTCTTTCCTTAAGTGTTGAACTGTGATTAGAATTTCTTTATAGATTTCCAATTTTAATGACTGTTCACTTTGATTAACCTTCCCTATTAACGTGTTGTCATACTACATCAATAAAAGAAGACATCAAAGCGACAAGGAAGTTCCCAGGATATCATTGTCTTAATTGAATGAAGGTAAATACTTTTTTAAATCACAACAGGGCATCCAAAAACTAATCACTTTATTGCATGGTTCAATATTTATAAACTGGGGGTTGGTACATTTCTTTTCTACACTCCCTCCCCTATAAATATTATGGAAACATAGAAACTGAGAAACCTCTCAGAGGTTTTATTCCATTACTTCCAAGCCTTTCAAATTACAAATTAAAATTGGGATATTCAGCCACCAGTCCACCTGTGTCAGTGATATTTATATTGTTAGAATGTATAATTTGTAGCTATTTGCTCTCCTTTCCCTTTTCTTTCTTTCTCTTCTTCCTCTCCTCTCCTTCTCTTCCCTTCCCTTCACTTATCCCTTCCATTCCCTTTTCCTTCCCTTCCTTTCCCGTTCTTTATCCTTTCCTTCCCTTATCCTTCCTTCCCTTCCCCTTCCCTCCCCTTCCCTCAAGCAGGTATGACCTGCACACACCAAACCCTAACTCTCCAACTCATGACCCAGGCAGTTTATTCAGTAGAAGCTAATTTCCATATTTTTTATGCATGATTGTTAATTACGAAAAGACCGAACGTATCACCTGAGTCCTACAGATCTTTTGCTCATGGCAAATATGATTTCTTTCTGTTTCCAGTCTCCTTTGAATTCCTTCCCTCCCTGTTCAAACACGGAGAGCAGCCGCTCTAGAGATGCAAAGCAAATTAGTCCATTAGTCTGCTATCAATCGAGCGTTATCCTCTCTGTCCCTTGTCGGTTATAACAAGCAGGAAAGTCCAGTGCACCCAAGGTAATTGGTTGGTTTTTGTTTCCAAAATAGTGAATTCATGAAAGGGGGGAAAAAACAAGGTCCCTGTTTAAGCCAATTTGGGTCGGCTAAAAAAATTAATTGAGCTGGAAGAAGCGTCCTGTAAGTAGCAAGATATTCTTTCCAAAATAGTAGTTCTGCATATAAATTGGAAATTATGCCTTCTTTTCACCTGATATTACCAGACCCACCCTATTATTTCATTCCTCCTACTCTTCAGGATTATTATTTTTCCACCCCCCAAGGAGAAGTCCATATCAGAATTATTGAAAAATCATAACATCGTGCTGACAATGTGCTTGTAAGCAATCCATCAAGTGTCCTAAGGCGGCAAAAAAGTTTTTCGGGCTGCTATATTAGCTGCTGTAAACTTCCAAAGGTCGACTGGAGTCTCCATTGCAGGGACCCTTTTTTCATGAACTCCATCAGTTTTGGTTATATAGATCTTTCTCCTCTTTGCTCACCTCCCAGATTAACTGACATCATTAAAGGCTGGTGGGTTTGTTTGTTTTTCACTAAATAAACTGAGAAGAGTTTTGTGTCACAATATTTATTCAGTTATATTATTATTATTATAAACAGCTTGAGTCCTAACCCAGGACCTAGGAACTGTTAAGGTAGCATCGGAGGATATAAGCTGTTCCAAGTAGGATAGATTTTTGTAGAATCAGGGTATTCAAGTCTGATAAATTCAGAATTTCCAAATAACAAGTTAGCCCTTTAGGCTAACCGCACCAAACTTGAAAATACGACTTCAGCAACAGAGTGGTCAATGCCTGGAATACCCTACCTGACTCTGGGGTTTCTTCCCCAACCCCCAAAAACTTTAACCGTAGACTTTCTACTATTGACCTCACCCCTTTCCTTAGAGGTCTGTAGGGGGCGTGCATAAGTGCATCAATGTGCAGCACTAGAACTCACCATCTCCCAGTTTCTAGCCTGGTACCTTAACTCCTAGATCCAACCGGCTCTATGAAGACAAAGAGAAGCAAATATTAATGTTGACTCTCTTTTCTTCTGTTTAGTGCCTTCCTTTTACCTTTTAGCAAATTCCAATTGCCTGCAAGCCTTAGCAATTTTGCTCCCTGCTCCTCCAAAATTAAATTAAGTTAAATTAGATTAAAATTCCAGGAGTGTTGTGTTTTCACCCACCAAAAGGCCAGCTTTCCATCCATTTCAGCTGACATTTCTGCTGCCTTAAGAGATCTTTCTCGACTCTTACAATATTTCCCCATTATAAGGTGAGAAAGGATGCTAGACTCGGCAAATTGCTAATGAAAGCAATGTACAACCATTATTCATCACTTGATCAGAGCAACTGAAGCAGATTTCTTGCCACATCTAATTACGAAGAGCTCTGAAACAGAGGTTTTGCCTTCAAGAGAGCTATTACCACTAGCAGTTCCATATCCAGAAGCTCCAGCTGTTTCCAAGCAGCTTCATTCTGGTCTTCTTTGAAACTTGGCTTCTGTAGGCACAATTGTCAGGCACAAACAGCCGTGATTTGGCTCTTGTGATTAGCCAAAGTCAGTCACTTTATTGTTTGCCACCTATGTTACAAGAATCTCTCCAGGCTGCTTATACCTGAAGGCAAAACAGAAACAATGAATGGAAACTAAGCCAGGAGAGAACCAACCTGGAACTAATGGAGAATTTACTGGCAGCGAGAAGAATTAATCAGTCGAAGGGCTTATCTCTGGGAGCCCACTGTGGGTGCTCCAACACTGGAAGTTTTTAAGTGAAATTTTGTGTGAAATTGTATAGAGTTTCCTGGTTGAGAAGGGGGTTGGACTAGAAGACTCTGAGGTCCCTTCCAACTCTATTATTGGGTTATTCCTTCTCCTGGGAAAGTTTCGTGAATCTTGAAAGACATCAAGCTTATGTTGCTTCCTCATTTGACCCCTACTTCCAGTCCAGCTGCCAGTCTCCCAACACAATAAAGGCAATGTTGTGTTGTGTTCTGTTGTGTTTACATGGTGATTTTGGTTTCAAAGGACTCCTGCCTCTGAATGCACTTCTCTGTTTTTAACACAAAATCCAGAACGAAACATTATCCCATAAAGGACAATATTGGTGACTCAGAGTTGAAACGAGGGGTCCTTGATGCTCTTTGAACTTGATGGTTTTCTTGTGGAGGTTTCATAACCCAACTAGGTAACGTCATCAGTGCTAGAAGGGAGCGGGGTTTGTGAAGAAGAGGGGGAGGGGGAGGAGCACAATGATGAGGACTGCGGGGTCCTTGGTGCTCCCTGAGCTTGACTGTTTTCCTGCAGACGTTTCACCAACATTCAATAAAGCCACCTGCAAGAAATGAAGCGCCTGCAAGAAAACAGTCAAGCTCAGGGAGCACCCAGGGCCCCTCAAAACATGGGAGTCCGTTTACAGAAGCCAAGTCACTCCCCTCTTGCTAAGTCCACCTTTGCTTCCCTCCTCTTGGCTTGGCCAGGCCGCCTCTGCCTCCCCGCAAGGAGGGCCAGCAGCCCCAGAGCAGCAGCAGGAGGGGCGAGGGGTCGTGCCCGGGATCTGAAGGAGAAATGAGTCCATCATGGAAGTACCAAAGTGCCTTGGGAGAATTTGGATAATGTAACAATCTGTTGGTTCATCAGACTGCATCTTACTGGTAAAAAAGAAAAGAAACACAACTCTGTTTAAAATGCAAGGGTGCGTATGTGCATCTGTTTATCTGTATACGGTGTATATAACACTTCCAACTGAAATGTCTTAATTAAAGAAAGGCAGCCTCAAAATTTTGTGTGGTGAGCACACAGGAAAAATGGCAAACATGTCAAAGAGACATTTAAGCACCATAGTTCCGATATTTGGGTGGACCACACATAAGGCAAAGGTACGGACTTCACCCATCCAATTGGACCCGACTCTGGGGGCTCACCTCTGTTTCTTAGCCGAGGGAGCCAGCCTGACCTCCTAAAGACACTTCCAGGGTCATTTGGCCAGCCCGACAATATGCCAAAGCTTACAGAACATTTTGATCTTCCCACCAAAGTGATACCTATATATCTACTTGGATTTGCATGTTTTCAAACTGCTAGATTGACATACAGACATACATACATACATACTGCATGCATGCATGCATATCAACGTTCCAGAGATCAATCCATCCATCTATGCATCCATGCATCCATCCTGCATCCATGCTTCCATGTGCCCATCCATGCATCCGCCTGTCTACCCACCCACCCACCCACCCACCCATCCATCCATCCATCCATCCTTCTATCCATCCATCCGCTTGCTCATTCTAAAACTCTAAAGATAAAGGTTTCCCTTGTTCAGTCACATCCAACTCTAGGGGGTGCTACACACCTTCGTTTCTTAGCCAAGAGAGCCAATATTGTCTGAGGACACATCCACAGTCATGTGGCCCGCATGGCTATACAATGAAAGGCACAGAACACTGTTCCCTTCCCATCAAAGTGGCACCTATTTATCTAGTCACATTTGCATGCTTTTTTAAATTTATTTTTCATTTATTTGATTTGTCAATCACTTACAAGATAATGGGTATAAGTATAAACATGAATAAGAATACAGGAAATAGGTACAAATAAATGGGGACAATAGGACAGGGACAGGAGGCACGATGGTGCACTTATTTATTATTTAGCACCATTTTGAACTGCTAGGTCGGCAGGAGTTGGGCCAAGTCATGGGAGTTCACTCCATCATGCAGTGGTTGAGTCTCGAACCTGAGCTGACCAGCTCACCATCTTTAATCACTGAACCATCACAGCCGCTCTTCTATAAATCTAAAGAATCTTTGCCATTCTCTATTTTGTTCCTGGCTAAAATGGCATATAGCTTCTGCCTTGCCACCATCTTGTGTATATTTGGGAAAAACAAATGCTGGTGACCCTCACTGAAAATAGATACCAATACAATAATCCAAATTAATTAATGCTCTTATCCACATGCATTTGTAAATTTCAGTAAATACAACTTTTTCCAGGATGGCGAACCCAGCATGCTCTATGTCATTTTTAAAGATAAAAAGCATACCAAAGAGTTAATTCAGTGCCAAGAACATTCAAACATCACTGTTTAAAAAAATTGCAATCTGCTGTTTTTGCTTAGATTTACTTTCTTCTTTATTCACATTGCTTACATCTCAATATCTCTCTACGTTGCTTGTAGGTAAATTATTTATGTATTTATTTATTGTGAAGTCCTTGGTGCTCTCTGAACTTGGTTGTTTACTTGCAGACATTTCATTACTCAACTAGGTAACATCATCAGCACGAGATTTATTTATCCAATTTATACAGCCATCTATCTCAAACATATGTCTCTGGGAAGTTAACAGAGAATAAAAACAAGGCAGAAAATACCATAGAGAAACAATACATAGCAAGTATTTGAGCTGAAATGAAATCTACAGCACAGCCGACATAACCAAGGTACGGGACCCCCCACCCACACCGGGCTGAGCAATAAAACCAGGTTTTTGGTGTTTTAGGAAAATCTTACATTGGGAGGAAGTTTAATCTATGACAGAATGAAGTTCTACAGGATAAGCGTTACAAAATAAAAGGTTGTCTGAGAAGACGGTGGCCATAGAGGAGGAATAGAGAAGCTGGAAAACAGGTCAGTTCCTTGGAATTCTCCCCTAGACCAGGAGAGAGCCCAGGATTGCCCACAAGCACTCCGTGCAGCAGTCTTGGGTAACTTTCAGGGCATTCGCATCCAAGCCATGGTCCCATGCCTGATTTTCAAGCTATTTGGAAACTGCAAAGAGCTGCAGTGGCGCAGTGGTTAGAGTGCAGTACTGCAGGCTCCTTCTGCTGCCTGCCGGCTGCCTGCAATTTGGCAGTTTGAATCCCACCAGGCTCCAGGTTGACTCAGTCTTCCCTCCTTCTGAGGTAGGTAAAATGAGGACCCAGGTTGTTGGGGGTCAGAGGTTGCCTCTGTAAAAGCACGGTGAAGTGGTATATAAGTCTAAGTGCTGTTGCTACTTCAACTGTTGCAGAACGCACCAGTGTGGGAAGTTGTTGGGGGGCCTTGGGGGGGGGGGGCATGTTACAACACTGTTCCATGAGCTGCACCAGCTGCTGGTTTTCTTCAGGGTACAGTTCAAAATACTGACCGTCTATGGAAATTCTCATTGATCCAGGCCATGGTTGCCCCCAAGGTGCTTATCCAAAGTCAACTGGACTTTGTTGGGGTTTTTTCTTTACTTCTCAGTTCTGGCTGAGTGGTGGAGAATGGAAAGATTTGTGGAAGACTGCAAAGAATATGAATCCTTTCCATTCCTCCCCACTCAGTCCCAACCGAAGGCCCAAAGGAGCTTTTTCAAGAGACAACTGGACTTTCTTGTTCTTTCTTTGAAGATGTTTCGCTTCTCACTCAAGAAGCTTCTTCAGCTCCGACAGGATGGTGGGGAATGGAAGGATTTATATTCCTTGCAGACACAGCTGGTCATTTCCATTATCTCAGCAAACGACCAGCTGTGTCTGCATGGAATATCAACCCTCAAACGTCTTCAAAGAAAAACCAGAAAGGCCAGATGCTTCCTGGAAGAAAGAACCTGTAGCTCAACCAGGACCTGGATGATGGAGCATCTCCCTAGACATTCGGAACTGGAGAATCTTCTTGGATGAGAAGTGAAATACTTTCAAGGAACAAAACCCAGCTGGTCCAGCTGCCTTTTGGAGAAACGCCAAGGGGGTCAAGGAATCCCAGCTGGGGGGGGGGGGGGCCAGCAGGAGAGTTTTGCCTTCCTGGCTCCCTCCTTTGGGGACATTGTGAGACCTTCCGCCCTTCTGTGAGGCGCTGAAGACCTGGCTCGGCCAGGAGGGGCATCCCGCTACGGGAGGCCGATGGGTGAAGACAAGAGCCCACCTTCTCCTGGGGGCATCCTCCTCCTTTCCTCCTCTTTTAAATGTAAATTATTACTACTGCTATGATGATTATTCATTCAGTCAATGTTTCCTTGGCTTTAAATGTTTGTAGGATCCCCTAGGTGAGAAAAGTGGCAAACAAGTCGAACAAAACTAACAAATAATTGTCCAAAAAATAGGAAAAAGAAGATAAGCAGATTTCTCTGGAAGTGCCTCCTTCACATTGGCTTCATTTCTGATCAGGTTTCTTGTCTTTGGCCTCCATTCAGAGCAGCCTCAAAGTCAATGCTCCATTAGCACGAAGCCTGGCACAGGCTGAGAAGCCATCACTGCGGGGCCTGGCAGCAACTTTCGGAGTTTGCTCACCTTCTCCTATTGTGGGACTGAGAGAGGCCAAAAACCAAAGTCGTGGCTGGGTATGATAATTGACCTCTTGGGGGAATCCACTTCAGAATTTTGATATATTAATTGTGGATCTATACTCCACCTGAAGCTCAGAATCAATTGGAAATGAGTAGACTAGAAGAACAGAGTAGGAAGGGACCTTGGAGGTCTTCTAGTCCAACCCCCTGCTCAGGTAGGAAACTCTATACCACTGTCCAGGCTCTTCTTGAAAGCCTCCAGAGATGGAGCACCCACAACTTCTGGAGGAAAGCCCTTCCATTGGTTGATTGTCCTCACTGTCAGATAGTGTAGAAGCAACCTTCTACAATGCTGTAGCAAATCTGGGACTAGAACAACTAGTAACCAACAATACTAGACTTAACAACTGCCTCGATCTCTTCTTCTACAATAGTTTGAATTCAGTTTATGGAATACAAATTAAAGAACCCCTTCCCAACAGTGACAACAACATGATTGACTTTTGTCTCAACATACGTCCACACAAAAATCATCACAACAGAATCCCCAATTATAACTTCAAAAAAGGCAACTATGATCTTATAAACAACAATCTCTCATCCCTTGATTGGCAATTTCTATTCACTGGATGCAATACTGTTGAAGACCATTGCAACATATTTTTTCTTGAAGTCAAAAGAGTCATCAAACTATATGTATCAATAACAACCCCAAAAACCAGAAAAAAAAACAGATTACCCATAACAATAAGGAAGCTTCCATGCAAGAAGAAATCACTTTGGCAGAAAAACAAATCTGGTCACGTTGCCAATTTCAAAAGCCGATACAAAAATTTATGCCACCAGATAAAGACTGAATGCACCAATTATCACATTAAACAAGAGGAAAACCTTCTATGCACCAGTTACACACGCGCTTTCTACAATTTTGTAAACAACAAACTAAAAGACTCAAGGTCCATCCCACCCCTGAAAGGACCTAATGGTAAAGACTGCAACAACGACACCATCAAAGCCAACCTCTTTAACACATTCTTTAGCTCAGTATTTGCAAACAGCAATGGATCATGCCCAGGATTTCCTAGCCGAACCACAGACAACTACAATGATCTAATACATATCGATTTTACAGAAGACAATGTTGAAAAAGCACTACGCAATCTAAAACCATCTCTATCTATTGGACCAGACGGAATATGTGCCTACTTCTTAAAAAAGCTATCCACTGCCATAGCCGAACCTCTAAGAATAATCTTTGAAAAATCTTTCAGGACCAGCTCCTTGCCAAAACTATGGTCACAAGCCACGGTCATCCCCACCTTCAAAAAGGGAGACCCCAGGCTAGTTGAAAATTACAGACCCATCTCCTTATGCTGCATCACCTGTAAAGTCACAGAGTCAATTATTAAGCAATCCATCATCCTCCACTTAGAAACAAACAACGTACTTTCTCTAATAAACAATTTGGTTTCAGAAAAAAACTATCCTGTAATCTGCAACTCTTACACTGTAAAAACATATGGACTACACAACTTGATCAGGGCAAAGCAATAGATGCAATCTACATAGACTTCTATAAAGCCTTTGATTCAGTGGTACAAGACAAACTACTCCTAAAACTAAAATCTTACGGTATCTCTGGACACCTGCATAACTGGATAGAAGCATTCCTGTCAAACAGACAACAAATGGTCAAAATTGGGAGGGTCCTATCAAATTCTGTACCTGTCAACAGTGGTGTCCCCCAAGGCAGTGTTCTAGGACCAACTCTCTTTATACTCTACATAAATGACCTCTGTGATCATATTAAGAGCAACTGCGTTCTCTTCGCTGATGATGTAAAGCTATTCAACACCACAGACAATACTGCTACCCTTCAAAAAGACCTCGACTATGTATCGGAATGGTCAAACAAATGGCAACTTCAAATGTCAACAAATAAATGCTCTGTCCTACATATTGGCAAAAAAAAGTCAGAAAATAAAATACAGGCTGAATAGTCAAGACCTTGTTGAGGATCCAAACTCTGTCAAGGATCTTGGAATACTCATCTCTAATGATCTAAGTGCTAGAGCCCACTTTAACTACATAGCCAAAAAGGCGTTAAGAGTTGTTAACCTAATCTTACGTAGCTTTTTCCCTGGTAATATTACACTACTAATTAGAGCATACAAAACATTTGCTAGACCAGTACTCGATTACAGCTCATCAGTCTGGAAGCCACATTACATATCTGATATTAACACAGTTGAGAAAGTCCAGAAATATTTCACAAGAAGGGTTCTCCACTCCTCTACTCGTTGCAGAATACCTTATGCCACCAGACTTGAAATTCTAGACCTAGAAAACCTAGAACTACTCCGCCTTCGGTCTGATCTAAGTATAGTATATAAAACCATACATTGCAATGTCCTACCTGTCAATGAATACTTCAGCTTCAACCACAACAACACAAGAGCAAACAATAGATACAAACTCAAGGTTAATCACACCAAACTTGACTTCAGCAACAGAGTGGTCAATGTCTGGAATCCTCTACCTGACTCCGTTGTTTCTTCCCCAAACCCCAAAAACTTTAACCTTAGACTGTCTACTATTGACCTCACCCCTTTCCTAAGAGGTCTGTAGGGGGCGTGCATAAGCGCACCAATGTGCCTAACATCCCTGTCCTATTGTTCCTTTTATTTTTCTTATATGTATCCATTTCATGTATCCATAACTATGTTTTTACTTATATCTGTTATCTTATAATTGCTTGACAAAACAAATTAAGATAAAATAAAATAAAATAAATAAATTTGGTTCCAGGTTGTGCCTCTCCTTGGTTAGTTTCTGCCCATTGTTTCTTGTTGTGCCTTCAGGGGCTTTGGAGGACAGTTTGTTTTCCCCTCTTCTTCTTTGGGGCAGCCCCTGAGATAGGTTGCTATCATGCCCCCATCCCTCAGTCCTTCTTTTCACTAGACTAGACATCCTCAGTTCCTGCAACCCTTCTTGATATGTTTTAGCCATCAGGCCCCTAATAATCTTCTTGGTGGCTCTTCTCTGCACTCTTTCTAGAGTCTCCACATCTTTTTACATGGTGGTGACTAAAATTGGATGCAGTATTCTAAGTGTAGTCTTGCGAAGGCGTTATAAAATTGTATTAACACTTCATGTGAATAGAATAGAATAGAAAATGGAATGGAACCTTGGGGGTCTTCTAGTCCACCCCCCTGCTCAAGTAAGAGAATCTATACCACCTCAGACAAGTGACTGTCCAGTCTCTTCTTAAAAACCTCCAGTGATTCTGAACAGAATTACAGATTCACAGACTCTGGATTCTGTCCTTCTGTTAATGCAGCCTGGAACTGTGTTGGCTAAAATCTACTGTGAATCATCTGCATCTTCAACCCACCACATGGGACCACCTGCTATTAAAGGGGCATGTATCTTCCTATTTCTTACTAGCATACACACCTAACCACAACCTTTGCTTGTCTGTTTATCCATCAACGCCTGAACCAACCAGGGCAATGTAGCACATGTCCATTTACTAAACACTCCAGTTATCCTCCCAGGTGCTTTACTTCAAATGGGTACCTCTGTTATCACCTTCACCGCTTGAAAGTCAGCCACATATTCACCCAAAAACATTCTGTATGTCAAGCCTAATCCCTTGATTATATCCTTTTAGTACATCAACAAAGATGGGGGGGGGGGGGGGGAAACCACCCCGCTTCTTTTTATTCTCACATTTCAATGTTTCTCAGTAATCTGCTGAAAAGCAAAATTTCTTCTTCTGTTCCCTGTCTAGCTGGAGAAAAAACACCCTCACTTCTCTTCCAAAATTTGGCTCATTGTTATTTCTTAGACATTTCCAAATCAGAATTCTGCCAAATGCCTCCCCAGACGTACTTAACAAACTAATTTCCTAATTAGCCCCCCATTTACTCCTTTCCTTCTATATATGGAACAACAATGACTCTCGTCCCATCATCAGACACAAGTGCAATCTTCACTCCCACGCTGAACACAGCCACACTTGTGTAAGCAAATTGCATTGTAGTTAAGATATTTATTCGGCTACGCCATCTCTACTCATTTCTCCAATATCATTTCCTGAAGTTTATTTTAGAAGCATGAACCTTATTAAATTCCAGTTTAGTGCAGCCGTAGATTCTGTTTTGGTCCAAAGATGGGAGGGTTGAGGGTTCAACTTAGTCAGCTGTTGCTCCTTTTAATACCAAGTATGTATATAAAGGAAGGCCAGGCTGTGCCATCAGGTCCTGGAGTAGTGAAGACCATTTTCAAGGCTTGCAGCCAATGGTTTGAATTCCCCTGCTGATTGTGATTGTGATTATGCGTTTAACGTAGGAGAGAAAGAGAATTGGTGTCTTTGGATTTTGTGTTGTTGGAGAAGACCATGACCAGACACAGGGCAGGAAACAGCCAAGGAGGCTCCACCCCCATTTGCACCACTCAGGGGATCCTGAGGACACAGACAAACCTCCAGGTGGCCTCAACGCCCCTCTAAGAGGATGCAGATGACCAGCTGTGTCTGCAAGGAGGATAAATCTGTTAAGTTTGAGCAATGAGAGGCTGAACCAGAGCATGAGTGCAACAATACTTTATTTTATAATAAAAGGGCTGACCGTGCTTGCCAAACCTGGAACTGGCTCGCAGCAATCAGCAACCGGTTGGGCCCCGCAGCCTGCTTTTATAGCTGGCTGCTGGGGGGAACCAACCAATGGGAATGGGGGAAATAACGCCCACATAAGTGAGTGGACCTGAGTGAGAACTCCTTGAGTTCTCAGGACATAACAAAATCCTTCCATTCCCCCCCTATATCCAGCCAGAGTTGAAGAAGCTTCTTGGATGAGAAGTGAAATGTCTTCAAAACCAGAAAGCCCAGTTGCCTCCTGAGAAAAAGGCACCCCTGGGACAAGCAGAATGACTGAGCCTCTCCATAACTCTAGGTAAGTCTGTGTGACCATCCCAGACCAACCCAAACCCCCAAACACCAGACAATTCCTGGAAGTCTAGCATTCTGACAAACTGGGCATCAACAGACACACAAACATAACCAATATCTATAAACCATTCAAAGGACTACCCCCCCCCCCCAAAAAAAAGGATCAGAAAGACCAGAAAGACCCCTCCCCATGACTCATGAACACCCGGACAAGTATTAACAACAAGGTCAGACCCACAATCAAGAAATAAACAATACTGCAACGAAGGAGCTGCCAAACAAGGCAACGGCGAACAGCCCAAGGAAAGAACCTCCATGGTCCCTCCCACCAGCACTGATACGGCCAACCACTAGAATATAAATTGGGAGAAAAAGCCACTCCCTTGCAGGCACTGATGATGTTACCTAGCTGGGTAAGGAAACGTCTGCAAGAAAACAACCAAGCTCAGAGAGCACCCAGGACCCCACAGTTCAATCCTGAGCTACAAATATTCTCCTTTATAGATACTTCGAGAAAAAGAAGAAGATGATGAAAAAATCAAAGCTTATTTCACAGGGAAAGAAAAGTTCAGGGGGAAAAAAACTACAAGGCCGAGTTTAGCCTGTCATAATTCTTACGTGCAAGGCTTCAAACTTAAATAGAGAGAGGCTGAGTGAACCCTAACCAGCTCTGTAAAATATAATGAAGTACAGATTTGATTTATCAACCTTAGCAAAATGAAACAGACAGCTCAGAAAGCTTGAACTAATTGAAGGATGTAGTTTGTTTATTACTTCCTGAGGAAACTTCAGTTGCTTTAATTAAATGGATGGGTAGATGGGCTGGAGGATAAACAATGGAGAATGCAACAATCAAACATAGCCAATTAATTTTCTATTACTTTTTGGCATATGACTTTATTAAAATATCAGAATAAGAAATAAAATATTTTTATATTTAAAAATAAATAAATAAGACCGTTCAATGGTATTTGATGTCATTCAATGATGTTTCTGAGAAGAACAGAGCACATAGGGCTGGAAGGGACCCCAGATATCAGCTAGTCCATCCCCATGTCCACAGCAGGAGATCTTGCACCATCTTGGATAAATGCCTGTTCAGCCTTTTGGGGAAAGCTCCAGCAATTGGTTAACAGATGGATATGAAGATTAGGGTGACAGTAAAGGAGACTCTTTGTAGCTCAGGGTTGACATGAGGGCTCCTTGGTGCTCTCTGAGCTTGGTGGTTTTCTTGCAGACATTTCACTTCCCTGATGAGGTAATGGGCAACAAAGAGGATTAGAGGGCTGGAGGCTAAAATATAGGAAGAACGACTGCAGGAATTGGGTTTGGCTAGTCTAGAGAACAGAAGGACCAGGGGGGACATGACAGCAGCGTCCTGATATTTGAGGGGCTGCCACAAAGAAGAGGGAGTCAAACTATTCCCCAAAGCAGGACAAGAAATAATGGATGGAAACTATCCCTCAAGGCAGGACAAGAAATAATGGATGGAAACTATTCAGGGAGAGAAGCAACCTAGAACTAAGGAGGAATTACAGTGAGAACAATTAATAACTGGAACGGCTGGTCTCCAGAAGTTGAGGATGCTCCATCACTGGAGGCTTTCAAGAAGAGACTGGACAGCCACTTGTCTTGAATGGTATAGGGTCTCCTGCTTGTGCAGGCGGGTGGACTAGAACAGTGGTCGCCAACTGGTGGGCCGTGATAAAATTTTGGTGGGCCGCAGAGAAATCTCACCCCCAGAGCACCCCCACAAAGCAATTAATCCAGGCTGCGCAGAAACACAAGGCTGCTCAGCCCACATGGCCTGCGGAAACCTTCCCTGCCCACTCCTTACCCAACAAACATGCCTGCTAAATTGCTATTTTTCCTTTTTCCGACCATCATCTGTTCTGCTGTGCCGGGAGATTTAGATTAGCCAGGAAGCAGGAAATGGTTGGATTTCTTGCTTTCAAGCTAGTCGTTAGATCTTCGGCTCAGCACAGCGGAACCTTCCTTAGGACTGAAGGTTTGCTTGCAAGCAAATTCAGTGCAGACTCACGGCAAGCAAATTTGAGAGACTGAGCTAGCCGATGGCAGATAGATAGATCACTGAATGATTCTG
>NW_020769426.1:283314-297299 GCF_900518735.1 Pseudonaja textilis | reverse complement strand
TGTGTGTGTGTGTGTGTGTGTGTGTGTGTGTGTGTGTGTGTGTGTGTTTGTGCACATACCCAGAGGTAGCCTCTTCCTTGGCAACCCCGCTGAGCATTTTTGAGAGTTATAAATAGTTTGAAAAGAAGGCTCAATGAATTATATATCTACTGTACCAATGCTAAATCCCATTGTTGATTCTTAGACCTGTCTTCTTTTATTTCAGCTTTATCAAAGGTGGAAGAGAAGGTGCCAAAATTGTCAAGATGCAGATGGAAGATTGCAAATCAGGCTTTTATCTTTCTGCTTTAAATGGCAGGTGGAAAAAAAATACTGCATTCAGAAGGTTTACTGGTTTATTTCATTATTTTAAGGATCAAACTTTTAAGTTTGCTTAATCGAAACAAAGGCATAGGTGTGAAGAGAATAACAGAGGTGGGAGGGGTGGTTGGACTAGATGACCTCCAAGGTCCCTTCCAACTCTGTTACTCTAATGTTCTGTTGTTTGGAGGCCTTCTAGTCCACCCCCACCCCCCCTCGTGCTCAAGCAGGAGCATTCCGGACAAATGGCTGTCCAGCCTCTCCTTGAAGACCTCCGTTGATGGAGCACCCAGGATTTCTGGAGGCAAACCGCTGCTCTGATGAATTGTTCTCCATGTCAGGAAATTTCTCCTTAATTCTAAGCTAGATCTCTCTTTGATAAGTTTCCACCCGTTCCTTCCTGTCCTGCCCTCCGGGGCTTTGGAGAATAGCTTGACTCCCTCTTCTCTCTTTGACAGCCCCTCAAATATTAGGAGGCCGCCCTGAAGTCTCCTAACCCAAAGGAGAGGAGGAGTCGAGCGGAAGGACCCGAGGGCAGGAGAAGAAGCAGCGCCCGTTGAGTCGCCCCTTGTCCTTCTCTGGGCTGGACTAGACATTCACCGTGCAAATGAAGGCAAACGTACACGTCCCAGGCAAAGACCTAAAGTTCGTTGGGTTGATGACCTCAGCAAGTCTGGCAGAAGAAAGCTCAGGACCACATTGGTGGGAGGCCCTGCGGTGCACAGGCAGAGGCCAGGAGGGATGGCGATGGGTGGCCCGGGAGGAGGAGGAGGAGGAGGAGGCTGCAGGATCCAATCCGGGCCGGTCCCTGGGATCAGGCGTTTTGTCTCCCGAGCTTTTGGACTTTTGCTGGAGCCCATCTTTGGCCCAAGTCCACCTCTAGCACGAGTCCCAGAGCTCGGAAGACAAAACGCCGGATACCAGGGACTGGACCCGGATTGGATCCTGCATTCACCCTACGGCTCCACTTCCTTTTTATTGCTCTTTTCTGTCCTCTTTCCAGTCTCAATATCTTTCTCGTTGGCATCCCCAGATGACACGGGAGGGGGAATTAGGGGCATAAAAGTTAATTAAACATTAAAACGCCTGAAACCCTGTGAGTTTGTTTTGCAGGAAACCTCTGGGGAAGCACAAGATTCTTATGAGATTCTGGTATCCTCCTGTGTCATCACAAATATTTTAGAGATGAGCTTGCTGATAGTTCATCAGGGTGGGTGATCATAAAAGCATCCAGCTCATTTTTATAAATTAACCCTCCCAGAAAACTTTATCAAAATATGTATTTAGTGGGCAGCATGAGAGCATTTATACTTCTGTTAAGTCTCTGAAAATGTTGGCTAGAAGATTGGCTAAGACAGCATCCCAGGGTGAAGAAGCTGATATCCACGCAAGATCGAGGAAAAGCAAAACTCTTTTAATTTTGTTTAGAAGTAGAAGAGGATACTTCAGGGTTTCACACCTAAGGAGCACCCCAAAATCCAGGCACAATTTTTTTTTACGCAATTTAGCACAGGAAACAAAACTAAAGGAATTGCCGACCAGTTACAAATTTTACGATCAATTCATGGAATTCCTGAGGACCGATCTCTTTCGGCCTTGGTGGGACGGACTCCGAAACCCATCTGCTGTGTGACTCGTGGGCCTTTTCCAGGCAGGGGGTCGGCCCCTGGGAAGCAGGTAGCTAAACCGGATCGGCCAGGAGTCCAGTCCAGGGGGACGTGGCTGATGTTCTGGCACTTCTGGCCAGAAGGCGCCTGCCCTCCGTTTCCCCCTTCCAGCCTCAGAAACAAATGGCGTGGCCCATAAAATGTGGCCAGCCCGGCTGCGGAAAAACAGATCCCTGCATCTCTGAAATGTCCCCCGTGGTGTAAGACTCCCCTTTATGGCAATTAGGCTTTTTATGCCTCTCCACTTGCTGCCCATCGGAGGAGACTCAGAGGCCCGGCATTGTATTACAGCCGGTCGTCTTTTACAAGGCCTAACTACATCTCGGCTGCTGGGGAATAGTGGCAATTGCCAGACATTGTGGGCGAAGATTTATGCAGAGCCAGAATGGTTCTTCTCCCGGGACTGCTGGCTGAGGGACGTACAAGAGCCTATTATTTTAATGACTGGTTTTAATGTTGGATTTGATTTTAGCAGTATTAACATTCAAGTTTTACACTTAATATTTCTAAAAATGGCTTTAAGCAGCCTTGAGGACTCTTATAATGCAAACGGTGGCATATAAATTCAATAATCTATACAGAAATAAAATCATTGGGTCCAAAAACTAATAAAATTGGCAATTAATTTTGAAAAAAATGTACTATTTCCTATTTTTTCAAGCAGCAGACAAGTACAGCAGATCTGCACCTGGTGAGTCTCCATCCAGCTTCCCACTTCTGTGCTCTCCCATTTAATCAATTCTCCTTTGAAGTCTTTGTTTTCCAGTATATGTTGCTCTTTGATGATCAGTTTAACGGCCAGACAGTTGGAAAGAAGACGTGGAATTTTATTTTTGTAAACGATAACTGCAGCAAGATTATCGAGATGATGAAACGTTGGACTTACTAAGTAAGATGATTAAAGGCCTGGAGACTAAAATGCGTCAAGGACACTTGCAGGAATTGGGCATGGCTGGTCTAGAGAAAAGGAGGACTGGCGGGACGTGACAGCAGCCTTCCAATATCTCAGCGGCTGCCACAAAGGTGAAGCAGTTCGTGCATTTTCCCAAACACCTGAAGGCAGGACAAGAAATACTGGAGGGAAATTAATCAAGGAGAGAAGCAACCTAGAACTCAGGAGGAATCTCCTGACAGGAAGAGTAATGGACCGGTGGAATGAGTTGGCTTCAGAAGCCTTTCAGAAGAGACTGGTCAGCCACTTGTCTGGAATGGTGTTGGGTCTCCTGCTTGAGCAGAGGGCTGGACTAGAAGACCTCCAAGGTCCCTTCCAACTCTGTTACTCTGTTATGTAGAAAAAGAAGTACAAATAGTCCTGCTTGTGGTCTACAATATCCTTGGTTCCTTGGCAGGAACAGATAAATCCAATCTGTTTTCTCCCTTCAAAGTCTTGGTAGTCATGTTTGTTTCTTCAGTATCTCACTCTCCAATGACACTCTAACTCTGATTCCTTGGATCAATGAATGTTGGTCTTACAAGGGACCCATGGAGATAATTAAGCCCACTCCCCCACCCAATGCAGCAATCCAAATTACAACTTCCCGTAAAGAAGGCTGACATCTAATTAAAGAAAGTCTTCTACATCTTTGGGTAATTGGTCCCACTCGCAGACTGATTTCTGTTGTCTTTCTAGTTCCTCTTCTCTTTCTTGGAAGAAGGTACCATGTTTCTCCAACAATACGCCCCCCCCCGCCAAAATAGGAAGACCCAGCATGTTTTCTAGGCATAAAATGAAATTAAGCCCCTCCCCCCAAATTTAGGCCTATTTTAAAACATGCTAAATTGGGGGGGAGGTGGGGAGGAACTTGCCATTAGGAGCATCCCGCGGGCAGCTACTCCTCACCATGAGCCACTCCTAAAAGCTGATCATGGTGGAGCGCAGAGCGCGGAGGGCTCCCTTACCCCCACCAAGCGCCTTAGCTGCAGACCCGGGTCAGCAGGCAGGCACTGTTAGCGTGGATGTCCGCTGGCAGCATTTCAGCCGCTTCTCAGGCCTCCGTAGCTTCCACGGATGCCACCAGTGCTGGCGCCTCTCTTGCCAGTGCCGTCTCCAACAACAGCATCTGAGTCACTCCCACTTTTCCTCCGTCCCCGTAACAACAGGAAAAAAAACATATTTTTTTTGAACCCTAACTATAATTTACTTAATTTATTTTATAACAAATCATATAATCATACCAAATCTATCCTGAAGATATTTTATAAATGTGATATTAAATTTAAAAAAATCTCTTTATATGTTCATTATTATCTAAAATTCTAAATATTCTATTATTGTATTTTATCATCCAACCATTGATAGAAAAGGTCCTAAATTTTATAAAATTGTTTATCCTCTTGTTCTCTAATTTCAAATGTCAATCTACTCATTTCAGCACATTCCAATATTTTCTTAATGATTTCCTCCTGTGATGGTATTTTCTCATTTTTCCAGTTTTTAGCAAATACAATCCTAGCCACTGTTAATACATTTACAATCAGGTATTTCAAGTCTTTACTATATATTTCAGGTAAAATTCCCAAGAAAAATATCTCTGGTTTCAAGTCTATATGTTTTTTGGTCATTTTTTCCAACCACATGCAAATTTTAATCCAGTATTTTTTAGCATCCGCACAAGTCCACCACATATGGTAATATGAGCCAGGTGTCTGATGACATTTCCAACATTTTTCGGATTTAGTCTTGAACATTCTTGCTATTCTTGTCGGGGGAAAATGCCACCTGTAAAACATCTTATACAAGTTTTCTTTATATGCTGTTGACATTGTCATTTTATAATTTTGAGACCACAATTTTTGCCATTTCTCTAAATCGATCCCATATCCAAAATTCTTCCCCCAAGCAATCATAGTTTCTTTAACTTGTTCTTCTAGTTTAATTTCTAATAAATATCCATACAATTTTTTAATCACATTTTTATCAGTACCAGTCAAAATCTTATCTAAGTCAGTCAGTTTATCATAGAAACCTTCTGTTTTAGAATCTTTATCATACCTTGAGTGTATTTGTGCATATGAAAACCAATTCATCTTTATACCTTGTTCCTCTAGTTTTTGCATAGATTTAAGTTCACCCTTTTCATTCAATATTTCACCATATGTAACTGTTTGTTCCTTTTTGTATATTATAGGATACAAAAATGCTTCAATAATCGATAACCAGACTGGAATTTTCAAATAGCATTGTCTTTTAGTCTTCTCCCAGTTTAACCACAGAGACTCCCATATATAATGTCTTCTAAAATACCCCCATGTTTTAGTTCCTTTGTTCCATAAAAAAGCATGCCACCCCAACAACAAATCATGTCCTTCTAATGTCAACAATCTAGTATTTCTTAGTGTTATCCATTCTTTAACCCACATCAGATTTGTAGCTTGATAGTACAACTCCCAATTAGGCAAACCAAATCCTCCTCTAATTCTAGCATCTTGCAAAAGTTTTAACTTTATTCTCGCTTTCTTACCTTGCCATATACATTTCAACACAATTTTATTTAAATCTTCAAAGTAGTCTTTTCCAAGCCTAATTGGAATTGTTTGAAACAAATATAAAATTCTGGGTAATATATTCATTTTGATTGTTGAAATTCTCCCTATTAGTGACAGTTGTAAGTTTTCCCATTTCGCCAAATCTAGCACTATCTGCTGTTTAAGTTTCATATAATTATTCTCTTTTAATGTACTACATCTTGCTGTCAAATATATCCCCAAGTACTTGATCTTATTCATGACCTGAATTTTCAATAGGTCTGCCAGTTCTTCCTTTTGTCTTAATAGCATATTCTTTGTCAAAATCTTTGCCATATCTTTATTTATTTTCAGACCAGCCACCTTTCCATATGTCTATATCTTTTCTATGAATTTTGATGCTGTTTCTAAAGGGTCTTCTAAGATGAAAACCAGATCATCCACAAATGCTTGCAGCTTAAATTCTTCCTTTTTGATTTTCATTCCTTTTATATTCTTTTCATCTCTAATATTTCTGTTTAACACTTCCAAAGTTAACACAAACAACAAAGGTGATAGTGGGCACCCTTGTCTTGTTCCTTTTCTTATATTAATAGAATCTGTCAGTTCTCCCTCTATCATTACCTTTGCTGTTTGCTTATACTATATAGCTTCTATTGCTTGAATAAATTTTCAAGCAAAACCCATCTGTTCCAACAGTAATAACATGAATCGCCAATTCACATTATCAAATGCCTTCTGTGCATCTAGAAATATCAGAGCCATTTGTTTTTCAGGATGTGCCTCGTAGTATTCCACAGTGTCCAAGATTACTCTCATATTGTCTTTAATTTGTCTCTTCGGCAGAAATCCATTTTGATCAGGATGGATAAAATTATTTAAATATTTTTTAAGTCTTTCTGCCAATATTGAAGCAAAGATTTTATAATCTGCATTTAGTAGAGAAATTGGTCTATAGTTCTTAATTTGTAATGGGTCAGCCTCCTCTTTTGGAATAAGTGTAATATAGGCTTCTGACCATGATTTAGGTATCTTCTTCTTTAACATAATTTTATTCATAACTTCTAGCAATAGAAGATTCAACGATTCTTGTAATGTTTTATAAAATTCTGCCGGAAGTCCATCTGGGCCTGGTGCCTTTCCATTATTTTGCTTCTTGAGTGCTTCAGTTAACTCCATCATCATTATATTGCTTTCTAACATTTGTTCAGTCTCTTTAGGTATCTGAGATAAATTAGCATTCTGTAAGTACTGCTTAACTCTTTCCTCATCAATATTCTCTTGCATATATAATTTCCCATAGAAGTCTCAAATGATTTCCTTCTTCTCTTTGCTACCATGGCAAACTTGGCCTTGGTCATCTATTAATTACAATATTTTCCTTGATTCTTTCTCCTTTCTCAATTTGTATGCTAACCATCTACCTGGTTTGTTTGCGTCTTCAAAGTAGTTCTGTTTAGCACCCCTAATTTTCTGTGCTAATTCTTCTTTTTCTATTTGACCCATTTTGTGTTTAATTATATCCTTTTTTAGTTTGATGTCCTTTTTCTGTGGCAATTTCTGTAGCTCTTTTTCAAGTCTTTTATGCTCATCTTCTAGGGCCTTAGAGGCTAGCCTTTTCATAGTATTCCTTTTCCTTGAATAGTCTATTATCAAGCCTCTAACATATGCCATCATTGTATCCCATACATTCTGGATTGATGTATCTTCTTTTTTGTTTTCTCTAAAGAAAAAAGGCAATTCTTTCTCCATCCACTCCAGTCTTTTTCCTTTAAAATAGTATTATTTAACATCCATCTAGATCTTCTTTTTTGTCCTTTCCATTTAATTGTCATTGGATTGTGATCTGCCCAAGTACTTGTTTCAATATTTATTTCTTGAATGTTAGTTATTAATTCTGTTGACATCCATATCATATCTATTCTGGACCATGATAAGTATCTATTTGAATAGAAGGTGTATTGTTTAGTTTTAGCATTTCTTTCTCTCCATGTATCTTTTAAGTTTATTTCATCTACTATTTTAAAAAAAGATTTAGGGAGAGTCTTTCTGTTTTGCTTTATTGTTTTCTATGCTGTATAGTCCAATTTATTGTCTACAATTCCATTAACATCTCCCATCATAACTACATTGGCATAGTCCAGTTCAAATATTTTGAATTATTTTCAATTATTTTGAGGGCGGAGCTGGCGTCGTGACGATATGGCACGCAATCTTGGAGGTCTGAGATCGCTGCCGATATCTTTGCTCCTGGATGGGCCTATCGGATCTAAACCGTACCGAAGAGACAGTGAAAGTGAAGAGCACATCCTGTCGATCCCAGGGATACCACAAAATCCCTGGTAGATCCAGGAGAAGCTCTTCTTGCCAGCGGCAAAGAGGCAGCTATTAAAGCTGCTGAAGTTGGGACAGCTCTGAAACAGAAGGGAACAGAAAGAGAGAGTGTGCCAGTTTGGTGAGAACTTTTTCTTTATTCTAAGATCTGAAAGGACACCCTAAGGAAAAGAAAGAATCTGTAAACGTTTTGACAGAAGTGATTAAGCGGCAATTTTAAACAGGAATGTCAAAGTAATGTTTTTTTTCTCATTGCTGGATTTTCTATACACGATCTTGTATTTTGAAACTGGACTGGTTTTTTCTTTTACATCTATTTTTTTTTTCCTTTTTGATTTTGTAATATTTTAGGCTAGAGGCTCCCTTTTAGTTATTTTTTTTAAAATATCTTTTTCTTTTTTTATTAATTCTTATTATATTTTGCTTGGAAAAGGAGGGGGAAAGTGAGAGCAAAGAAACTTTGTAATACTGCTAACTAGAGGCTTGAAAATATTCTATTTCCCTGGACCAGACAAAGCTGAGAAAGAAAGATCTGAGACTCTTTTTCAAGGACAATTGCTATTTGATAAGATAGAGGGAAGAGCATGGGAGAGTATTATTGCAGGTGCTCTTCTGGGTTTCTATCAACAGCTGGAGTCTGGTGTTGAAACCTAGGGGGAAAAAAGGTGATAAGTTTTTGGAGAAGAGAGCTATAATAAGAGCCTTGGATGATTAAACAAAGTGCAGTGTGCTCTTTTTACTTTTTCTAAGTTGTGCTATCCCTCCTCAACAGCTTTATTTTATTTCATTTTATCTTTTTTTTTCTTGTAATAACTATTTGGGTTTTTGGCTTTGTTGGAGCTTGTCTTTGTTTTTCTTTTTTTCTTTGGAAGTCCAATCTCTACGTTTGCTTTTTATTTTAAAGGGAAAGCTTTAGTATTAATGTTTTTATAGCCTTTTTTTTCCTTTCCTGGTATTTTTGTTTTTTCATCTATCTTTCTGGTTTATTCTTATGTACTCTTTTCTATTTGAGACCCTTCAATTGGATTAAGGTGTTGAAGAACCTGAAGAATTTTTCCTTTTCCTTTTTTTTCCTTTTTTTTTTTGCAAGCCTTTTTCTTCATCTAACTACTGATTGGATTAAAGTATACAAGAACCTGAAGAAATTTTGCCCTCCCTTTTTTTTCTTTTTTTATCATTATTATTGGGCTTCTTTTTTGTACTATTTTTATTTTGAATATAATTGGTTACTTCAAAATTGGATTAAGGTTTGGAAGAACCTGAAGATTTTGAATTGCTTAAAATGAGTAGGAAATTTACAGCTCCTGGTTCTTCAACTTCTACTTCTTCCTCTCCACTATCTGGAGGACAACGTTCAATACAGACAATGTTAAAGCAAGAAAAAGAACAAGAAAAAGTGACTCTGCAGATGATTATGCAAGGAATTCAAAATATTCAAGCAAGATCAGAGAATATTGAAAAGAGAATAGAGAACATTGAACAAAGAACAGAGAACATTGAACAAAGAACAGGGAAAACCGATGAAAAAGTGGAGAACATCCAACAAATGATGTTGAAGTATGATGAGAGATTCCAAAAAATTGAAGAAGAAGATAAACAAAGAGACAAGAAGATTGGAGATATTGATAATAGATTAACGGTGGTTGAACAAGATAAAAGTGGTATTTTGAGATGGGAGATGGACAGATCAGAATTCTATCTTAGATTCCAAAACGTAGAGGAAGAAAAAGGACAAAACTTAGCTGAGATAATGATAGAAATACTGGCTGAAGCTTTGGAAATAACTCAAGAGAAGATGATGGATGGAATAGATGAAGTTTATCAAGTTTTCACAAGATATGCAATGAGAAATAGCTTACCAAGAGAAGTTCACATTAGATTTACAAAGAAAGCCATTAAAAAGCAAATATTGCAAGTGGCAAAAGAGAAAACATTGAAATATAAAGACAAGGAGATTGTGGTCTTGAAAAAAATACCCAGAAGAGTGAGAGAGATGAGAAGAGAATACCAATTCTTGACTAAAATGCTACTTTAAAAAGAGGTGAATTATAGATGGCTGATTCCAGAAGGTTTAATGTTCACATGGCAAGGACAGAGACATAGAATTGACTCAATTGAGAAAGCAGAATTATTTTATACAGATTTTTTTGGAGGGAAAGAGGAAGAGGCAGAAAAAGAGATCTCACTAATTGAATTCCAAGAGGACTGCTAAATGGCGACTGAAAAAGAAGAAGGTGCAGTAGGTGGAAAGGTGGAGGCCAAAGAACGTGAACTAAGATCTACGAGAGCTGCCAAACTTAACTACAAAATATAACCATGGAAGAGAAAAAACTGATTACAATCAATATAAATGGACTTAACTCAGCTGTTAAAAGAAGGAAAACCTTTCATAAATTAGAGAAATTAAAATTTGATATAATTTATGTACAAGAAGTACATATTAAAAAACAATATGAACAATTGTTCATACAGCCAAAACTAGGGAAAATATTTACTTCCTTGACACAATGTAAGAAAAGAGGAGTGGTTTTATATATTAAAGAGACCACCCCAGCAAAATTGATTTATACCGATGATGATGGAAGAATACTAATGGTGGAAATAATGGACAATAATACGAAAACACTCCTGGTTGCAATCTAGGCTCCGAATGACAAACAAGAAGAATTCTACAGAGCCGTGGTAACTTTGAACAGCCACTAAACAAACGGTTGTAAGAGGGCAACCTCTGCTACTCTTTCTTTCCCTTTGCGATGAACGGGGGTGTCCTTTTTCTTTATATATATATATATATTTCCTTTCTATTCCTTTACCTTGTTTCCTTATTTTATTTTGTTTTCTATTTTTCTTCTATTTACAATCAGAAGTTGTAAATGCTCCAATGCTGGTAGTTTTTAAGAAGAGATTGTCTTAACCGTTTGTCTGAAGTGGTGTAGGGCTTCCTGCCTAAACAGGGGGTTGGACTAGAAGACCTCCAAGGTCCCTTCTGACTCTGTTATTCTATTTCTATTTCTATTCTTGCGTTAGAATCTCTCTTTTTCATTATATTTCTTTTTAATGAAGTTCCCTGTTCCAAAAAAGCCTCTAGGCTGGAGGGGAAGAGGGATGGATGTCACTGAAGGAAGTTGCACGCCAATGGGGCAGCGTGCGATGACTCCGGTGTTGCTTCTTTCCGCTGGCTGCTTTCCACCTGCCTGCCCTGCTCCGAGTCCCTCTCCGTGGTGAATCGCAGCCACACTGGCAGCGCATATTCACGCATCCTTCAGTAGGCAGGTGAACACAGGGAAACGCCCTGGGAGCGGAAGGGTCCACTGACATCCCCAGGGAAACTCGGGCCCAGCTTTTCCCTGGACGTGGCTGTTTTGCTTCCTCAAATGGAGCCTCGCCATAATCTACCAGATGCAGCTATAAAACACCTTGGGAAGGAGCGAAAGGGAAGAAAGGGCCGCAATATAATATGATACAAGAGCACATGACACATACAAACTCAGTGTAAACCATTCCAAACTGGATTGCATCTAAGAAAGTAAAGTCCAAGGGAGCTTTTGATTCCCTCCCTCCCTTCCTTCCTCTCTCCCTCCCTCCCCTCCTTCCCCCACTCCCTTTCCTTCCTCCCTCCCTCTTTCCTTCCTTCCCTCACTATCTTTCCTTCCTTCCCTCCTTCTCTCCTTCCCTTTGCCTGCAATACTGCACTGTGCCGCTGGGACTTAAATAAAAACGCAAACCCTTGGTCCTGATTTGCTCCTTGCTGTGTCTCCGAGGCATTTTGACCATCAAAACTAATGGTGGAATTAGAATTCTCCGCAATCTATTCGCCATGCTAATGGTGCCAACCTCTCCCTCCCTCTCTTGCACGGTGGCCATTCAGCTGAATTTCATCACAATGTTATGCTAGTCTTATTGCATCCATTCCCACATATCTGTCATCTAGCTATCTAGTCATGGATCAATCAACTGCCAGAGGAACAGAAGCAAGCCTTACAAGACATGAATCAATTTACTGATTTTTGAAATTAAGCAAAAGCCATTAAACTGACAAATAAAAATGCAGCGAGAAAGCTGAATAAGGATCCACGTCCTTATCTTTGCAATGCGGGCATAAAACATCAAGTAAAGCTGGAAACTTTAATTTCCCCTAATTTCCTGAGTAGCATTTCATGAGGAAAAATTGATATGACCTTTTTTCTTTTCTTAATTTCTTTTTCTTTTTTTTACAGTGAGTCGGGGAGGGGGTGAAATGAGTCAAGCGCAATATCAAAACTCCACGTAGAGGAAGTGAGTCTTTGCGAGCCCCTCCGGCGGCTTTCCCTCCCCAGAGGCCACTGACAGGTTGGCTTGGCCTGGGAATCCTCCAACTCCAACTCCATATGCCTAAGGTGGGACTGCAATTCATGAAGACCTTCAGAAGCAGCATCCTTCAAACGTTTGGGCAGGTTTGTTTTTACTTGTTATTCATCTGCTAGATTTTTAATCCCATCTTTATTATTTTGATAAATAACTCAAGGCGCTGAAGATACAGAAAGGTCTTGCATCCTTGTATTGTCCCCACAACAACATCCCTGTGAGGTGGGTTGGGTGGGAAGATAGTTGTAACCTCAAACGGTCACTAAATAAATTATCCTCACTGGAGGACTACCTGTAAAGTTCCCAGAGCAAAAACGAGACAAACGAGAAACGCCTGAGGAGCCGTAAAGGACGCCCCTTTGAAGCCAGTCAGCATCCCATGGGAATTGGTGCCTGCATCATGAGGGAGGGATTTGGGGCTTCGGAAAACAAGCCATGACATTCAGTTCAGTCTCTCAACGAACCTTGTTCCAAATCACGCACCAGGACTCGTATCTCCCTGGAATTTACACACAGCCTCCCATCCTCACGCTGCCTGTGTGGCCATGCGTCATTGCCCTCCCCCCCTTCAGGGCTGGGCTCATCGGAAGCTGCTTGTCGGTGGGTTATTGAACCATATGAGAAGAAGGCAGGAAGAAATGAATTTTGCGTAGCATTTAATGTCAGCATTGGGCCAGACCGTTGCTTCAGTCCTGATGGCTTACTAGAAATATGAAACAAGATTTCAGACCCAATAAGCTGTGATAGGGAATTTTTATAGATCCCTTTTTTGTAAGTCTTTGGGTTAAGATTCTATATTTTATATTAAGAGGGGGGGGGAGGGAGAGAGAGGGAGAGGGAGAGGGAGAGAAAGGAAGGAGGAAGGGAAGGGAAGGGAATGAAAGGAAAGGAGAACAAAAGAAAACAATAGGATATTCCAATTGTTCCATTGCTAATAAAACTGCATATGTACAGTATAACCCCAAGGAGTCAAATTTTTCTTGATGTCTTCATTGCCTCTTTGAAATTCTTTTCTAGATGCAAAGGGATGAAACTTATACAAATACAAATAAATGAATAAAAATTCTGCCTTATGACAAATCAAGCAATTGTCTCCATCACTATCTTTCAGTTTAGGAAAGCCAAATTCTCCATATAAGATAAGATAAGATAAGATTTTATTGCTAATTTATACTTCAGGCATTTAAGTCTTGCTGGTGGCTGGTTTTATCTGATGGTTGTTTACTTCAGCGATTTTATTGCTCTGGTGTTTTAATTCAGCAAACTCCTCTGGGAAGGAAACTTTAATATTTATTTGCTCATTTAATGAATGAATTATTTAAGAGGCTGCTTGGCTCCTAAATATCTCTGGGCAACTAACCACCAAAATTCTAAAACCAAGCCAATACAAAGCCATCAAAAACAAGGTGAAGCAATAAAGATGCTGTAATCACTCTATCCGCAGGTTGGAGAGGACAACTTGAGTAAAAATAACAGAGTTGGGATATAAACAAACAAACTTCGTTTTCAACTATTTTAAAAATGATAGAAAGGTGGGATCATTTAAAAGGGCAGGAGTTTCAGCAGAGAATCAGAATGGATAATATATACTAGCATAGTTGAAATCAAGGAATGGAATATTGAATAGAATAGAATGGAACGGAAAGGAACGAAACGGAACAGAACAGAACAGAACAGAACAGAACAGAACAGAACAGAACAGAATAGAATAGAATAGAATAGAACAGAATAGAAAAAGAATAGAATATAATGGAATTGAAGGGAATAGAATAGAATAAAATAGAATGGAATGGAATGGAATGGAATGGAATAGAATAGAATAGAATAGAATGGAATGGAATGGAATGGAATGGAATGGAATGGAATGGAATAGAA
>NW_020769426.1:242360-274396 GCF_900518735.1 Pseudonaja textilis | reverse complement strand
GGAAGGAAGGAAGGAAGGAAGGAAGGAAGGAAGGAAGGAAGGAAGGAGTCAGTTTTTCAAAAAGACAAAAAAGAATTTTGCCAAAGAAGTGAAAAAATAAAGTCCTTGTATGTTGTTTTATGCTGAGATGAGAATAAAATGGAACTTTTTTTCATGCTGGCTTTTAAAACCATCTCTTATTTTTCTTTTGTTGTTTTTCTCTCTCTTTTTCTTCACATGCTCGAATTTCCTTTCCTTGCTCTTGCTTGCTTGGTGCTGAACGTCTGCATTCAGTTGTCGTGTGTTCCTCTTGCCTGAGGCTTTCATCCTCTGTCTTCATCTGGCTATCATGATGACTTATTCTGAAAGCCTTTTGGACTTTTTTTTCCTTGCAGTGCACTTTAAAGAAATAATAATCATCACTTCTCCCCCTCCCTTTTTTCTTCTAATATTATTTTTTCTTCTTCTTCTTCTTCTTCTTCTTCTTCTTCTTCTTCTTCTTCTTCTTCTTCTTCTTCTTCTTCTTCTTCTTCTTCTTCTAGTTCTTCTTCTTCCTCTTCTTCTTCTTCTTCTCCTCCTCCTCCTCCTCCTCCTCCTCCTCCTCATCATCATCATCATCATCATCATTTTTCCAAAGTACAACGGCTTGGTGAACCACAGAATTTGTTTTATATGCAAGCATTTATGAGGGTTGGGGGGGGGGGGGAAGACACCACCACCTGAACAAGTGGAGGAAAACCCCCAGTTGAATGGCATCCTTTATACCCCCCTGAACGCTGCCAGGGAAGCCCTGTCAGGAGAAATGAAATAATAAATAATAATAATTCCACCCGCACTTTCTACAATTTTGTAAACAACAAACTAAAAGACTCAAGGTCCATCCCACCCCTGAAAGGACCTAATGGTAAAGACTGCAATGACGACACTATTAAAGCCAACCTCTTTAACACATTCTTTGGCTCAGTATTTGCAAACAGCAATGGATCATGCCCAGTATTTCCTAGTCGAACCACAGATGTCTACAATGATCCAATACATATCGACTTCACAGAAGACATTGAAAAATCATTGCGCAATCTAAAACCATCTCTATCTATTGGACCGGATGGAATATGTGTCTACTTCTTTAAAAAGCTGCCCACTGCCATAGCTGAACCTCTAAACATAATCTTTGAAAAATCTTTCAGGACCAGCTCCTTGCCAAACCTATGGTCACAAACCACAGTAATCCCCATCTTCAAAAAATCTAGTTGAAAATTACACACCAATCTCTTTATACTGTGTCACCTGTAAAGTCATGGAATCAATTATTAACCAATCCATTATCCTCCACTTAGAAACAAACAACCTATTCTCTAATAAACAATTTGGTTTCAGAAAAAAACTATCCTGCAATCTGCAACTCTTACCCTACATTGTTTTTACACTGTAAAAACATATGGACTACACAACTCGATCAGGGCAAAGCAATAGACGCAATCTACATAGACTTCTGTAATGCCTTTGATTTAGTGGTACACAACAAACTACTCCTAAAACTAAAATCTTAGGGTATCTCTGGACACCTGCACAACTGGATACTGATCCCTTTTCTTTTACTTTCTTTAAAAAAAAACAATATTTCTTTTTACAAAAACCTCTTGAATAAAAAGAATTAATTAAAAAATAAGGACAAGGCGCCTGAACCCAGGGCCTTAGTCACCAAGTAAATCTGTTAGGGACAAAAAAATAAATAAAAAGTCACTGTTTTTCTTCTTCAGAAGCATTTCCATACAACTGAATAAGAATGGCATTAAGACAAAGAAGAAATGTTTAGTGTAGCATCTTTTTTCACCTTCATTTCCTTACTGAAAGCTCTCTATAATCATCCCATCATTTAATACAAGCCGGAGGCAGGAGGCTGGGCTGAACAACCTCCAGGACCTCCACCAATCTGAGATTCAGGGTTTCCATGACAGCTGGAAAATAAGTGTTTGTTCACCTAGTGGCACCATTTTTGCCGCCTCGAAAATAGTCTAGAAAGTGAAAAGGTGTTGAAAGACGATTCCCAAAGTGCTGCACAAAAAGGACATCTTGGGTAGTTTCTTGTCCACTGTTTTCTTTTGATTTAATTACAGAGGTTGTTGGCTATATTGCTTGATGAATGGAATGGGGTAGAGTGGAGTTGCCCACTGAAGTGGTACCGATTTATCGACTTGTAGTCACCTGCTTTTGAACCACAGGGTTGGTAGAAGATGAAGCATGTAGCAGGAGCTCACCCCATCCTGGGGTAGCAACGGATACCGAATGCAAGGCTACAGATTGTCAACCCAGCGTTCTAACCTCGTGAGCCACGATGATCATGGCACACACAAAGCTAAAAAGTCTAAAAATAAAAGAGAAAAAGAAAAGAAGTCTAAAAAGGAAAATAAAAGCAATACACCAGCCTAAACCAAAGTTCATGATTAATGACTTCATCCATTTTTGATGGTTTGCAGAAATCAAAGTTCCTGGGTCTGTTCCTTTTCTCTTCCTCCCGCCAGCCTTGCTGAGATACCTGTGAATGGCTCCTCAATAAAACTAAGCAATTAAGCAAGTGAGCAGCTAAAACAGAATCGGGAGCCTTAAATAATAATGTCCAGCCATAAAGCAACCATCAGTAAAATGGAAAGCAAATAATAAAAAAGAGAGGTAACTATTGGCATAGCTGTTCCTTGGCAGAATATCTTTCCTTGGTTATGTCTAGTCTAATAAAAAGAAGGACAAGGGGAGACACGATAGCAGTGCTCCATTATTTGGAGGGGCTGCCCCAAGGAAGAGGGGGGGTCAACCTCCTCTCCAAAGCCCCTGAAGAGAAGCAGGACAAGAAGCAACGGACAGAAACTGATCAAGGAGGGAAGCAGCCTGGAACTGGGGAGGAATCTCCCAACAGTTAGAAGAATTAACCAGTGGAACAGAAGTTGCCACCAGAAGTTGTGGCTGCTCCATCGCTGGAGGCTTTCAAGAAGAGACTGGACGACCGTTTGTCTGAAGTGGTAGAGGGCCTCCTGCCTGAGCAGGGGGTTGGACTAGACAACCTCCAAGGTCCCTTCTGATGGGAGGGACGATGGTGCACTTAGGCAGGCCCCTTGCAGACCTCTTAGGAACGGGGGGAGGTCAATAGTGGATAGTTTGAGGTTGAAGGAAGGGGGGGTTAGAGGATGTAGCAACAGAGTCAGGGAGCGCATTCCAGGCATTGACCCCTCTGTGGCGGAAGTCGCATTTCCTGCAATCAAGTTTGGTGTGGTTAACCTTGAGTTTGTATCTGTTGTGTGCTCTTGTATTGTTATGGTTGAAGCTGAAGTGTTCATTGACGGGTAGGACATTGTAGCAGATCATTTTGTGTGCTACGGTTAAATCCAACCGTAGGTGGCATAGTTCAAGGTTGTCCAAGCCCCAAATCCCCAGCTTGGTGATATAGGGCATTCTATTGCGAGCGGAGGAGTGTAGCATTCTTCTCGTGAAATGCTTCTGGACTCAGTTGTGTTATTGATTCTGCTTACTCAAACTCAGCTCTTTTGATGAATCAGAGTCAACGCTCATCTTTATGTTTTTTCGGCCATGAATTTCAAATAATCTGATCACTTGTTGCAGAATAATGCTCCAGATTGGGATGGGATTATCCTGGTGAAATGGGACTAGCTTCGCCGGGTGGCTTACCAGAGACCTCCTGCCATTTTGGACCCCTGCCTAAGTCTCTGCTTTAAGGGATCCTGCGATGCCTTTTGAAATGAGATGTGAGACAATGGCTTACAAACCCCCATCGCCTCATTTGAAAACAATCTGAGCTGGCCCAAATGAGCATCAATCATTTTAATAGACCAATTTTGCATCAATTATGGCTGCCGTTATTTTCCAACTCATTACAGTTTCACAATCCGTCTCCCACACAATAAAACAGCAACCTTTTCAGGCACAAAATTGCAGGGCGTGCTGAGTGCACACTTTGACGCAACGTTGGACAAATCTTCCAAGTCTTCCTTGGAGATTGGAGATGGACCAAGTCTTTTCTGGAGGAGATTTAATTTGTTTAGTTGCTTTTTGTGCCTTTTGAGGAAAGGTTCAAAATACCAGATTGGAGGAATCAATTCTTCAAAGTGATGAAGCTGCATTTTGTATGAATTTCATTTTATAGGAACAAAACAAAAACAAAATTAAGCAAAAATTTGCAAGAAAACCTCTGCCAAAGTTAGTCCTTGAATTGCCTACGTGGGACAGCTGCTGTGGCCGTAATGTTTTTACAGATAGCACCAACAGTGCATTTCATTCTTTTTTTTCATTCATTCATTCACTCATTCATGTATTCTATTTCCATCCACCACAGACCCCCAAACATCATATTTCAGAATACAAAATACAGAATCATAGAGCTGGAAGGGACCCTGGAGATCTTCTAGTCCAACCCCCTGTTCAAGAAGGAGACTCTATATCATTCCAGACAAGGGGCTCTCCAGCCTCTTCTTAAAAGCCTCCAGTGATGAAGCAACCACAACATCTGAAGGCAACTTCTGTTCCCATTGGTTGGTTGTCCTCACTATTTGGAAGTTTCTTCTTAACTCCAGGTTGCTTCTCTCTTTGATTAGCTTCCATCCATTGTTTCTCGTCCTGCCTTCAGAGGCTTTGGAGAATAGCTCAACTCCTTCTTCTTTGGGGCAGCCCCTCAAATACAGGAAGGCTGCTCTCCTGTCTCCCCTGGTCCTTCTCTTCCCTAGACTAGCCAGGCCCCGTTCCTGCAGCCCTTCTCCGTAAGTTTCAGCCTCCAGCCCCCTAATCCTCTTTGTGGCTCTTCTCTGCACTCTTTCCAGAGTTTCAACATCTTTTTTTTTTTAAACATCGTAGTGACCAAAACCGGATGCAGTGTTCCAAGTATGGCCTTACCCAGACCTCATGAAGTGGTGCTAACACTTCTTTCTTCTATCCATGTATTAATGCAGCCTAGGATTGTGTTGGCGTTTTTGGCAGCTGCTGGTTCCACTAGGAGTCCAAGAGTTACAGCTGTTGAGCCAAATTTCTCCTAAATTGCACCTGTACATTTGGTTTTTCTTCCCTAAGTGTCAAAAGCAGTGACTATAGTGAATTGTTCTACTGCTATTTCTCCCACTATTCCCTTTAAATGACACCCTTAAAAGTGATGCACGGCTTCCCAGAGTGAATTTATGGGGTGGGGTAATGATAATGGAACAATGGCTGTTAAAAGCAGCCATTGAAATATGGTGGATCACAAAAGAGGTGATGAACTAGCCTCGGGGAGGTTTTTAAAAAGGTGTACTTTTCCCCCTCTTGTGTTTGATAAATTTCTACCGCTCTGGGATAACAGAAACAGGTAACCGTGTAATGCACCTGTTTCCATCAATCCTGCCTCTTCTTCCCTTCAGCCGTTTCTCGGGGGTCAGTAAAGTTTGAGTGCAGAGCCGATCAGATGGAACTTTTGAAGTGAATAATCTTTCCATATTGAATGGCTGACTCAGATCAAACTGCCAAATCATATCCGATTCCTCCTCCTCCTTTTCCTCTTCTTTTCTCTTAACTGGCTTGGAAAATCAAGTCAAACAGACCTATTAGCAAACCAGAACAAAGTCATGATTTCCCCTTTCCCCCTTGGCAACCCTGGAGTGACCATAGAAATATTTTATGAGTTGACAATCTGCAGCCCTAACTTCTTCTTCAAAACAGAAAACACGAAAGAACCTGTAATTGATCCTGGAGATAGTCATCGAGAGCGTTTGCACCAAAGACAAATTGCTTGTGTGTCCAATCACACACACTGGCCAATGAAAAAGAATTCTATTCTGTTCTATCCTATTCTCTGCTTTCATTTTCCCCAACAGATGCACCATTAATCATCTGTGATGGCAACATTTGGAGGCTGAGCCTTTCTCAAAGCTCCCTGTGACTCAAACCCTTCACCCGCTGAAGGTTGGATCATCCATTTGTCTGGGGTAATATGAGGACTCCTGCCTTAGGCAGCGGGTTAGACTAGAAGACCTCCAAGGTCCCTTCCAGCCCTTGGGCTCTATGATTCTATGGACTAAAGACTTCATCCCCAAAGGCAGCATTAGAGCATGAAAAAGGTAAAATTCGGAATAATGTCAGTGTGTGCTCCCTTCAAAATCCAAGAAAGAAATACTCAGACTCCATAGATCAGAGCAAAGTTATCCTTTTACTGGAAGTTAAAGTGGAAGCTACAGATGGAATTCCAAATCTGAGAAATTGGCGCGCAGATCACATATACGAAGGAATGGAATTGTTCCCACCCCCCAAAGTCCAGAAGACTCTCCCAATTAAAAGTTCTGCATATGATCATGTGGGCATCTTCAGGTGGCGATGAGGCCTCTGTCCGTTGACCTTGACATGTTTTGATAAAACTTCGCAGCTGCGCAAAAGGGGATAGAAGCTAGCAAGGAAATGAAAAGTTGAAGAGAAGAATTCATACACCCCCTCCTGTTGCTTACCCACAGTAAAGGAATGCAAAACATCTCCAGCTCTCTTCCCCCCCCCCCATCACCCCTCCCCACCCGTTACTAATGACAGCCGAAAGAATTAAGCCTGGCAGCAGAGAGGATACAGCAGAGGGGATATGAGAGAGATAAACGAGATAGATAGCAACTAGGGTAGCCGAAGAAAACTTGAGGCTGACACAGGTAGTCCTCAAATTATGACCACAACAGAGGCCAAAATTGCTATGCAAGACAGTTGTTAAATGAGTTTTGCCCCCTTTTCTGACCTTTCTTGCCACCGTCGTTAAGGGAATCGCTGCAGTTGTTCAGTTAGTCACATGGTTGTTAAGTGAACCTGGCTTCCCCATGGACTTCGCTTGTCAGAAGGTTGCAAAAGGGGATCACATGACCCCAAGGAGACACGGTGACCATCATAAATGTGAACTAGTTGCATCTGTTCACATGATATGGGGTGGCTGCAATGGTTGTAAGTGTGAAAAATGGTCAGAAGTCACTTTTTTCAGGGTCATTGTAACTTTGACCAGTCACAAAATGAACTGTTGTGAATTGAGGACTGTCCACGTCCTCCACCGCTGCTCATTTCCAGTCCACATCTATGCCTCGGACATTGTCAGTTGGAAAGGGCCTCTTGGGCCGAGGAAGAAGAAAAAAAACCTTCATCTGGCCACTTACAGATCCCACCATTTCCTCCCCCTTTTCAGCTGCCTTCAGCCTGACTGAGATGGACCAGGATGGAGGCAAAATCGGTCACTCCAGCAAAAGAGGAACTGACAGATGTTGTCCTGCTTATCTTACTCATGAAGTAGAATGGAATGGAATAGGAAATAGGAATAGAAAGAGAAAGAGAAAGAGAATGGAATGGAATGGAACGGAACAGAACAAAATAAAGAATAGAATAGAACAGAATACAAAATAGAAATATAGAATTGGAAGGGACCTCAGAGGTCTTCTAGTCCAACCCCCTGGTCAGGCAGGAGACCCTAGACCACTTCAGACAAATGGCTGTTCAATCTCTTCTTCAAAACTTCCAGTGTTGGAGCGTTCACAACTTCTGGAGGCAACTCGTTCCACTGGTTAATTGTTCTCACTGTTGGGAAATTCCTCCTTATTTCTAGGTTGCTTCTCTCCTTGATTAGTTTCCATCCGTTGCTTCTTCTCCTGCCTTCAGGGGGCGTTGGAGAAGAGTTTGACTCCCTCTTCTTTGGGGCAGCCCCTGAGATATTGGAAGATTTCTATCATGTCACCCGTAGTCCTTTTCAGCAGATTAGACCTACACAGTTCCTGCAACTGTTCTTCCTATGTTTTAGCCTCCAGTCCCCTAATCGAGGATGTTGCTCTTCTCTGCACTCTTTCTAGAGTCTCAACGTCTTTTTTACATTGTGGCGACCAAAACCGAATGCCGTATTCCAAGTGTGGCCTTACTTTCAAGTCCTTATAAAGTGGTATAAGTAAGAGATGAAACTAAAACAATGCCACGGGGATAAGACAGGGAATAAATGTGTCAGGCCCACATGAAGAATGGAGGTAACGTTGCCCAAAAAATGACAATAGGGGAAGGAGATCAAATAACCCTAAACAAGTTCAGCTCGGCTATCATTTAGCCAGTTGGATGCTGAGAGTCACAACCTCCTTCTGTATACTAATTTCACTGCCGATTAAGCAGAATAACTTTTTAAAAGGGTAAATGTAGCCTAAATAAAGACTCAACATTTCAGAAATGATGAGGTGCTTTGAAAACGTTCCATCTCAGCTCTTTTAAGAGACACCAAATACTTTCAAAATGTAGATCCTTCCTCCTCTCCTTTTATTAATGTGGCCTTTTCGTAAATGCACTTCAAGGTCGTGACATCTGAATGGAGTCTGGCGCCCCCCCAAAATGGATGGATGGATGGATGGATGGATGGATGGATGGATGGACGGATACACTTTAGAATCATTTGTCCTCTTGGTGTGAATGATATTCTGCTGTGTAAACCCCTTTGTGTTCAGACATGGTGGTAGGGAGGGCTTCAGTCTTCCCGGTGTCGCCTTTATCCCAGCAATTCTTCTTCTTCTTCTTCTTCAGGGGCCTGTGCGCGTGCACGGGGGGAGCGGGGGGGCTTGCATTTTGGGTATTACGCACACTCGGTGCCCAAAAGGTTCACCATCACTGGTATGGAGCATGTGTATCTGTGTGTTATTTATGTGTTTGGGTAGATATATACTTTCTCTTGAGAGCACGCAATAGAATTTCACTTGTAAAGTGGGACCGTGTGCTCACAGTAAAAAATCACAATAAAGGCTCTCTTCTCTCCTCCTCTATATTCTCTTTCTCTTCCCTCCCCTCCTCTTTTCTTCTTTTCCCACCTCCCTCCATCGTATCTTATCCTATCCTGTCTTATCGTCCTGCCTTATCTTGTCCTGAATCAACGGGGAAGCCAGATTCTGTTAGTCCTGCTGATTTAATACCTGCATTGATTCACTTAACAACCGAGGTGAGAAAGGTCATAAAACTGGGCAAAACTAACAAATACCTCACTTTGCAACAGAAATGTTGGTCTCAACTGTGGTCATACATCAAGGACCTCCTGCAAGACAGAAGTTCTGCTCTGGGCCCAGTGCACCTCCAGTAGTAAACTCCGAGGAGAGCATGGGAGCCTCATCATATCAAGCCACCCGATATCACTCGCCCCCCCCGCCCCGCCCCCGCCAGCCGCCCCTTTGGAGGCAGACAGTCTGCCCGACAGACGCAGTTTCTGAGCTGTGGAAACATTTGCTCTGACATTTCAATTCTGCCTTATTAGCCACCGGCTCCCACTTTAGAGGAACAAGATCAGACCTGTTTACACTTGGAAGCAAAGGCAGAAAAACAGCCTTGACATTCAGTCCTGTCAGAAGCCGCGTTTTCTGCCTCTTGATGGCAGTTTTGATATATGGTTATTTTGCACCAGGCGGCAACTACCCTGCTACAGCGGGAAACGCGGGGCCTTCCTCCAGGTGTGAGGGGGCTGTGGAGATTGGAAGCCTGCAATTAAGATACCATGTAGGTCGTCCTCACGTCTGACCAGAATTTGGGACCAGAATTTCCATTGCTAAGTGAGCATGTTAAATGAATTGCGCTCAACTTTAAGACCTTCCTTGCCACGGTTATTAAGCAAAACATTGCAGTTGTTAAGCAAATCCAGCCGTGGTGGTGTAGTGGTCGGAGTGCAGTATTGCCAGCAGATTCTGCCGACTGCCAGCAGTTCGATCCTGACCAGCTCAAGGTTGTCTCACCTCCCCTCCTTCCGAGGTGGGTAAAATCGCTGGGAGCAAGAAGAGGCTCTGTAAACCACTGAGGGGGGGCTGGGAAGCCCTGGTCGCGGCATAGAGGTCTAAGGGCTCTCTGGCTCTTGTTAGAAGCCGATTGGAAATGCCGTGAGGGCACACCCATGATCACAGGGCACGGCCACCTCCGTAGATCTGTGCCGGTTCCCAAATGCCTGAATTTTGATCATGTGACCATGGGGTGGTGTAACTATTGTACACGCGAGAACTGGTTTTAAGTGTCATGGCCCCGTCGGAGCCTCGACCTGAGGAGGGGGAGGAGGAGGAGGGTGAGACGGAGCTAGTGCCCACGGAGGAATAACTGGAGGAGCAAGGGGAGGCAGTCCTGGGTCCCTGGGGCCTGAGCAGGGTCACCAGCGAGGGAGAGAGGGCACAGGACGACCAAGTGAGAAGGGAAAGGAGAGGGCAGAGGAGCTCCGGCAATGCTCAACTACCTCCCTCCCCCCCTGAGCCTGGAGACCGAAGAGAAGGAGGGATCAGCGCAGGGCAGCCCGACAACTTGGCAGGAGGGCGCCCTGCCCCTCTTCACAAGGCTCACCTGGGAATGAGGTTTAAAGAGACACCACTGGGAGGGGCACTTGTGGGAACCAGCGTTGCTTTCTTCCAGCCTCACGTACTGTTACCGACGCCCGGATCCTTTGCTGTGCCTTGTCCTACATGCCTCGCTTGCCTGCCCTGGCGACGGGGCACACTTCTGCTCCGGCTGGTGCTGCAGTCCCCGGGGACTCTTCCTGGGACTCCCTGGAACCACCGGGTTTCCTTACTGACCTCAGGCTTCACACTCACATTGAACGACCCCTGCAATAAGCAGTCTAAAATCATGTCAGTTACATGACTGACCCGTTTTAAATCTGTTATGACTTACAGCTGTAATTGGCAGACTCCATTATGGTCTTAATTTGAGGATCACCCGTTGTTAGGAGCAAAAGGCAGAGTGCTCATCCCATAAGAACTTCTCCAGAACTGTCTTCTCTTTAGAGAACATTTTTTTAAAATAAACTTCTCTTCCCTCTAGTTGAATGAGAACAGATGGGTGGGGGAAACGCATGAGAAGTTTTTACTACTCTGGTTTGACCAAAGGTAATGGGAATCATTGCTTTTCCCTGTTTATCACTGCCCATCTAACTAGCAGGAAGCAGTTCAGTAGATATTTCTTTGCGCTTGGTGTTTTGGATCAGTAGCTTAGAATGCCGCATGGATAATTAAGAACTTTACAGTTTTAGCTGGAGGCTCAAACATGTGAAGAATGGTTGCAGGAGCTGGGTATGGCTAGTTTAGAGAAAAGAAGGACTCGGGGAGGCAGGGGAGCAGCCTTCCAGTACTTGAGGGGCTGCCCCAAAGAAGAGGGGGCGTCCAAAGCACCAGAAGGCAGGGAAAAGGAACAATGGATGGAAGCTGCTCAAGGAGAGAAGCAACGTGGGAACTAAGAAGGAATTTCCTGACAGTGAGAACAATCAACCAGTGGAACAGCCTGCCACCAGAAGTTGTGGGGGCTCCATCCCTGGAGGCTTTCAAGAAGAGACTGCACAGCCACCTGTCTGGATCGATACAGGGTCTCCTGCTTAGCAGCTGTCAGGGTTCTGAGTAACATACCCATAAGCAAACAAAACTAGGAGACAGTAGATTCCTCAAAGAATAACTTGATTGGATACGTCATATTGGCACAGGCTGGTGAAAACCAGCTCTGACCATTCCTGCCGTTTTCACCTAATTAAAAGTAAACGTTTTCAGTTTTCTCAAAACAATCAGTCACAGGGTTCAATCAGGATGTCAGGGTTCCAGCAATGAATCCACAATATGACACAATATGACAAAAACCCCAATATGACCCAGGATACTGTCCAGTTGCTAGGTGACTCCAGTCCCCTCCTTCCAAGCACCTGCAGGAATGTCCTTGGTTCCCAAGAGAAAGCATTTTGTTTTGACTACAACACCCCAACTATCTCTATATCCCTTCCTATCCCTTTTCTCCAGTGTCCTGCCCCTGAATCTGAGGAGGAAGATGAACAGCTGACAGGGAGTGGAAATGTGGCTCCTTTGCCTGTGAAGGAAACTGGGGAAGGGCACAGTCTGGCTGGGCAGAGCTGGGGAGAGGGAGAACAAGGGAGAGGGAGTTCAGAGGAAGACCCAAGCTCACCCCCCTCTTCATCCTAGGGCACGCAGGGAGGAACAGAGAAGAGAGCAATGTGGGTTGCGTGGCTTACGGGGGAGGAAAGGGCCTTGATTCCCTTCATTAGCCACACCTGGGAAGAGAGTTGAGAGGGAGAGGCAGCTGAGAGCAGCGTTTGCTGGAAACAAACGTGAGTTTATCTTGTGTTGACTGTAGTTCTCTGTGTTCCTGGCATCCTCCCAACTGGGCTGATTTACTGCCATTCCTTCACATCTGCCATTCCTTCTCCTGTCCTGCCGGACTAATGACCTCCTTTTGCTTTGATTGGACTTATTGTTGCGGTTTTGGTTGACCACCTTTTGGACTGGATTCCCTGCAGCCAAAGGCTGTTTCTCCAGCCCAGAAGGTAACCAGGGGGGCCTTGGGGGCAAAGTTGGAGCTAATCAAGGGACCCCGACTGATTCTCTGGCTGTGCCAGGGCCCTTTGGCTCACCACATCCAGGGTGTCAATGCTGAAGTCTCATCATGGCCTCACTCAGGCCAGCTTCAGGGTTGACAACAGGGGGCTGGAGTAGAAGACCTCCAAAGTCCCTTCCAAGTCTGTTAATCCTCTCAGGCCCTTAGGAGGTCTGCTTTTCTACTCCCTGTTCTGCTCCAAACCAAAATCAGCTTCACATTTCTGATAATTGGAAAGTCAAACTCAACCCCGGACCCTCATTTTTCCCCTTCATTCTTTCATGCAGGAGCCCTAAGCCTCCCATAAAGGGGCAGCTGTGGTGAGACTCAGGGGCTGCCTTGGCCACAGCCGGGGTCCTTGCCTGCTGGGACAGCCTCTCAGCTTGGCAAGAATCCCTCCCAAGTGGTTTTTCATTTGCTGGGCTCAGGTGGCCGTGAGCTATAGAAGAATGGCTCCTTGCTAATTGCTCTGACTGCCCATCCCAGTCTTGTTACCGTCTGTGTGTGCGTGTGTGCGTGCGTGATTAAGAGAGTGGGGGAAGAGAGAGAGGGTCATGCTTGTCTTTGTGAGTTCACTCCTTTTACATTTAATGAGCCTGACAGCAGATTGCAGGAGACTCACTGCCAGAACGGAAGACGGCCATTAAAGCCAAAGACTTAACGCTCCACTTTCACGGGCTCCCTGTGGCGCATTTCCCTTGACCTTCCTCCTGGTTGCTTGATCGGAAAGTTTCCTGCGTATTTTCGCTGTTACCAAACTGGACCTGATCGTTCTGCTCTGCCTGGTGGATTATTTGACTTTTTGAAGGAAATAAACATCTGGTCTTCTTCTTAAGAACAGAAGAATTTGCGGGGTCCTCGGTGCTCTTTGAGCTTGGTTGTTTTCTTGCAGACATTTAATTACCAAACTAGGTAACACCATCAGCTCTAGAAGGGAATGGGGATTGTTATTTGTTTATATACAGTTGCTCTGTCCGTATTGGTGGGAGTCTTCTTGGCTATTCCTTGATCAGGCTATTGTTTATGTTTTGATTAGGCTACTGTTTATGCTTGTCTGAGTAGTAGACATATCCTTGATTAGCCTATTGCTTTCCACTCATTGGTCTGGTCTTAATCCCTGCATATCCTGGATGCACTGAGCACTGGTGATGTTGCCTAGTTGGGCAAAGAAACATTTGCAAGAAAGCAACCAAGCTCTGAGAGCACTGAGGATACCTTATTTCATTTCTGAGCCACAAATATTCTCTTCTATCTGTACCGAAAAGTTTCTTTAGTAGATTAGAATCGCACAAACAATCTATATACTGATTGTTGACCGATGAACCCGAAGTGTAGTTGTGTTCAGAGTCAGATTTCAAGTTTGAAGATTAAGCAACTTCTCTGCTGTTCCTTCTTTGCTGATAGCCGGACTCAAGCTGATCTCCCTCCCTCTGGTGGTCAGGGATATCGTAGCTAAGGACAGAGTCCAAACTGTGTTTTCCATCAGCTCTGCAGGGAAGCAAATTGTATAGGAAGGAAACACTATCTAACTCAAACACACTCCATAAAAATGGCTCCCAGAGACGCTTACGAACCACAGGACTCTTGTAAAATACAAGAAGAGACCCAAAGCTTGCAGAGATTCTCGGCCCTCCGGGTCCTGGGGGTCCCAAAGAGACTTTTTCAGGAGGCAACTGGACTCTTTCTTTTTTTCTTTTTTGAAGATGTTTCACTTCTCATCCAAGAGGCTTCAACAGCTCTGACTTTTTGCTATGCAATTTGGGATGAACAGCCTTTGAACAGTGTGGGAGTCGGAAGGGATTTTCAGAGGACAAATTGCAGACTACAGGAAACATTTGCACTACTCAGGTGACCCTGAGGCCACAGGCAAACCTTCAAGTGGCCTCAGCAGCCCTCTAAATAGGATTGTCCCTGTCCTATTGTTTCTTTCATTTTTCTTATATGTATCCATGTATTCATAACTATGTTTTTACGTATACCTATTATCTTGTAAGCAATTCACAAACCAAATAAAATAAATAAAAAATAAATAAATAAATGGATGCAAATGACCAGCTGTCTGCAAGGGGAGTATAAATCTTTCCATTCCCCACCATCCAGTCAGAGTTGAAGAAGTGTCTTGGATGGGAAGTGGAAGGTCTTCCAAAAAGAAAAAAAACCAGAAAGTCCAGTTGTCTCCTGAAAAAAACACCTTTGGGACAAGAAGAGACACAGATAGGAAGCAACATCCATATTGTACTCTCAGGAACTGGAGCAGTGTAAAATGGGTCGAGGACAACTAGTTGCAGCCAACTCACCACGGCCAACTTGCTGTGGGACAAAATAAACGTACTGTGGGTAACTCACCACGGGACCAAAGTTACATTAAGATCAAAGAAAGGGTGGAATAGAATCATTAAAGAAAGGATGCCAAAAGAGGGACAAAATGAAATGTGAATGACAAAAATTCAAGCAATTTTTTAATTATATTAAATAATTAAACTGAATTGTTGAACTGTCCCACAGCAGGTTGGTATGGTGACTTGTCCTGTGTGAGTTGACCACAGTGAGTTGTCCCATTCTAATATAAAATAGTTGACAATTACTGAGCAAACAAGAAAGGTAATTCAGAATTGAGATGCTATCAAAATTCAAATCCTTCATGCAGGGAGACTCTTTCAAGAAAGGAGCTTCAATTTAATCTTAATTCTCACAGTGTCCAATGGTGGCAGACTCTGATTTACATTCTCCGCATTCCTGTTGCTCCATTTAAATAATTCCACTCTGTGAACGTGGAAACTTCAAACCGCTAATTTTTTTTATCTTTATAGGTCTCCTGGAGTCACTGAGATTGAATTGCGTGGCCATATTTCTTAGGTAGATGATAGATAGATAGATAGATAGATAGATAGATAGATAGATAGATGGATGGATGGATGGATGGATGGATGGATGGATGGATGGATAGATGGATAGATGGATAGATAGATAGATAGTAGAGGTAGGTAGGTAGGTAGGTATCGATAGGTTCCTTAGGGTAAGAGGTGTGAGTTCCATAGTTGACTATGGATTGGACATGGATCTCTACTCCTAGTTTAACATTCTAAGAACTATGTCTCATCAGGCCCAAGTAAGCAGGAACAGGAGTTGGGTTCAAAGTACTCAAAAACTTTATTACATGCTATTTATATGCAAGAATCTGATCCATTAACAGTCAAGTCAAATTGGCACCAGTCAAGGACCAGCAGAATCCCCCGGGAGCTGGACTTTCTTGTGGGAACTCAGCGGCTCTGAATGGGTGAGGCCCTTGGCTCTGCCCTTTGTCTCGGCCTGCTCGTCTCTTGCATGCCTCACCCTGCCTGTGACTCCTCTCCAAGGAGGGCAGCAGGGGGGCTCAGTGGTTTAGAGGCTGGGCTTGTCATCTGGAGACCCAGCAGCCCAGGTTCAAGACCCGAGCTCCACACGACGGGGTGAGCCCCTGTCTTCACCCCGGCTCCTGCCAACCTAGCTGTTTGAAAGCAGGCAGATGCGAGTAGATCAACAGGGACCACTTGGCATCCTGCTGGCCACATGACCATGGGAATGTCTTTGGACGGTGCTGGCTCAGTGGCCTTGCAACAGCGATGAGCAACATCTCTAGAATTGGCAACAACTGGCAGGGCAAAATCCTGCTAGTTCCTTTACCCTTTTTTTATCTGTCTCCCACACCATGAAGGTTGGGCTTGCAGGTATCTTCCCTGGTTGAACCCCACCCCCATGGCAGTGACAACCCAATCAAATCAGCCTCTTGATGGGCTCCATACCCATTTGGGGTCTCCAGGCCTGCTGACGAAGCTGTGCCTTTAGGACTCTTTGGGGAAAGAGCAGGCTGGGGGGGGGGGGGGGGGGGGGGGGGGGCCATAAGGAGGGGCCTTTTTCCCCGTCCCATCGGATAACCATCCCTGCTTGATGGGACTCTGCCTTTCTGCCCTGGAGGGCCAGGAGCTCTAACACGGGAGGGACAGGCCTTCAAATAACCACGTGCAGCTTTGAAGGGCACAGTCAGTCCCTTGGATTGAACCTGGGAGGAGAGTAGCAGGCAAACACTTCAAAAACCTTTGTTATTAGATGCTACCAGACTCCCGGGGGGCGGGGGGGTTGCCACCTTTTGGGGTATCACAAAGTGCTTCCCCTTTGGAAGTTAACCCAGGACTAGTAACAGACTAACAGGGATGGAAGGGACCTTGGAGGTCTTCTAGTCCAACCCCCTGCTCAGGCAGGAATATCTATACCATTTCAGAGAAATGTCTGTCCGATGTCTTCTTAAAAACTCCCAGTGTTGGAGCACCCACAATTTCTGGAGGCAAGTTGTTCCACTGTTCTCATTGGCAGGAAATTTCTCCTTAGTTCTAGGTTGGTTCTCTCCTTGATTAGACTAGATTAAATATGGAATAAATGAACATTCAGAGCCTGCAGTTAGATCAACAACCAGGTGAGAAGGAAACAAACACAAGCTGTTTGATTTGGAAAGTTAAGAAAGTTTAGAGAACTTTTCAACAATGGCTTGATATGCAGGATATGTTAAGCTTGCAGGAGATATTCACATTTGTATTCACTTAGAATAGGAATAGGAGATTGTCTGTACACACAAACTACATTTGTTCTTTACTATAATCCTTAGTCACCACGACAAATTTCATTTCGATTCATCTTCTGGTTTTGTGTGTGTTTGGATTAGTTCCTAATCCTCACCCATCTCCAACAGGAATATCTGGGGAGGCTAATGCTACGAACGCTCCCTCTTACACTCTCAGCTTGTCAGACGTACAAGTAACCTATGCGGAGCTATTCTTCATGAAAAGCTGTGGAGACGAAAGCAGCAGCATTCATCATGGATTCCACCTGTGAACATTGCAAACGCACTAAGCAAAATGGATCTCTGGGAAAAGATTGTTTCCATCCTTGTGCTGAAAAATACCTCCTATATTCAGATAATTCATTTAACTCTGGCTGTTGTTTGCTTTTGAGGCTCATCCATTTATACCCGTAGCTAATTGTGTGATCTATTTACAACTTCAGTAAATCTACAGTGGTTTTTCAAACTCTAAGCCCTGATAAACCCCAATGAAGCCTAAATCCACACTAACTCTACTAAATCCTAAAGCCTGATGAACCAGATTCAACTGATGGATTTAAGAAACACGATGTGTCCAAATGTCTATGGAGATGCTCCGTCATCTGGGCCCTGGTTGTCTCAGAGGTGCTTTTTTCAAGAGGCCACTGGACTTTCTGGTTTGGCTTTGAAGAGGTTTCTCTTCTCATCCAAGAAGCTTCTCCAGCTCTGACTGGATGGGGGTGGGGGGGAAATGGAAGGATTTATACTCCTTTGCATCCTTTCTAGAGAGTCATTGAGGCCACCTGGAGGTTTAATCTGTGTCCTCAGGGTCCCCTGAGTGGTGCAAATGGGGGTGGAGCCTTCTTGGGGCAGCTGAAAGGACCGTGTTGCAGACTGGAGACAGATGACGTCGTATCCCTCCCCCTCTGTGGAGGGAGGGGTGTTCAGTTTGGACACAGGTGGCCTCTTGGGCCCCCGTCTTTCAAACCAGCCGTCCCCTCTGCCCAGAAGGTGGGCTTTGCTGTCTTCCAAAGAGGGGCCTTGGCCTTCTAAATGCAGGTGGAAGTGCTGAGTCTTCTCCTCATGGGTTTGCTCTCTAGGTTGTGCCATGCATTTAATGACTCTAAAAGGGATGCAATGTCTGCAAGGACCCCACAGTCCTCCCACACACACACACACACACACGCACAATAATGTTGACATGTTGTTTATCACCCCCATCATTAGGTTGAGAGGGGAAAAGAATGTGTGCCAGGGAGAAGAAAGTCCACCCCACCATCATGAAACAAAACCAAACCCTGTTTTGTGCCTCTTCGCTCACCTTCCTTGTCTTCCCCAGGATTTTGGTCATTCATACCTTTTCGTCTGACTTTGCTCGCAGGAGAAGCTTTTCCTGGTGATGGAAAATAAGAAGAACGGCCAGGGGTCTCGTGAGATGAATTTACTGAAGGTGTGAAGATAGGGAGCTATTGAAGAATTGCTCGGGGTCTCCAGTGGCCCTTTTTATATGGGGATGAATGGAATTGAGCAGCCATCATACCAGTCGGGTTCTCTACACTCATGGGATTGTTGCTTAAGCGCTACCAGCACTGATCATATCCACTATTTACTGCTGTTTATTTTAGTCTCCTAGCATCCCTATGAGGGGAATCCAGGTTTTCTTTAAACTAAAGAGGGAGGCCGTTTTTAACCAATGCACAAGATTTTAAAGTTTGAAGAAGGATGGAAACAAGACCGGAAGGTATCGGTGCAAAACCCATATCAAAAATAGATGCCGTAACTCTCACAGCAACCTTTTAGGGCAGGAAGAACAATAGCAAAGTGAAATTTTGGGGTGGTTAGCCACCTCATCGTTCCAGAGCATATGATCTTTAAGGGGGTTGAAAGGGCCGGTGAAGGCAGAGCTTTCGTAAAATATTAATGGAGGTCCTTCAATCAGTTTTCAAGGAAACAAGAGGAAGCCTTGGCGTAGAGTGGTTTGCGCTATGATCTCCACCTGAACTGCACGGTGGACCTAAAATGAAGGTGAAGACGCCTTCTGGTGCTTTGAGAATGATGAAGAACGTCAAGCATTTCGATAGAAGCTGGCATTTTTGACAAGAGGTTTCCTCACATCTGTCATTCACATGAAGTTCTATGAAAAGGAAAAAGAAAGAGAGACCAGAAAGGCAAGCTGGCAAGTCTTCCAATGGGAAAACAGGGAAGGAATGTCCCAGGTTGTTACGTTTCTTAAATGAAGAGCTGATGTGCTTTCTCGTGTTTATATCCTATCTATTTCACAGACCCAATATGACAAAACACCACCTGTGATTGGAATTCAAATAAACTTATGGAAATTTGTTTATCAATGCTACAGGTAGGAGGAGCCCCTTCTGCTGAAATGTTTAAACAACATATATACTGTATTTTCAATTGACCTCAAAGTTGGACAATGTTTCGGTATTCAAAGCAGATTCTTCTTCTTTCTTTTTCTTCTTCTTCTTATAAGAATTATATGGAGCACATTTTTTTCCAGAGTCTGGAAGAATCTGAAGAGTTTTTCAGAATCCTGAGCCGTGGTGGCGCAGGGGGTTAGAGTGCAGCACTGCGGGCCATTTTGGGCAAAAAGCACTATTGCAAACAACTGCAGGTTCGCTTAACAACCATAATTCACTTAATGACCACCACAAAAAAAGATTGGAAAATTGGGTTGGTCTCATGATGATCCTATGACCCTCGTGACTTACAATGACAATGAACAGGTTCTATGATCGTCATAAGTCAAGGACCACCAGAATATTCTTAGCCATCTTTGAGGCCCTAAATCATTAATGGAGGCCTCATAGCCTAGACCAGCTTTCATTTTGTGTAAATAAATGGTAAAAAATGACCATAACGTGGCAGTTTTGAAGAAAACTCTATTTAGGACAGCGTTTGATAATTGATTCAGGAAAGATTTCTGCTCCACCAGGAATGCAATTTTGATAAGAAAATTGAAAACCATGGATCTTTGCACATTTCATAACATTAATTAAATTTATCCTGCGTCTTACCCTCAGGCAATCACTTCGGTCACAGGGACCATAAGTATTTGAGTATTATTGTGAGGAATTGTTTTTAGGTTGCTCTCTAGAGAAAGGACAAAAGAGAGAAAAAAGAAAAAGAAAACAATTTTCAATCATTCAAATATTGCAAGTTTGCTTTTATGGCAAAAATCCGACTGCTGAGCAAAAGAGACTGAAATCTTTCAGACAGATTACAAGTAAAATTATCAGGATAAAAAAATGGTAAAGGAAAAAGATAAAAGTCAAAGCAAGAAACAGGATACAGATCTCTCCAAACTATAAAAGTAAAATAAAACCAGAGAAAGACTGAATGCACCAATTATCACATTAAAAAAGAGGAAAACCTTCTACGCACCAATTCTACCCACGCTTTCTACAATTTTGTAAACAACAAACTAAAAGACTCAAGGTCCATCCCACCCCTGAAAGGACCTAATGGTAAAGACTGCAAAGACGACACCATTAAAACCAACCTCTTTAACACATTCTTTGGCTCAGTATTTGTAAACAGCAATGGATCATGCCCAGGATTTCCTAGCCAAACCACAGACAACTACCATGATCTAATACATATCGATTTTACAGAAGACAATGTTGAAAAACCACTGCGCAATCTAAAACCATCTCTATCTATGGACCGGATGAAATATGTGCCTCCTTCTTAAAAAAGCTATCCACTGCCATAGCCGAACCTCTAAGCATAATCTTTGAAACATCTTTCAGGACCAGCTCCTTGCCTAAACTATGGTCACAAGCCACGGTCATCTCCACCTTCAATAAGGGAGACCCCAGCCTAGTTGAAGATTACGGAACAATCTCCTTGTGCTGCGTCACCTGTAAAGTCATGGTGTTTGTCTCAGGGTCTCCCTACTTCATCTGGGCAGCTGCTGCATGGTTCCTTGATACAACTGCAGTGATTCACTTAACAACGGTGGCAGGAATGGGGACAAAATTCACTTAACAAAAGCCTCACTTAGGAACAGACATTTTGGGCTCAACTGTGGTCATAAGTCAAGGATTACCTGCAGTATTTAGCAGAATATATTGATCTGAAAAAGTGCTGAGGCCTGATTTTTATCTGCCACAGACTAAGACAGCCCCTTTCCTACCATGTCTGTCCTGAGACAAGGTGTACATTTGGTCTGTGGTTGTTGTTATAATTCTCACAATTATAGAAAAACAACCGTTATGTTTATGAGCCAAACAAGGGGGGGGGGGGGGGAAACAAACTTTATTTCATTTATAACAAGAACAATAACCAAAAATAAGAAAGCACCAATCCATCTGCGGACTGGGGTTTTGTTCATTTGAAAGTCATGCACAAACTATCCCAAATTTTTCCACAGCTATGCAGTTATTGAGAAATAACTTTTCAAGATACACTACCTGACAACCCATAACTAATATGAGGAAATGGAAATTTATCTTAGCATGATGAGAATGCACAATTACAAGCCACTTTCTATTCATCCAGCTCAAGAAATTTTATTTCCTCTCATCCATCTTTGGCTATTTCAAAAAGAAAAGAAAAATGAAACAGAGTACGGTACATTTTGTAAAGTGAATGGCGCCCAATTTGACACAACTGGATTAAACCATCTTGATCGTCTGTTGTTTCTCAGATATTTTGTTCTATGAGAATTGGCTTAGATTGGATCAGGTGCAGCTGCACTTCTGAACATTTCAGCCACTTTGGGCTGGGACAGAAGTCCGGGATTGGCCAGATTGGGGTAAAATGACTTCCATGAAGACAAGCACATTTTTTTCCAGTGTAAAGCATGTCCTTTTCACCTTTATAAAAGTTACCTGTAGATTCATAAACTTCATTATATACACTTACGTTTGAGCTGAGACATATTTTGAGGAAAGCGTTGTCATCCAGTCCTTTGGGGAATTGTCCAACGGCACCAGGGCTTCCCAACCGTGGCAACTTTAAGGCACATGGACTCCAGCTCCCCGAATTCCTCAGCCAGCCTTCAGTCTTCAGGCACTTGATAAAGTAGTCCCACCACTTGATAAGAGAGAAAAATGTGGGTTAGACAACGTCACCCCCAGGTGGATTCATCCATGGTTGACCAACCACACTCAACGTGTAGCTCTCAGTGGAACTGCACCTACGTGGAGGGGAGGGTGCAGGGGGCTACTCCAAGGCTCTGCCTTTAAGCCCAGCACTCTTCAGCATTTCACCAACGACTGGGAGGAGGGGATAGATGGGCAGCTCCTCAAATTTGCAGGTGGCACCAAGCTGGTAGGAATGCTCCAACACTGGGAGTTTTTAAGAAGAGATTGGACAACCATTTGTCTGAAATGGGAAAATGTTTCCTGCCTGGGCAGGGGGTTGGACTAGAAGACCTCCAAGGTCCCTTCCAACTCTGTTATTCTGTTCTGTTCTATTCTGTTCCACCCTTCCCTACCGTGTTCTATTCTTTTCTCTGTATATCCGATCCTACCCTATTCATCAACTTTCTGTTCAGTTCTATTCTTTCTATATATTCCGTTCTGTTCTGTCATATTCTATTCTAATTATTTTCTCTATATATTATTTTCTACCCTATATTCTCTGTATATTCTATTCTATTCTAAAAGTTAACAAGGAAACCCTAAACTGCATCTGTAAGCAGAACCAAGCAGATTGTTTTTCTCACAATATGCCTTGCGTGGATGTGACATTCTTTCCCGACTTTGTGTTCTTTTATCTTGGTCCAATTCATGGATGTTGGCGTTCTCTCGCAGACCCCGGCTCAGCCTAAATAGGACAGAGAGATTTATTTTTTTATTTTATTTTATTTATTTTGGTTTGTCAATTGCTTACAAGATAACAGGTATAAGTAAATACATAGTTATGAACACATGGATGCATAAAAGAAAAACAAAAGAAACAATAGGACAGGGACGGTAGGCATGTTGGTGCGCTTATGCACGTCCCCTACAGGCCTCTTAGGAAAGGGGTGAGGTCAATAGTAGACAGTCTAAGGTTAAAGTTTTTGGGGTTTGGGGAAGAAATCACAGAGTCAGGTAGAGTATTCAAGGCATTGACCACCCGGTTGCTGAACTCTTATTTCCTTCAATGAAGTTTGGTGAGGTTAACCTTGAGTTTGTATCTATTGTGTGCTCTTGTGTTGTTATGGTTGAAGCTGACGTATTCATTTGCAGGTAGGACATTGCAATGTATGATTTTATATACTATACTTAGAACGGACTGAAGATGGCGTAATTCAAGGTTTTCTAGGTCTAGATGCTGTCAAACAATCCTCTGGGAGGATCATTATCAGGCACGAGAGGATGCAGCTAGAAAAACAACGCATAAATATCGCCAGTGCAGCTTGTAAAGAAACGTCAGCAGCACCAACAGGCCATCAATGTTAGGTTTCCCTGGTTTGGGGCCCAGGAGGTGGAAGGAGGGCAAGAAAATAGGGGAGTCCTCCATTCGCTGCCCTCTAGTGGTCATTGCTGGTTTTGTGCAGCCTCCATCTTTTATTTATTTATATTTATTTATATCCTGCTTTTATTATTTTTACAAAGAAGTCAAGGTGGCCCACATATCCCACAGACCTTCTTCTTCCTCTGTTCCTGACAACAGCAACCCTGTGAGGTGGGCTGGGCTGAGGGGGAGGGACTGGCCCAGCTGGCTCCTAGGGCTACGGTGGGACTAGAACTCCCAAAATCACCCAGGTGGCTTTCTAGCTGAAGGCGGGACTAGGGCTCCCCGCCCCCCACCCCTGGTGACCTTCTGACGAGCAGAGTCAGTGGGGGGAAGCCAGATTCACTCAATGACCATGTGACTCACTTAACAACTGCAGTGGTTCACTCAACAACTCTGGCAAGAAAAGTCGTAAAAAGGAGCAAAACTCACTGAACAACCGTCTCACTTAGCAACAGAAATCCTGGGTTCAGTTGTGGTCATAAGTCGAGCATTCCCTGTACGAACATTCCCTTTAGAGAAGAATGCACCTTTGGGGATTAAAGAAAGCAAACCGTAGAGTCATAGGGCTGAAAGGGGCCTCTGAGTCTTCTAGGCTGACCCCCAGTCCAAGGCTGGAGACCTGATGCCTTATGCCATCCAAAGGGTTGCCTTGGAAACCTCCCATGATGGAGGAGGAGCCCCCACAGCCCCAGGGGCTTAAGGCGAAGAGGGGGGGGCGGGAGGAATGGATAAAAATAGCACAAGGCAACCCGCATCAAAAGGAGGATGCAAAATCTTAGGATTCATGGAGGCTTCCGACTTTTTATGAAAGTGGGTTTTTTAAAAAAAAAACACCAGCTCTAATGATAAGGGAGGGGGGATCTGGGTTTTTTTCTTGAAAAACAGAACTAAATGCAAGAAACATAATTAAAGTCATAAACACATGGGCTGTTCTAATTATTTGATATACTGCAGGTATAATTGAATGGACACCAGCTGAATTATACATACTTGATCGGAAAACAAGAAAATTAAAGGAGCACAATTCAATTAAAGAACCAGAGTTAAAAGTGGGAGAGGATTATTCTAAGTCACCAACAGAAAAAAGGAAAACACTACATTAATTCTTATAGCAGGCCTAATAAGGATTGCTGGTGGAAGTTATTAAAAACCATTGGAAGAGCTAACAAAATATTAAGATTTGCTGAAAGTCAGGCTGAAAAACTTTGGAAGAAAAGAAAGATCAGCGATCTGAGCAGGAATCAGAATTCTTGGAACCGTGTCGAAGGGAGGCAACGCATATTTGGAAGGGCACAACAGGCAATTGGTGTATTCTTGGTAACTGCAAAAAGGTGAGCAGCATGATAGGTAAATTGTGTAAGTGATAGCAACAGAAAAGAATCTTTGTAGCTCAGAGTTGAACTGTGGGGTCACCGAGGCTCTCTGAGTTTGGTGGGTTTCTTGCAGACGTTTCATGACCCAACTAGGGAACATCATCAGGGCTAGAAGGAAGTGGGGTTGGTGAAGAGGAGGAGGAGGAGGAGGAGGAAAGGGAGGAGCAGAAAAGGAGGAGGAGGAAGAGGAGGAGGAGGAGAAATAATGTGGGGTAATGTAATGAGAAATAATCTTGGTGGTCTCTGAGGTTGGTGGGTTTCTTGCAGATGTTTCATTATCTGATGAACTGTAACATCATAAGTACTAGAAAGGAGAGCAAACTCCCCCCTACTAACACTGATGAAGTTACCTGGTTTGGTCATGAAACGTCTGCAAGAAAACCACCAAGCTGAGAAAGCCCCATTGTACAGATGGGCCTGAAATCTGAACACAGCCTTCCATACTGCAACAGTTTGTGCCCACGCAAGCTCATTTCTCCAAAATTCTGTCTATTTCTCTGGGCCATTCTCAACAGAGACACGTCCAAAAGCTCAGTTTTCCTATTTACTGAGAGCCATGTTTATAAAACTCAGAGTAAATCCTTAGAACCACATTAGAGAAAGGTCACCCAATAACACATTTCCATTGGAACTCAGCAAAGTTTGAGCAAATCCATATTTCAGTATTTCCCTGACTGCATAACAGCTTGTGAGGAATATAATTAAGCTTTTGTGAGAAATGTCTCTGTCTGTTGATAAAGCTGGAAAGTGGAAGTTAATTTTGTGGAGTCACAGCCGTGAGAATGGACATCCAGCCTCAGTGAGCTGCTGGCGGACTTGGCCTGAAGGCATTCTGTACTCAGAGGCTAAAAGGGGGGGACGCACAGAACAAATCTATGGTAGATATGTTGTCAGCGTATAAGAAATGATGAGCTGGGATGGCCATGACAAAAAGTCCATCAATGGGAACTGTTTGGTGACTAAGGAACAGCACCTGTGGTGAGCCCTGCAGAGGGCAGGGAGCCTGGGCGAGGCTTAGCTTGACTGGGGCTGGACGGGTATTGTCTACATGCATCACGATTTATATTATTGTATATAAAGAAGTTTCTTCTATAAATGAATCCTGCTGAAGTATTGACTTGTCTGCTGGTGGGATTCCTGCAAACTCTTAACAAATATGAAGTAATTTTCATTCCACCCCCCCATCCTGATTATCACCACCAACGTGAAAAAGTATGGCATCTGCAACGTGAAACTTCTGATAAATCCCATTAATACTTTTTGATTGTTGTTCAGTCGCGAAATCATCTCCAACTCTTTGCAACCCCATAGTCCACAGCACACCAAGGCCCATGTCCTCCGCTGCCTCCTGCACTTTCCCCAAATTCAGGTCCATTGGCTCGATGACACAATCTAACTGTCCCCTTCTCCTTGTGCCTTCAATCAGAATAACAGAGTTGGAAGGGACCTTGGAGGTCTTCTAGTCCAACCCCCCTGTTCAAGCAGGAGACCCTATCTCGTTCTGGATCAATGGTTGTCCAGTCCCTTTTTAAAAGGCTTCAGTGGTGGAGCAGCCGGGACTTCTGGAGGCAACAGCCGGGCCTCTGGTTTATGGTTCTCAGCCTCAGGAAATCCCTCCTTTCAACCTTTCCCAACTTGGGGGTCTTTTCCAGGCAGTCCTGCTGCCTCCTCATTTGATGGCCGAAGGAGCTGAGCTTCAGCTTCTGGCTCTGTCCTCCCAAAGGACAGTCTCGGTTGATTTCCTTTAGGATTGGTGGATAGGATCTCCTTGCAGTCCAAGGGACCCTCAGGCGTCTTCCCCCAACACCACAATTCAACAGCAGCCGTTCTCCGGGGCTCAGCCTTCCTTGCGCCCCGACTCTCGCAGCCGTGCCTTGGGACTGGGAAAGTTTGGGCTGTGGAGCATTTGTGGGGGGCCACATCAGGGTTGTGTCTGACCTCGGGGGGCCGGGGTGACATCAGTTGAGTCGGGGGCACCTGTGGTGGCCAAGGCGAAGGCAGGACTTCCCTCAGACCCCCCCCCATTATAATCTCCTTCCTTCCTTCCTTCCTTCCTTCCCACCTTCCCTTCTTTCTCTTTCCTCTTTCCCTTTCTCCTTTCCTGCCCCTTCTTGCAGGCTCAGATGCAAAAGGGGAAGAAACATTTCTCCTCTTCTTTTGTTTTGAGTTCGTTTTGCTAGCCCCCTGCCGGCGAAAACGGAGCCCAGAGTGGCCATGTGCAGCCCCCGGGCCCTGTTTCTGGCTGCGGTGGCCTCCTGCAGCCCTCCGCCAGGGAAAGTGGGGCTCCCTTTTCACTGGCAGTGGCACCCCGAGTCTGAAGCCCCTGCTAAAGGCACCTGGCTCAGCAAAGTGGAGCCTCTGCTGTTCTTTCTTTGAGATCTGGGCAGATCAACGTGGCCTGGTGGGAGCCCCGGAAGTTCAGCTCAGCCAGTGGCGCCTCTTTCTCAGTCAGTCAGTTGCCTTTGATCTACTTCACTCAAAACTTCTTTCACGGATGCTGCGACTTGTTTTCTTATTGCGACGGATTCACGTTCATAAGGCTGAAAGCAGACTACAGTTCCAGAGTAAAAGATGCTAGCCCGTGTATCCATACAGAATGTTTTCACTGTCTGACTTGAAAAATGGTAAGGGACAGGTAATACTTGACTAACAACAGTTCGTTCAATGGGCAATTTAAGTTACAATGGCACTGAAAATTGTAGCTTATGACCAAGTTTCACACATACGACCATTGCCACTTCCCCACGGCCACAGGATCAAAATTCAGAAGCTTGGCAATTGCCTCCTATTAATGTGTCCCAAGATGTCCCAAGATGTCAACATTTGCAACCTCCTGACCAGCAAAGTCATTGGGAAGCCAGATTCGCTTAACAACCATGTTACTAACTTAACAATCACAGTGATTCACTTAAGAACTGTGGCAAGAAAAGTCATAACATGGGGCAAAACACACTCAACAAATGTCTCCCTTAGAAACAGAAATTTTGGGCTCAGTTGTGGTCATAAGCTTACAGACAATAGTCCCACATGATAGTAAACTTGAAGTCAGAAGACACACGCTGGTTTAGCTCTCCTTTCATCAATGCTGGAGAAATTCCATGTTCCTTTCTTGTATTAATTCACCCTATTCCAGTGCCTTCTTAGAACATTTGACTTCAGGGTCCATCAACCTACTATCATCCGTCCATCCATCCATCCATCCGTCCATCCATCCATCCATCCACCTCAATCAGCATCATGCTAATTCATTGAAGGACTATATTGAAAGTCAGGGAAGATAAACGGTTGTCCAGCCTCTTCTTCAAAACTTCCAGTGTTGGAGCATTCACAGCTTCTGGAGGCAGGCCGTTCCACTGGTTAATTGTTCTGAACGTCAGGCAGTTCCTCTCCTGGATGAGTTTCCATCCGTTGCTTCTTCTCCTGCTTTGGGGAATGGCTTGACTACCCCCCATCTTCTTTGTGGCAGTCCCTTAGACATTGGAAGGCTGCTGTCACTTCTCCCCTAATCCTTATTTTCATTAAACTACGCATACTCAGTTGTTTGTTTCTTATAAAAGCTCACCGGTGATATTGAAAGAATGACATTTTGTGAAAAAGTCCAAAATCCTTTCTTTGATTGATCAGTGCAAGTCCGCTTTGCATTGAAGATCAGTTGCAGAGAACACTATTAAATCTATAAGAAGTGAGCGCAGGAGGAGTGGAATCTGGAATGAAGCCAAGTGAAGAAATTGGAGAACTAAAATAAATGTTTTCCCCCTAAATTTAGGCCAGCTTCTCTTCCAATATTTCTATTAGCCATTCTCTTCTTCTTGTTGGATACAATTTCTGGCCTATATTGTGTAATCTACATCAAAGGCTGAACCAGATAATTCTCTCTTTTCCGCTAATGCTTTGCCTCCTTTGCTAGCTTAACAAATGGAATGAGTTAGTGTTTGGTTTGAAAAGTAACACAAAACAAAACTATATAGCTTGAAGTTATTGATGCCAAAGTTTTGTGATACGGGAAGAAAGCACCTTGACTCAAGATAATAATGACAAAACAACTAAGTCACTTCACCTAAACAGACGAAACAGCACCCTGAATTTTAATCAATGTTCCTTAAAGGATTTCTTTTTCAGTATTCCAAAAATATACTCTGCAAACCCAAAGGTGCTTTTTCAAAAGGCAACTGGACTTTCTGGTGGTGTCTACAGGTGGCAAACTCACTTAATCCTGACAGGGATAAGAAAGAGCTTCTCTCTGGGGACCAGCTGGAGGCAAGCAAGGTGGACCAGATGGCTCATTACATTACACTGAAGAAGTTAAACCTAGACGGTGGCCAGAGAGATGGAGATCTTGGGCAAAATGGATCAATTTGACCGTTTCAGTTGATTCCGAAAGTTGATCTAGTTTGGACAATGGAATCACTTCCTCGCATTGGGCGAGTTCGGTTCCTATTTCCAAACAACTGAAAAACTCCACTGTTTTCACACAAGGGCCCAGCCTCTCCATGGTCCCAGTGCTTTTCCCTGAGATGAAGCACCAGCCAATTCGTTCATTCAGCCCGAGGCTCACAATATCAGGGAAAGGGACGAATGCAAGAGACGAGGCAGCCCTGATGGCCCACACCAGGGTCCTCAAGCTCAGGGGCCCCCAGCCGCACCAGGCCGGCCTCGGGGGCCTTGGACCTGGCCTGCAGGCAGCCCTGGAAACAGGGAGGGACTGGCCCAGGGGGACTCAACTGGAGGAAACCGGGCTCTGGGGGGGGGCTGCGTGCTCCATTTCCACTGGCAGGGGCACCGCAGGCCGGCCCTTCCTTTTCCACTGACCGAGGGCTATCAAAACAAACTCAAAACAAAACAAAAGGAGAAAACTTTCTTCCCCCTTTGCTTTTGAGTATCCAAGGAGGAGCAGAAAAGGAGGAAGGGAAAGAGGGAGATCAAAGAAAAAGAAGGGAAGAGGGAAAGGAAGAAGAAAGGAGAATGAAGAGGGAAGGAAACAGAAGAAAAGGAAGGAAGGAAGGAAGGAAGGAAGGAAGGAAGGAAGGAAGGAAGGAAGGAAGGAAGGTAGGTTATAATGAGAGGGAGGGAGGGTCTCAGGGAAGTCCTGCCTTAGCACTTGGCCACCACAGGTGCCCCCATCACCCACCCGGGCCACGCCCACCCCAGCCCCCCAAGAAGGAAGGAAGGAAGGAAGGAAGGAAGGAAGGATAGTTTAGGACAATATTATTAAATATCTCTCCTCCCAACTGCCATTTCTTCCCCTTGACATACAGCAGTTCATTTAGTGACCGCATTGTAAAAAGTGACATATGACCATTTTTCACATTTAATGACCATTGCAGAACCCCTCCCCCCGGTCACGGGATCAAATGGCTTGGCCCCTGACTCCCATTTACGACGGGGCCCAGGTGGTTCCCCCTTTGGGACCTTCCAACGAGCAAAGGCAATGGGGAAGCCGGATTTGGTAGCCGTCCATCTCCTTGCAATGTTGCTTTGGGATTCCTGAGTGGGCAGGAGCTGGAAGCGAGCGCAGGGCCTCAGCCCATCTGGCGGAGTGGGACTCGAACCGCTGGAGTGCCGGCCATTTCCGGCTGACAGTTCCGGCATCACTAAACTGCTGCAGCCCCCCCACCCTCCACCAGGAGGAATTTTGTTGGGGAAAAAGCTACAGGGAACCAACACTGAAAACGTGTCCAAACCATCTGGGTTTTGCCTGAAAAGAGACTTTTTCTCTCTCTCCCCTGTGGGGAAAAAAAGGACAATTACTCTGAGGAAAACGATCACGGCAAAGCATTCAAACCTGGCAGTCCCGCATTTATTTTAGGGTTGTTTGCATCGCTGTAACTATTAAGAGCTTTTCTCATTAAATTGCTGTTTGAATATTTGCACACAGAAAAGGGCCATTTAAATTCACATTTACAAATCATTTTTCAGTCCGTGCAGGCCACCCCGCCCTGCATTTCCGCTCAGGAGGCATCAGGAATGCCCAACAAAGTTGCCGTCCATCCTGCCGACGGTCAAATTGTATCTGGATGGACGGGCGTTTCCTCAAAAAATCTCCCATTGGGACGAAATGCAGAGAGTCCTTGGATTACACCCCCAGTCGGGACCAAAAGGGCTAAGTGAGTTTTGCCCTACTTAACGACCTTTCTTGCCACAGTCCTTAAGTGAATCACTGCAGTTGATAAGTTACTCACATGGCTGTTCAGCGAATCAGGCTTCCTCATTGCCTTTGCTCGTTGGAAGGTCCCAAAGGGGGAACCACCTGGGCCCCGTTGTAAATGGGAGTCAGTGGCCAGTCATTTGATCCCGTGACCGGGGGGAGGGGTGCTGCAATGGTCGTTATATGTGAAAAATGGTCATATGTCACTTTTTACAATGCGGTCACTAAATGAACTGCTGTATGTCAAGGAGAAGAAATGGCAGTTGGGAGGAGAGATATTTAATAATATTGTCCTAAACTATCCTTCCTTCTTTCTTTCTTTCTTTCTTTCTTTCTTTCTTTCTTTCTTTCTTTCTTTCTTTCTTTCTTTCTTTCTTTCTTTCTTTCTTTCTTCCTCCTCATAACATGTTGCTGCATTCTCTTGACTTCTCCGCTTCCTTTTTTTGGCCCAATATCTTGAGTCAGAACAGGACAGGACACACCATGGCAAGCAGAGGCAATAGAGAATTCAAGCACATTAAAAACCCTGTTCCTTTGCCTATTTCCAAGGTGAGTGATCAAGGTTGTGCTAACTAAAATGTACAACTCCCTCAGGTAGCAGACGTCCAAGGCCTCCCCGTTTCTCTCTCCTCCTCTCCTTCTTCTTCGGTGCGGCTGGGAGCAAGAAGCCTCCTCTGACCGAGAGGCCAGGCTGCTGCTGCTGATAGCTTCCTCGGGCAGCCAGAGATGCGACAGAGTCCCTGAGACCGTCAAGGCTCCTTTGTGGCTTCTCTTTGCTCTTTCAGCTCGGCTGAAGAGGGGATGTCAGCCGCAGGTCTCACCAGTTTATGGCACCCGCAGGGAGATGGAGAGATGGAGACCTGGGCTGATGGGCCCCCAATATTTTCTGCTTCCTTTGGGGCCACTAATACCAGGAGTCTTCAACGTGCATCAGTTCACTTAGTGACCATTCAAATGGCCCTGGAAAAACTGTCTTAGGGCTGTTTTTCACACTTATGATCATGGCAGGATCCACATGGTTGCAGTATGTGATGAATAGGATAGGAGAGAAAATATGGAACAGAATGGAATAGAGAATAGAATAGAATAGAATAGAATAGAATAGAATAGAATAGAATAGAATAGAATAGAATAGAATAGAATAGAATAG
>NW_020769426.1:179534-190324 GCF_900518735.1 Pseudonaja textilis | reverse complement strand
TGTGCCATGACTTGGGTTATTTTAGCAGATGGCCCATCAATATATATATATATATATTGATGGGCCATCTGCTAAAATAACCCAAGTCATGGCACACACTTCAAAGGAAATCAGGAAGCCTGTCATTGTGGAATCTGTCTGGCAAGAACAAAGAATGCTTATCCACAGGAGGATCTGCGTGTGTGAATCTTCTAACCATCCTGGCTAATTGGAAAGCTGATCAAAGTAACACGAGTTAGCCAACTTGCAGACCTCAGCTAAGAGTTAGGCCTGCAGCAAATCAAATGTGTATTTGATAATTCCTAGGGCATTCATAAGCCAAGACTTGGGAATAGGGACAGCCAGAGACCAATAGAACAAATTGTAGAATTATTACTAACATAATTTATTAGATGATATTTCTTATTATTTCACTTTGTCTCACCTTCTCCTTTAGTGAAAATATATAAAACTTACTCAATCCTTTGTTCTTGGCTCTTGGCATTTTGACCAGGAACTTTTTCCTTCGAGTACTTATTATTATTATTATTATTCAACAGTGTACACAGCAAACAAGGTAACTATGCTGGGTTTCATATCACAAATCACTAGTCAAACCCTTCCCAAGCATTTAGGACTGTGTGATGTGTCGGTGGATTATGCAAGCAGATCCCAGTAATCCCAATTGTTTTTAAGTGCTTGCCTAGGTCTTTAGGCAGAGCAGCACCCACTGTGCCCAGTACCACTGGAACCACCTGCACTGGTTTATTCCAGAGTCTCTGCAATTTGATTCTCAAGTCCTGATATCTGGTGGTTTTTTTTCAAGTTGTTTCTCGTCAATTCTGCTTTCACCAGGTATGGCAATGTCGAGGATCCACACTTTTTCCTTTTCCACAATTGTGATATCTGTGGTATTGTGTTCCAAAACTTTGCCAGTCTGTATTCGGAAGTCCCACAGTAGTTTTGCATGCTCATTTTTGACCACTTTCTCAGGCTTATGATCCCACCGGTTCTTTGCTACAGGCAGATGGTAGTAGTGACACAAGTTCCAGTGGGCCATCTGAGTGACTGTTGTGACGTTGTTTGTAGTCAGTCGGAGCGATTATCTTGCAGCAGCTCAGTGTGTGATTGATGGTTTCATCCGCTTCTTTGCAGAGTCTGCACTTGGGGTCATCAGCAGATTTTTCTATTCTGGCTTTGATTGCATTAATTCTGATGGCTTGTTCTTGGGCTGCAAGAATCAGGCCTTCTGTTTCTTTCTTCAGTGTTCCCTTGGTCAGCCATAACCAGGTCTTCTCCTAGTCTACTTTTCCTTGGATCTTTTCAAGGAACTGCCCAGGCAGTGCTTTGTCACACCAGCTGTCAGCCCAAGTTTGCATCCCTGTTTTCCTATATTGATTCTTGGTTTGCTGCACTTTGAGCAGCTTCCTCTTGTTGACTTCCATCAAAGCTGGTTCAACACTGTCTTTCACATAATCTGCCAGAGCATGCTCCTCTTCTTCGACTGTCTGCTTCACTTGCAAAAGTCCTCTGCCACCTGCTTTTCTGGGCAAATATAACCTTTCGATGTCACTATGTGGGTGCAGCACATGGTGTATGGTCATCAGTTTTCTTGTTTTCCTATCCAGGCTGTCCAGCTCTGCCTGTGTCCAGTTTACGATCCCAGCAGTATATCTGATGACGGGTATGGCCCAGGTATTTATAGCTGTGATGGTGTTACCGCCATTCAGTTTGCTTTTTAGAAGTTTTCTGACCCTTTGTGTGTATTCTTTGCTGACCACATTTTTCACTTGCCCGTGCTTGATATTATCCAGCTGCAGTATGCCCAGATATTTGTAGGCTTCGGGTTGGTGGCACTTGACCGTTTGTCCATTGGGCATTTCGATTCCATCACTTTCTATGATTTTTCCCTTTCTTCAGTGCCACTGTGGCACATTTGTCCAGGCCAAGCTCCACGCTAATGTCAATGCTGAAAATTTGAACTGTATTGGTCAGTGACTGGATCTCGATTTCTGATTTTCCATATAACTTCAGATCATCCATGTACAGCAGGTGAGAGATTTTCTGTGAATTTTTAGCAGTTTGATAACCCAGGTTAGTTTTCTGTAAAATTCTTGACAGAGGAGTCATGACAATGATGAACAGCAGAGGTGACAAAGAATCACCCTGAAAAATCCCTCTTTTGATGTTGACCAGTCCGTAGCTTTTACTACTACTACTATTATTATTGTTGTTGTTGTTGTTGTTGTTCTGAAGCTGATGCTAAGGCATTCTACTCCCTCTCCCATCTGAAAAGAAATCTCTTCCAAAGGCAAAACACAAGCAGAGGAGAGGAGTTTCAATTTCAGTTTCCCAGCACCAAGCAGCTTTAATACAGAACAGTTGAGCTAAGCCACGCCCAGGCTCCTTGCTGTCTCCTTCTTGCTCACACAGCAAATACTGCTTCAGTTTCCAAACAGCCCTCAACTCTTTCAAACCAATTTTTTTCCCCTTTATTTTCCTCCCCCAAAATGACACCCCACTACATAGTTTTGTAGCAAAGCGCAGGTACCCAACTAGTACAGGCATAAATAGCAACAATAATAGCTTTCTTCCTTAAATCATGTGGAGGACATACAACATCTTCCATATTATTTGATAAAGGGACACACTAAATAATAATGATGAAGACAATGATTACTATTAATTGTTGTTAAAAAATCTGTTGGCATTTCACTACATAGAATACAAACTATGGAACTGTAGGAAGTTAGCACCCACTGCTCTCCTAGAAAATTGAAATATCCTAGGAAATATTAAAAAGGCGGAATAAAAAGTAGAAACTCAGAAACAGAAACTCACCTCAGAAGTAGAAGCTCACCCCCACCTTTGTTAATGGGCGGGCCATTAAGGCTTGGGCCAGAATATTCTACATAACAAAGATCTACTCCAGATAGAGCTATAATAGGAATTGTCTAAAGCCCTTTTCAGTGCATCTTCATCCAGCAAGGCTCAACCAAGCCTGGAACTCAGGACAGCCTACAGAGTTGCATGGCCCTGCATGGCCCCATGGGAGTCTGGCAACCAATCAGAATACAGGCTCCAATTCAAATCTCAACAGCGGGTATCAAGCCAGGCACTTTCAGGCCCCCTCCTCCTCCTTCTTGATCTTTTCCTTCACCTTGGAGCATGGGATCGCCCTTCCTTTTCACTCTGGAGCTCCAAGCCACGTGGTCCTCCTGTCCACCATTAAACCATCTTTCCAAACAGCCTCCATGTTTCCAGTGTCTTTTTCCCCACTTGGAACTGAGCCCAGAAGGATAATTCTTCCACCAGGACAAAAAGTTTTTTGGGAGAAAGAAGCCAGCAACTGGTGAACTGCTCATTTGCTTTTCCCGAAAAGGGTTCTAGTTTGTTTGTTTTTTAAACTTCCCCAGATCAAACTCCATCCTTTTAATAACATTTCAAAATATTATGCTTCTCTTTTGGCCGGGCTACACTGTTTCTATAAATCTTTCCATGTTTCTCAAAATTAACGGAAGGGCCGGTGTTTTATATTCATGGGCCATCTGCCCCATCTCCTCAACCGTTCTGTTTGCTGGTTCAGGTGAGGGGAGACCCCACCCAACCTTCAAAGTCAGAGGGGCCACCCTTGCAGCCTCCTCCACAGTCCGGGGTAGGATGAGGTCAGTGGGGAACAGAAGGTAACCCACTTGGAAGAGCTTCTAGTCCCTGCCAGCTCTGGAATTCTGGGAGTCCACCCATCTTCCAGGTCCCCCTACTCGTGGCAGGAGGCCTTTCTACCCTCCCCATCCAATGGGTCTGTTTTCGGAAACCTTCTGGGATGGAGAACGCCTGGAGGCGAAAACTTCTGCTGAATGGTTCTCTCGCTCTCCCTCAGGATCCTCCTCTGGGGGAAAAGTCCATCGCCTCTTCTCTGTGGCAGCCCCTCAAGCAGCGGAAGGCAGCCGTCGTGCCCCCCCCCCGATCCTTCCCCTCAGACGGCTGGGGGGACCTGCTGGCTCCCTCAACTGCCCATCGTGCGACGTAGCTACCTGCTGCTACCTCCTCTGCACACTGTCCGGGGCCTTCGCCTGAGGCACCTTCAGGGCGCCTTGTTTTGTATCCTGGTGACTCAGAATTGGATGCCGTTCTCTGAGGAAGCCTTCTAACTCGTGCTCAGAGTCTGCAGAGATTCTCCGCCCTCCAGGTCCTGGTTGGGCCTTTTTTTTTCAGGAGGCAACTGGACTCTCTGGTTTGGTTTGGTTTTTCTTTTGAAGAACTTTCACTCCTCACCCAAGAAGCTTCTTCAGCTCCGAGAGGATGGTGGGGGAGAATGGAAGGATTTATACTCCTTGCAGACATAGCTGGTCGTAAGCTTCTTGGAGGGGGGATTTTAATCCATCCCCAGGAAACTCTGAGTTCCAGTCAGTGTTGGTCGGAGTATTCCTCCTCCTCCCCCTCTCTACCCCCCACCCTTCTAGCACTGATGATGTTCCCTAGTTTGGGTCTTGAAAGGTCTGCAAGGAAACCACCAAGCTCAGAGGGCACCAAGGACCCCCCCCCACCAGTTAACCACTGTCTCACTTAGCAACAGAAATGTTTGGCTCCATTGTGGTCGTAAGACAAGGACTACCTGCATTTCTCTGGAATGCCCTGAGGTTTCCTGCATTGGATGGGAGGTTGGTCTAGAAGACCTCAAAGTCCCCTTCTAACCATATGCCTTTATGACTCTTCCAAGGATGGATTCCTTGGGGACCAACTTGGTTCATTTGCTTCCAAATTGGCAGGATGAATGAGGCCGCACAGGCACTCTGGAAAGATCACTTCCTTCGGAAAGAAAAACCCCTGGTCACAAAGATCTGGTCTGCTTTTCTTTCCTGAGAGATCCCGGGGATCCACTCAGCCAAAGCAGCACGAAAGCCTTCCTGGACTTCAGAAGTCAGCACCTTGGGTAGCCAGGGGATCATTACCTGTGACAAACAAGGGAGCAGCTTCATGCAGCTGGCAAGCAGGTCTGTGTGTGTGCATGTGTGTGCGTGTGTGTGTGTGTTGAATTTCTGCTTGCCCTTTGATGCTAGTTGAGTGGGGCAAGGAGAGGTTTCCTCTTTCATTTTATTTATTTGTTTGTTTGTTTGTTTGTTTGTTTTATCAATTGCTTACAAGATACTAGGTATAAGTATAAACATAGTAATGAATACATGAAATGGATACATATAAGAAAAAAAAAATAGGACAGGGACGGTAGGCACGATTGGTGCGCTTATCCACGCCCCCTACAGACCTCTTAGGAAAGGGGTGAGGTCAATAGTAGACAGCCTAAAGTTAAAGTTTTTGGGGTTAGGGGAAGAAACCACAGAGTCAGGTAGAGTATTCCAAACATTGACCATCCTGTTGCTGGTCGCATTTCCTGCAATCAAGTTTGGTGCGATTAACCTTGAGTTTGTATCTATTGTGTGCTCTTGTGTTGTTACGGTTGAAGCTGAAGTATTCATGGACAGGTAGGACATTGCAATGTATGATTTTATATACCCTGCTTAGATCGGACCGAAGGCGGCGTAGTTCTAGGTTTTCTAGGTCTAGAATTTCAAGTCTGGTGGCATAAGGTATTCTGCTACGAGTAGAGGAGCGGAGAACTCTTCTTGTGAAATATTTCTGGACTTTCTCAATTGTCTTCTTTCAATTTTCAATTTTCTTCTTTCTTTCTATCTAAAGAAGACCACAAAGGTTTTTCTTGATCGCAGAAGGAGTGAAGCTTCCCTCCTGCTTTCATTTTCATTCACCTTGGGTGGTCACTTGAATATTGTTAAGGGGCGTGCTTAAGTGCACCATCGTGCCTCCCGTCCCTGTCCTATTGTCCCCATTTAATCGTACCTATTTTCTGTATTCTTAGTCATGTTTATACGTATACCTATTATTTTGTAAGAAATTGAGAAATCAAATAAATAAATAAAAATAAATTGCTTACTGAGAAACGGGGGAGGAGGAGGAGGAAGAGGGAAGAAGAGGAAGAGAGAAGAAGAGGAAGAAGAAGAAAAAGAAGAAGAGGAGGAGGAGGAGGAGGAGGAGGAGGAGGAGGAGGAGGAGGAGGAGAGGAAGGAGACAGAAACACACATACACTCAGAGAGAAATGGATAGATGGACATTTGAACAGACATAAGTATGATATATATTTTGCATTAAATATTACACGTGTAATGTGTGAAAGGGAACACGGTGGCTCAGGGGCTAAAGCGCTGAGCTTGTCGATCAGAAAGGTCGGCAGTTCGAATCCCTAGCGCCGTGTCACGGAGTGAGCTCCCCTCCCTTGTCCCAGCTTCTGCCAACCCAGCAGTAAAAACTGCAAGTAGGAAAATAGGGACCCCTTTGGTGGGGAGGTTCCGTGCGCCTTCGAAGGCGTCTAGTCAAGCTGGCCACATGACCACGGAGATGTCTTTGGACAGCGCTGGCTCTTCTTTGGCTTTGTAACAGAGGTGAGCACCAGCGCCCCCTAGAGCCGGGAACAGCTAGCACGGATGTGCGAGGGGAACCTTTACCTTTTACCTTTAATGTGTGAAGTGGAGGAGAAAGAATGAATCATTAGCCAATGTCAAATGCATAAGGACATTCTTATAACCATCGAATAGTGATTTCTTTGTTAAACAGAAGGAGGAAATAAAAGGATAGAAACTACTGGAAATGCCCCAGGAGAAGGAAAGGCATCTGTTAAGAATATTGGGAGTATCTTTCTGGGCACATCCTGCAACGGGTAGCCCTCTCAGCTGAATGTTCTCCCCTCCCTCTCTCTCTCTTTCTTTCTTTCTGCCATGGCAAAATATCCAGAGCTTGGAGGGGGAAGCGGGGAGCGAGACAGAAGGGGAACAATAAATCTTTTTGGCCGTGAAAACAGGTTTCACAATATCGGCCACCTGCATCCCATAAAATACAATAAAAAGCAGAGGGCATTTGCTCAGCCACAGAAAGCATATGAAATTGGTGAAAACCAAGTCATTTTCTTCCTAGTAAGGACAAGCCACAAGGGAGTCGTGCGAAGGGTCGGATGGCTCACATCGGAGTAGTTATTGGAGAGTCAGCGTTGTCGGGCAAGAGGGAGCTTTTTGAGAGACCCACAACCGCCAGCCCATCCAAGGTGAGAAAGGTGAGGCTGGATGGACTTCAAGGCTCTGGTGCCCCGTTGAAATGCCACTGGAACTTAACAAAATGTCTTTGGTCTGACCTCTATCCCCAAACTTCGGCCTGCTTCCACTTTTGCTTGCTTCCAGCCTGGTTCCTGGAGAAACTAAAAGTCAACTTGTGCTTTGCATGACAAAGTCCAAAGTTCAGCCTTAAAACAGGGTTGTTAGAGCATCTCAAGGCTACAGATAATTGTAATGGGGTGTGAGAATGACCTTGGGAGACAGTAAGAAGAGTTGCAGATGGAACAACCCTCACGTAAACAAATAGGGAGGGAGGGAGGGAGGGCGGGAGGAACACCTCAGAAGGGACCCAACCTCCTTTCCCAGAGAGTAAAAGTCAAAGAAAGGAGAAACACTTTCAGTGTAGCAAGATTCTGTTCAGGTAACTTGAAATAAAGATAAAGCTGGTGCTTCTTCCTGGCTGTACTTTTTTGTCTGGCCAAGCTCACATTGTGGGTGCAAGGAAATGCAACACAATGTCAGGAGTTCGGAGATTTTGCAACAGTGCTTCACAGCCCTCTCTGAGCGGTGTACAGAGTCAGCCTATTGTGCCCCCAACAATCTGGATCCTCATGTTACCCACCTCGGAAGGAGGGAAGGCTGAGTCAAGCTGGAGCCTGGCGAGATTCGAACCGCAAATTGCAGTCAGCTGGCAGTCAGCAGAAGGAGCCCTGCAGTACTGCACTCTCACCACTGTGCCACCACGGGTCTTAGACATCTGTCTAGGATGATTTACAGAATTGCTACTCTAGGCAAGGCGTTGGACCACATGACTTGAAGATGTCCTTCTGACTCATACCTTCGGTGATTCCCTGACCCATCACAGTTACCTGATATCAATCAATCAATCAGTCAGGGATTTACAGAGGCACCTTTGACCAGAACAGTCAAATCTTTGATACCTTCCTAAAATATAAGTTTAATTCTCTCAGAATCCTTTCAGACAACAAAACATCACCAAAAATTTCAGTACTTCTTCTCAGTAGTTCAACTAAATATATGGAACTCCACCTGAATACAGAATAACAGAATTGGAAGGGACCTTGGAGGTCTTCTAGTCCAACCCCTTGCTCAAAGAGGTGACCCTATACCATTCCAGACAAAGCCTCCTCCTCCTTCTGAACAACCTCCAGTGATGCAGTGACCACAACTCTGGAGGCAAGCCGGCCCACCTCTCATTGACAGGACATTTCTCCTTAATTCTAGGCTGGATCTCTCTTTGATAGGCTTCAATCCATTTGTTTCTGTGCTGCTCTCGGGGGCTTTGGAGAATAGGTCAACCCCCGTCTCTCAAATATTGGAGCACTGCTATCACCTCACCCCTAATCCTTCTCTTTGTTAGACTTGACCTACTCAGTCCCCACAGCCATTCCTCGTACGGTTTAGCTCCAGTCCCTAATTATCCTTACTGCTAAAAGTCTCTGCAGATTCTCAGTCCACACCCATTGGCACCACTCAGGTGACCCTGAGGACACAGACAAACCTCCAAGCAGCCTCAATGATCCTCTAAAAGAATGCAAATGACCAGCTGTGTCTGCAAGGTATATAAATCCTTCCATTCCCCACTATCCCATCAGAGCTGAAGAAGCTTCTTGGATGAGAAGCGAAACATCTTCAAAAGAAAAAAACAAGAAAGTCCAGTTGCCTCCTGAAAAAGGACCTTTGGGATTTCTTCACTGCTCTCTTTCTAAAGTCTCAAGCCCTTTTTTTGGATGGTGGTGACCAAAATTGGGTGCAGTATTCTACCTTTGATCTTACCAAGTGCCGTAGTCACACTTCACATGATGTTGATACTGTCCTTTTGCTGCAGCCATTGGTTCATCTATTGATTTATCAATTTAGAGAATGCCACGGTTAGAGAAGTGAATAATTAAGCCACAATTGGGGCCACTTAAGATCACAGCAGGTTATTAAGGCAAAGGGAAGAAGCAATCTTTCAGTAGTTATCCTTTCAACTTTCGAAACCAGCATCGAATACCAATGGTCCCTTATGATCACAATTGAGCCCAAAATTTCCATGGTTAAGTGAGACAGTTGTTAAGTGAATTTTGTCCCATTTTATGACCTTCCTTGCCACCGTTGTTAAGGTAATAACATGGTTGTTCAATGGATTTGGCTTCCCCGTTGATTTTGCTCACCAGAAGCTCACAAAAGGTCAACGGAGCCAATAACCAATCGTCTGAATTTGGATCACGTGACCACGGGGATGCTGCAATGGTCATAAGTGTGAAAAACAGTCCTAACTGCTGTAAGTTGAGGATCACCTGAATTTGTAGAGAGTTTTGTTCTCCATCCAGTCCTCAAAACAACCACCCCACGATACTTTCCATTCCTCGGTGGTGGAGAAAAGAGATATCTTGCTAGCATGATTAAAACATATTGCAAAATTGTCCCTACAATATGTGTCTTACAAAATAAGTTTGGCTCATCAGTATGAATATAGCAGGATAGAAGAATTACGGACAACCAGTTCTTAATTTTAAGGAAAAAAATCCCTATTGTGGTTTGGCCAATGTTGCTATTTCAGTCTTGCTCTCGTTCTCTCTGCCCTGTAATTAGCATCTCATTCTCCTTCTGTAACTGAGAACATGAACGTCCCCTGAGAGACAAGTGACTGATTTCTGCCACATAAAGGAACCGAAAGCCCAGTTGTCCTCCCCATCATTATGTCTGAATGAGTTTGAGAACTTCTCGTGACTTTGCCTCCTGCTTAAAAGGCATCATTGTCTTCCCGGCTGTGGTCTCAAAAGAGAAGATGAGGCAGGGAAAGGCATAATTAAGCCTCCAGGACCTGACGCCCAACATGCAAGTGCGGGCAATGGAGACACTGCTATAAAATTGCATGGTCCAAACTCCAGTGAAGCTATGGTGGCAGCTCGCGTGTCAGAAGCGTATACATGAATTGATTGCTCAAGAGAGACAATATGAGGGGTGGTTGAGAGGTTGAACCAGGACTTGGGCAACAAAAAGTTATTGCCTAACTTCTAACCCATTGTATCTCATAGGGTTATTTTGGTGAAAATTGAAAGAAAGAGCATTTGGCATGAGCCCTGGAACTTCTACAGGATAGGCAGGAGTGATAGAGAGATGATAGATTAGAGATAGATCGATCGATGGGCTTCTGCCAGTTCGCACCGGTTCAGGCAGCCTGGCAGTTAAGATTCTACACAGTTCAGCAAACTGGCCAATCCCACCACTGGCTGGCCCCACCCCCGCTTGTTTTGGGGCCTGTTTACTGGGCCAAAAATGCCCCCCAAACGATCCAAAAATGGGCCAAAACCGACCTGAAACCAGCCTTTAAAAAATGGCCAGAAAATGCCCCCCAAATAGCCAAAACCGAGGCCATAGTGGGATTAGCCCCAACCGGCTGAAACCTGCCTCTGCCGTTTGAGGTGAGTGGTCGGAAGGCAGGGCTGGGTGTGATGAGTGATGTCACCCACCCAGTCACATGATCAACTGGCCACGCCTACCCAGCCAGAGAACTGGTTGTTAAGTTATTCCAATCCCACCACTGGAGCGAGATTAGAGATAGATAGATAGATAGATAGATAGATAGATAGATAGATAGATAGATAGATAGATAGATAGATAGAGTGGTAGAAGGGGATGAAGAGGAAAAGAAGAAAAGGAGAGGAAGGGAAAGGAGATAGAGGAGAA
>NW_020769426.1:142805-156516 GCF_900518735.1 Pseudonaja textilis | reverse complement strand
CTATTCTATTCTATTCTATTCTATTCTATTCTATTCTATTCTATTCTGATTAATGATTCTAAATGTCAGGAAATTCCTCCTTAGTTCCAAGTTGTTTCTCTCCTTAGTTAATTTCCATCCATTGCTTCTTGCCCTGCCCTCATGTGCTTTGGAGAATAGTGTGACCCCTCTTTTTTGGGGCAGCCCCTCAGATATTGGAAGACGGTTATCATGTTCAGCCCTAGTCCTTCTTTTCATCGGACTAGACATACCCAGTTCCAGTTCCTTATATGTTTTAGCCCCTAGGCCCCTAATCCTCTTTGTTGCTCTTCTCTGCACTTTTTCTGGAGTCTCAACATCGTTTCATATTCCTCAAGTCTAGACATAAGAATCTAGTCAACTAACAGCACTAAATCTTTAACCTTAGACTGTCTACTATTGACCTCACCCCTTTCCTAAGAGGCCTGTAGGGGGCGTGCATAAGCTCACCAATGTGCTTACCATCCCTGTCCTATTGTTTCTTTATTTTATTTTTTTTCTTAAATGTATCCATGTATTCATAACTATGTTTTTACTTATACCTATTATCTTGTAAGCAATTGACAAATAAAATAAAATAAAATAATAAAATAAATACAAATCAGTACTAGATAAGAATGAGATCCAAGAGGGGCTGGACTTAGGCCATTGGTGAGAACATCATCTCTCTGGGCTTCCTCTCTTGACTCTACCTCTGTAGCTCTCCTGCAGGTGCCCATTCTTATCCTCTTTCCATCCAGGATTTATACCTTTGGCTTCTAGGATATGGATTGTTTATATATAATATTGTCAGGGTTCCAAGTAATACGCCCATGGCAAACAGAAGCAAACAGAACTCTGAGGCAGGTAGATTCCTCAAAGAACAGTTTTATTTGGACATATCAAATTGGCATAGACTAGTGAAAACTGACTCTGAGCGTTCCTGTGGTTTTCACCTAATGAAGAAGTGAAAGTTTCCCTTCCCCCCAAACTATCAGTCCCCTTGTCCAATCCAGGTGCTGGCCAGTTGCCCACTTCTCTTCTCCTCCTCTCTCCAGCCAGGGGTTGGGATGTCCTTGGTTCCCAGGATAAACTATTTTGTTTTGGCTACAAAACCCCAGCTATTTCTATCCCCTCCCCCATCCCCCAGCTCCTCTGTGGCAACACTGAAGCCTCAAAATGGCCTCAATCAGGCCAGCTTCAGAGTTGACAAATATACCTGTTGGGTTTTTGCCACATTTGTGGTTTTATCCAATTGTTGTTCACCTCCCAAATATGTTTTTGGTGAGATGGGCAGCTGTACGAGCCCACGGTGGCGTGCAGTGGTTAGAATGCTGTATTGTGGGCTAATTCTGCCGACTGCCAACAGTTTGATCAGGAGCGGTTCACGGTTGACTTAACTTTCCACCTTTTTTGAGCTCGACTAAATGAGGACCCAGATTGTTGGGGACAATATGATGACTCTGTAAGAGAACACTGTAAATCACTGTGGAGTGGCATATAAGTCTAAGTGCTGTTGCTATTGCTGTATCAATTTAATTAACAAACAGAGTGTCCATTTTGCAAAAATGCAAAAATGCATCAGCCATTGGTGACTCTGCTTTTCCATTTCATCCTATTCTAGGCCATGTTCTGTATAAACTCTATTTCTGAAAAGCTGCAGTGGGTCAGCTGTCCTTTAAACAGTGTCCACTGCCTTACTGACAGCTCCTTGAGGACAGCCTGTATCTCAGACGCCAGAGTGTCTCAATTATTTCATACTCTCCTTTCCTCCCCCTGACAGTCTGGTCTACCACCAATAAAAATGTGCTCGGGGATAGCTGTCACTATCATTTTGCATTCTCCACTTCAAGAAGATTGGAGATGATTTTTTTTTTTTTAAAGTATCACTTTGGGAGCAAAGGATGAATTCCTCCACTAGCCGGTTTGGCTGCACAAGTTAGTGAACAAATCAGGAACTGCAAGGCTAAATAATTCATAACGTGTGTATGTATGTATGTATGTATGTATGTATGTATATATGTATATACATATACATTTACATATTCTGTATGTATATACATATTCTGAGAACCTCAGAAAACAAATTATATATATATATATATAATTTATACATTTTTCTTTAGTAAACATAAAAACTACATATCTACAGGAACAGTGTACTGTCTGGGTACAGTCAATTTTGAAAAACAACAACAACAACAATATTGATAGCATTAATAATAATCATATAATAATATTAATATTTGCTTATCCATACTAATATACCTTCACTGTATAGTTAATCATTCTCTTAAACTTTTAAGTTTCTAACTGGAGTTTCTGTTAGTTAACCATTGGGAGAGTGGATCCCATGTTGAAAAAAGTATTCTGTTTCTTCCTTCTCCCTTATGTGGAGCGTTAGTCTATCCACCTCTGCACATTCTAATATCTCTTTTGTTACACTTTCATCTGTAGGGATATCTTCATTTTTCCACTGTTGTGCAAAAACAATTCTTGCTGGTGTTAACACATGTAAAATTAAATATATACTCCCTTTATTGTACTTTTCTGGTAAAAATTCATAACGTCTTGCAGTGGCCTTCAACCAGTGATCTATGGGGAAAAAAAAACCCAGGGGGGTTGGGTACAATGTCATCCCCAGTGGGTCCACAAATGCTTGTCGAAGTTAAGTCCTGGGGGACCTGTGGCCAGAAATAGCATTTCAAGGGGATCCATCAGGGTGAAGAAAAAGTTCAGCCCCATGGATGTATTGAACAACCGGTCTGATTTTTCTATATTGAACACGATGGACACCAAAGAGGTAAGTCAATATGTAGCCCCCTAATATCCCCAACACACCAACCCAATGAAAACGGCACTTCTTCCACTTATGGCCAGAACTGGGATCAGAATTTTTGTTGCAAAGCAAGGCAGTTGGCAAGCCAGGCGTGCTCAGGGTGATGGACTTTTGTGCCATGATTGTGAAGCCTATCCCTGCTGTTGTTTAGTGACTCCCCCATGGCCGTTAAGTGAATCTGCCTCCTTCTCTTAATTTTGCTTGTGGGAAGTCAGCTGGGAAGGTGACAAATGGCGATCATGGCACGATCTGGGAAACTGCAACCATCGCAAGGCCACGCCCATTGCCACAGGCCCCCATTTGGATCAAGAGACGGTGGGGATGCTGTGATGGTCGGAAGTGTGAGGACCTAAGTCATAAGTCATAAGTCGCTTTTGCAAGTGCCATTGTTTAAGGAGACTCTCCACGTGTCTATGGAGATTCTCTGTCAGAGAGAATCTCCAGGCCCTGGTTGTCCCAAAGGTGCCTTTTTTTATCTGGCTTTTCTTTGAAGAGGTTTCACTTCTCAATCCAAGAAGCTTGTCCGGCGGGGGGTGGGGGGGGGGGGGGGGATGGAAGGATTTATACTCCTTGCAGGCACAGCTGGTCATTTGCAACCTTTCTAGAGAGTCGTTGAGGCCACCTGGAGGTTTAATCTGTGTCCTCAGGGTCCCCTGAGTGGTGCAAATGGGGGTGGAGGCTTCTTGGGGCAGCTGAAAGGACCGTGTTGTAGACTGGAGACAGATGACGTCGTATCCCTCCCCCTCTGTGGAGGGAGGGGTGTTCAGTTTGGACACAGGTGGCCTCTTGGGCCCCCGTCTTTCAAACCAGCCGTCCCCTCTGCCCAGAAGGTGGGCTTTGCTGTCTTCCAAAGAGGGGCCTTGGCCTTCTAAATGCAGGTGGAAGTGCTGAGTCTTCTCCTCATGGGTTTGCTCTCTAGGTTGTGCCATGCATTTAATGACTCTAAAAGGGATGCAAATGTCTGCAAGGAATATAAATCCTTCCTCCTCACCATCCAGTCTGAGCTGAAGAAGCTTCTGGGATGAGAAGCAAGACATCTTCAAAAGAAAGCCAAGAAAGTCCGGTTGCCTCTTGAAAACGCATCTTTGGGACAAGACTCTCCACAGCCTGGGCTGGGTGTGATATGAAGGCACCATCACAATGATATGGGAGCCATTTGTCTCCTGCTTGAACAGGGGGTTGGACTAGAAGACCTCCAAGGTCCCTTTCAACTCTGCTGTTCTATTCTGTTCTCTAAGAAACCCGTAACTAGGCCAGGTTCGCACCATTCTGAGGAAGAATATCAGAAGGGTCGAAGGAACGTAAGTTCTCCAGTTTGGGGGTGGGGGGGTGGGGGGATCTTGAATTTCTCTTTCTCAGATTGCTTCAGACTTTCTTTTGTGTCGTCTGCCGTCTGTCCTTGCCTCCCAAATACACCCAGGACTCTCCAACCTCGAATATGCAGACGTGTTTATTTGTTCAGAATAAATTCACTTGGAGTTCTTAGCAGCTAAGGAAAAATGGAGGGAGCGAGCGGGGGAGGGAGCCAATTTTTCATTGTTAGGTCAATGGAGACGGAGCAAAGAAGTAATAATCCACCGTGGTGCACAAATCCAAAGGTCATTCATTAGTCATCCATATTAAACCGAAGTTGTGAAATGTTCTCTTGTGTTTAATGAAGGAGCCGGAATTTACCTTAACTTGGAAGAAGAGGGAGAACAGGGTGAATGCGCAGCCCTCCCGCCTGTCATGTTCACTGACAACATGGTGTTAACACGATGAGAGAGCAAAGAAAGGTGAGCCACGTTTTTATGCTGAACATCTTTAAAAGAACCCATACAGGTGACTTATGACCAGGTTCGACCATGGAATTTCCGTTGCTAAGCGAGACATTGGTCTAGTGGCTTTTGCCTGGTTTTACGACCTTTCTTGCTGCAGTTGCTAAACGAATCACTGCACTTGTTAAGTTATTAACATGGTGCTTAAGTGACTCTGGTTCCCCCACTGACTTTGCATCTCAGAAAAGGGGGTAGAAAAAAAAAAGGAATGTTGACATCAGCCAGGCTCACGTGGGCGCAAAACCCGAAGGACTCCTGGATTCCTAGCATGGTCGGAGGGTTGCAGAAGCCGATGGAGTTGGCCAAAATGGCCAGACTGACCACTTGGCTTAAGGAGAAGAACCTCACTGTTTTCCTTTCCACACGGAAACCGCTTCTGAACTTGGTGCTTGACCTGGAAAAGAATGAAACTCTGACTTTGGGGTTTCCCCAAGTTGACTGATAGATTCTGTTCCGTTCTATTTCTATTTCTATTCTATTTCTATTCTATTCTATTCTATTTCTATTCTATATCTTTACAGAAATGACTTGTTCATACTATTACGGAAAAGCAAAAAGCTATGAGTTGATGCTTCTTTTTCTTTCTCTCTTATCTTTCCTCACTTCTCCTTCCCCTTTTTCCCTTCCCCCTCACTGTGCTCTTATTTGCTTTGTTTTTTGTACTTTATATTATCTTATAACTTAATAAACATTTATAAAAGGGTGTAAAAGGGGATCACATGACCCTAAGTTGCATTAACAGAGGGATTACAGTCAAGATCAAGGGAAGTACTAATGCCATTCTACAAAGCCTTAGTAAGGCCACACCTAGAGTCCTGCATCCAGTTTTGGTCACCACACTATAAAAAAGGATGTTGAGACTCTAGAAAAAGGGCAGAGAAGAGCAACCAGGATGATGAGGGGCCCGGAGGATAAAACATACAGTGAACAGTTGTAGGAACTGGGCCTGGCTAGTCTAGTGAAGAGAAAGACCAGGGGAGGCAGGATAGCGGTCTTCCAATATTGGAGGGGCTGCCACAGAGAGGAGGAGGACGGGGTCAAGCTATTCTCCAAGCCACCCGAAGGCCAGACAAGGAATAATGGGTGGAAACTGAACAAGGAGAGAATGATCAAGAGCACTGAGCTCTTTCCACACTGGATGCTCAGATCCCCCGGGAGGATATTCTGCTCGATCTATGACAGCCTAATACCCAGGGAGTCCTCGATAACTGAGCCCCAAATTTCCATCGCTGAACGAGACAGCTGTTAAGAGACTTTTACCCCATTTTATAACTTTTCTTGCCGCAGTGCAGCTGTTAAACAAGTAACACGGTTGTCAGTGAATCTGACTTCTCTGTTGATTTTGCTGGTCAGACGGCCACCAAAGGGGAATCACATGAGCCCGCAAGACACTGCAACCATCATACACGTGAACCAGTTGCCAAGAGACCAAATTTCAATCACGTGGCCTTGGAGACGCCGCAACGGCCCAATGTATGGAAAACGGTCCTGTCACTTTTTTTCAGTGTCGTGACTTGGAACGGTCACTAAACAAATGATCATAAATGAAGGATAATTGTCTGTGTTCTTTCAATTCATCCAAAGATTTGAAGGCTGGTGTGTAATTCAATCTAGTTGGAGTTTTTCTAGAAAAAAGCAAATTAAGGCTGCAGGGAAATTCAAGATGTTGCTTCTCCAAATTATGTGACGTCCCCAGGAGGAGGAGGGGGAGGAGGAGGGGGAAGAGGAGGGGGAGGAGGAGAAGAGGAGGAGGAGAGGAGGAGGAAGAGGAAAAAACCCCGAATGTGGTTTAGACCTTTGTCTTTTCATGGAATTGCCGGAGCCTTGGGCAGCCTCCTACCATATGGCATCAATAACTTTCCAGAGGGTTTCAAGGCCAGCATGGATCAGCCTCCTTGATGGGTGCAGCTGTCATGCTGGCCGGGAGCCAAGAGATTCATTTGCCTTGGAAGTAACGGGGAGAAACGTTTCAGAAAAAAATCCCCTGACATCAACTGTGTTGGTCAGGCAAAAACATTATTGCTGTTTCCAGCGTTCTTGGGAAGGCAAGATTAGTAGCAGGATGGGTGAGACGTGACTGACTAAACTCAGTTTAGAAACTGCTGCAAACAAACCAGGACAAACTGTCACCTGGTAAGCAATAACAGGTAGTCCTCAACTTGTAACCATTCATTTGGTGGCCATTCCAAGTTGCACCAGCATTGACATCCTGAAAGAAATGTTGCTTTAATATCAAGAGCCAGTTTGGTTTAATGGTTAAGGTGCTAGGCTAGAAGTCGGGAAACTGTGAGTTCTAGTTCTGCTTTAGCCATGAAAGCAGGCTGGGTGACTTTGGGCCAGTCCCTCTCTCTCAGCCTAATGCACCTCTCACAGGGCTGTTGTTGCAGGGAAAAATACGAGGGGGAAGTTGCACAGCGTGTGATTGCCGCTTTGAGTTATTTATACCATAATAACGCTGGGAAAGAAAAAGAAAAAATGAAGGAAAGAGGGGAGGGAAATAGAGGAAGGAAGGAAGGAAGGAAGGAAGGACAAAAAAATTCTCAATCCTGCCCAATTCTGATTGAAATAAATGTAATGCTAACCTGGAAAATTCTGAACTGTTAAGCAGGGAAAAGCAATTCTGGCCACCAATTCAGGACAGATCTGACCAAAACTGAGTTTACACATCCCTTCTTATGGGATTCTTATGGAGGTCATCCTGTCCTATCCTAGTCTTCAAAAATTGAATACACACACACACACACACACACACACACACAAAGTACAAATTCATCATTGTATCCCAGCAGGAAGAGCACCAAAATACCCCAACTAGATGTAAGTACTTGTTTTATTCTCTCTCCCAGCTGGATGTACATATGTTTTAATTCTGAAATTATCTGCCTGGTTTCCCTTTTCTGCCCTTTTCCTTTCCCAGAACCTCCCTTGGGTGGCTTCTGTTTTAGTTTGAAAATCCAGGGTCTGAATCTCAGGTGTTCTTCCAACGTAGGCATCTTGTTCCCAACAGGACCATAGATTACATTTTAATTCCTGGGCATATCCATATTTAATTGCCTTTGGCAGACACGTTTTGCCTCAAAGTTTGGCTGTGTCTCTCAAGCTGATTGGACCTGCCTGTCGCAGGAACAGTTGTGTTCACGATAATTATTTGGCATACCCAGGGTTTTCCATTCTGGTCTTTGCTGAAGCAGCGTTGTCTTTCTTTCTCTTTTTCTTTTGGACTTTCTTTTTTTTTTCTTTCAGCATTTTCTCCACTGGCGAACAACCCACTTGAAAGGCAGCTATGTTCACCCAACCTTAACCCTAAAGCACAATTGTGATAATGTATCTTTCCCTAGAGCAGGGGTCGGCAACCCACAGCTCTGGAGCCACAGGTGGCTCTTTCATCCCTCTGCTGTGGCTCCCTATCGCAGGTCGGCTTCCCAATTGATAGGGCTTTCGGTTAGGACAGGTAGAGGAAAAAGGACACCGCCACGCTAGGAGGAGACTCTATGGTGGGGGACCCGGACTTCCGGTCATCAGAGGCAAAAGGATGCCGCACTAGGAGGAGACTCTAAGCTGGGGGAACCAGACTTCCAGTCACTCCAGAATTGAATGGAGGGAGGCTTCTGGTTAGGACCTTCGTGGCTCTTTGAGTGTTTAAGGTTGCCAACCCCCTAGAGATTAACTGAATTAATTAGCCAATGTTACAGAATACAGCATAACAGAATCTGAAGGGCCCTTAGAGGTCTTCCAGTCCAACCCCCTCAAGCTGGAGACCCCATCCCATTCCAGACAAGTGGCTGTCCTGTCTCTTCTTAGAAACCTCCAGTGTTGGAGCACCCACAACTTCTGGTGGCAAGTAGTTCCACAAGTTAACTGTCTTCCCTGTCAGGAAATTCCTCCTTAGTTCCAGGTTGCTTCTCTCCTTGATGAGTTTCCATCCGTTGCTTCTTCTCCTGTCTTTCGGAGTTGACTTCCTCTGCTTTGGGGCAGCCCTTAGATATTAGGAGACTGCTATCTTGTGTCCCCCCTCCCGCCCTGGGCCTTCACTTCACTAGACTAGACACCTACAAAAAAGAGGCAAAGTTTGCTCACAGTGGAGAGTAGAGATAATGGGATAAGGAAGAAGTGGTATTTATACAGGTAGTCCTCGACTTACAGCTACAATGGAGCCCAAAATTGCTTTTGCTAAGCAAAACAGTTTTTAATTTTGCCCCATTTTACGACCTTCCTTGCCACAGCTGTTCAACGAATCACTGGAATTGTTAAATTCGTCACCCAGCTGTTCACTTCAGACATCCCCGGTGGACTTTGCTTGTCAAAGGGGGCCGCATGACCCCAAGGGGCCACTGCAACCGTCATAAATAGGGGTCAGTGGCCAAGCGCCTGGATTCTGATCCCCTGACCAGGGTGAGGCTGTGACAGTCGTAAGGGTAAGAAACTGCCATAAGTCCCTTTTTTCAATGCCGTTGTCACTTCAGATGGCCACTAAATGAACTGTTGTAAGTCGAGGATTACCCGTACTCGTACAACAGTCACTCAGAAACAGATCATGTAGAAGAAGACCTGGAAAAGTGACAGCAATAAACAACAGAGAGCAGGTTCTTTCCAGAAAAGCAACAAGGAAACCTATATCTGATTTACTTTATTGTTGATCTTGGCTTCTCCAATTCCATGGCAGAGAGACAGAGAGAGAGAGAGAGAGAGAGACAGAGACAGAGACAGAGACAGAGACAGAGACAGAGAGAGACAGACAGACAGACAGAGAGAGAGAGAGAGAGACACAGAGAGAGAGAGAGAGAGATGAATATATTTTTTCATTTGCAATATTTCCTGCTTAATTGCAATGCTGCCTTGGTCTTAAAAAATGGCCTAAGTATCATCTTCTTCTTTCTATTTAATGTTCCTATTCATTTGCTCAATGTGAACACGCATAATTTTGCTAATAAATCTGATCTCTCTGTGAGCGTAGAGAGTAACAATTTCTAATTAGTTTGATCAAAGATTCCTTCTGTCGTGGGTGAATAATGGGAGTGAGTCTAATACAAAAATTCAAGAATGTTTGAGGCAGTGGGGTAAGAAGGTGGTAAGAGGGAAAGGAATATTTGCAAGGAAGACCAATATTTCTTTCTAAAATTATATTAATGTCGGACGCCTTATCTACCCTCTAAGGAATAAGGCTGTTTTCTGAATTCTGAATCTCTTCCCATTCTTAAACCATTAAAAAATTCAGCTGATGACTGAAGTAAAGTGGGCTTGGCTACCGTGAACTCTTGGCTACTTTTCAATGGATTAGCTATAATATGATTATACTTAATGAGTCTTTTTTTTTGCATTTTCCCTTCCCAAAACATTCCTTTCAACAACATTTACTCACAGTATCTCTGCTCAAAAGCCAGCCCTTATTATGCCAAAAAAACCTTGTATTTCTTTCCAATCATTTGCCTTCAGTTGGGAAGGAAATTGTTTACCAATATTTTTTCTCCTTAAAGATGAAGACAATGTTGGAAGGAAAAAGGAAAATTGCAAAGAATTACGAACTGTCTCTCTATAGATAAATAAATTGGTCAATATTATTTTAGGTGGCCAAGCTTTAATGATATTATGATATGTTTTAAAAGGAGGCTAATGTGTTTTTGTTGTGTCTGTTTCTTTGCTATGTCAGTGCAGGTATTTTATTTTTCTCTTTTTCTCTCCAAAACCCATTTCATATTTTTATTTATTTGTTTACATCCTGCCTATATTATTTTTTACAAATAACCCAGCTGTGAACAGATCAACAGATCTTCCTTCTCCTATTTTCTCCATAATAACCCAATTAGATGAGGTGAGCTGAGCTGAGCTGAGCCAGGACTGGCCCAAAGTCAACTAGCTGGCTTTCGTACCTAAGCCAGTACTGGAACTCACCTTCTCCTGGTGATTGACCCAGAGTCACCCAGCTGGCTTTTGTGGCTAAGGCTGGGCTAGAACTCACCTTCTCCTGCTTTCTAGCCCAGTACTTAAGCCAGTAGACCAAACTGGCTCTCAGTAATAATACTGGATCACCCGATATTGCAGGACCACGTTTTGCATCCTAAGATTGCTATGCATGGCAAGCATGACTTCTCTACTTCAAGTTGGTTGAAACCTCTTCATTGTTGTCGTGTTTTTCTCCTAACGCACTGCCATTCCACTCACCACTCAAAGCAACGACTTGCTGGGAAGCTCCGATGTGGCCCTTCAAGGGCCGGCTGAGAGTAAGTCACACAATCAGCATTTTGCAAATGAAGACTTTTCTTTACAAGGACACTATCATTTGCACACCTGCTCTGGAGACGTGCCTCTTTGGTTTGGACAAAGAAAAATGTATCTCTACTTGACTCCAGTTCCTTAAAGATCTTCCAGGACTAACACTTCCAACCAGCTGCACATAATGGTCCACTGGGGATTAAATAAAGTGTTTAAGATTAAGATTAAGAAGAAACGTCCTGACAGCTAGAACAATTAAGCTGTAAACAATTTGCCTCCAGAAGTTGTGAATGCTCCAACACTGGAAGTTTTTGAGACTGGACAGCCACTTGTCTGAAGTGGTCTAGGGTCTCCTGCCTGAGCAGGGGGTTGGACTAGAAGACCTCCAAGGTCCCTTCCAACTTTGTCATTCTATTCCGTTCTGTTTTGTTCTATTGCTTAGCCTGATTTTGCGAAAGCAGGAAAGCTATCGATACCTCGCTAAATCACTGTATAAGAAGGAAGGTTATTTTAGAGGTCAGAATCCCACAGATTGACACAGGAATTGAAAAAGAAAGAAAATTGAAAAAGAAGGAACCATATTTTTAAAATGGGGAGGGTTACCCTCTTTCAAAAGATCCAATTCCATCTCGCCATTCATTGACTAAGTGGTTTTCTTGGATGCCCTGGGCCCTTCTGCTCTGTCCTGCTGAGACAATGAATACAGGAAACACTCAAAGGAAACTTTCCCTCCCTCCTGCGTTGTTCTCAATCAGGCCCACTTAAGTTGGCTTTCCAAAAGTTAAGAGCAGCCGTTGAACTCCACTTTGTAACATGACTTTTCACATCCCTGGGGAGTTTATTGTCTAGCCCAGAAAAAGCAGTCATCTTCTAGAAATATGAAGATAGTTCTGCCTATTTTTCAACACTGTCATCTCATGGAGCAAGGGAGGGTCTTGGATACTGCTACTCAGCAACTGAAGACTGACAAGTATTTTACCATCAAGTAGTGCAGAGCTCTAGGCAAGGCTGGGAAGTTGAAAACGTATGCAAAAGGCAGAGCACAGAAAAACAAAAAAAAACAAAAAAACCCAAACACAGACCATATGAAATAGATGCTACTACAGTCTCAACTGGGAAAATGTGAGCATCCTGGACTAAGCCAAATCCCCAAACAGTAGAAAATTCCTGGAAACTGATCAAGGAGAGAAGCAACCTGGAATTAAGGAGAAACTTGCTAACAGTGAGAATTGATTAACCATTGGAACATTTTGCCTTCAGAAGTTGTGGCTGCTCCATCATCCCTGGAGGTTTTCAAGAAGAGATTGGACAGCCATTTGTCTGGAATGGCAGAGGGTCTCCTGCTTGAGCAGGGAGGGTTGGGCTAGATTGCCTCCAATGTCCTTTCCAACTCTATTCTAATTCATTGACTGAACTTGGCATTCAGACAAATCAGCCATCAACAGGCACATAGAGATAAACTACATGTACATACCATTCAGAAGAGATGATCAAAAAGACCAAAACAGCTCCACACCAGCAATCACCACACATAGGAGCAGAGATTAACACCAAGATTAACGCTAGACCAACAATCAAGAAGTAAACAATATGCCAGTCAATGAACTAGGGTAACCTGAGGTAAGGTGAGTGGGCTACAAATTTTATAAATAAATGATAAACTGCCAAAGCAGACAAACAAGCTATCAATAAACCACAGCCCAATCAAGGAACCATCCGGAGCATCCCCGCCGTCATTGACAGGGCAAACCACCAGTATAGAAATAAGAGTACAAACTCCCTTCTGGCACTGAGGATGTCACCTAGTTGGGTAATAAAACATCTGCAAGAAAACAAACAAGCTCAGAGAGAACCAAGGATCCCACATGAAGCATTTGTTTTGGCTACATAGTCCTTGATGTCTTTATTAATGGGGTTGGCTTTTAAAAAATGGCCAAATGTCAAAAAAAAAAGAGCCATGAATCCATCTAGAATTAAACAGTAGCCCAAAAATGTCCTTTCGGCAAAAAATTATTAGAGGGAGAAGATAAACTCTTTTTTATTTTAATTTAAAAAATAGACTGCAGAAATTTTGGTTCAGCCCTATTGGTTCTCATTTCTGTTGACTGTCTATGGAGGCTCTCTGTCCTCCAGGCAATGGACTTTCTGGTTTTTCTTTGAAGACATTTCGCTTCTCATCCAAGAAGCTTCTTCAGCTCTGACTAGATGGTGATCCTTTCAACACAGTCAACAGTTCCAAGATGGCTCCACCCCCATTTTCACCACTCAGGTGACCCTGAGGACAGAGACAAACCTCCAAGTGGCCTCAACAACTCTCTAGAAAGGATGCAAATGAATATAACTCCTTCCATTCCCCCTCATCCAGTCAGAGCTGAAGAAGCTTCTTGGATGAGAAGTGAAACATCTTCAAAGAAAAACCAGAAAGTCCAGTTGCCTCTTGAAAAAGAAGCACTTTTGGGATTTCTGTTGACTGTGACTTTCCCTTGGTTCATTGGTATTTCTCTTGTCACTTTTAAATGTGGCCCCAGCTGTCTGCAGTTTTAACTGCTGGGTATGAAACCTTTTAACTGCTAGTGGGTGTGTGACTTGATTGGGTGGGGGCTTGGCTATCACACCCCCACTAGCAGTTAAAAGGAAGAAGCAGCTGCAAGATCACATTACTCTGAGAAGCACAGAGCCAAAGACACAAGCCTGAAGATGATGAATGACACTTCATCGAAACGTTGCCTAGATACTTCCAATCTTACGTGGGAGAAAACCCGAATAACCAAAGATCCAGATAGATAAATAGATAGATAGATGATAGATAGATAGATAGATAGATAGATAGATAGATAGATAGATAGAT
>NW_020769426.1:79824-134240 GCF_900518735.1 Pseudonaja textilis | reverse complement strand
TTGCTTGCAAGCAAATTTTATGTGACAGACTGAGCTAGCCAATGGCAGATAAGATAGATTTCTGAATGAATCTGGGATTCTGTGAGCAACTCAATCTGCCTACCTGCTTTGCCTGATTTTGGGTAAAAGTTGCTGCGGTGACCCGTAGTCTCTCAAAATAAGCCAAAACCCAAAACATACATTAAAGTCCTGGAATGCCTTCAACTTAACTTCACTGTTTTATTAGGCACAGTTTAAAGTCACAAAAGTAAATAATGAGGCAAAAGGAAGCCAAAACAAACCACATTGACAAGAGTTCCGAAGCAAGCCAAGATAATTAATTATACATTCCAGGAAGGTAACGGGGAGAGTCCATGGGAAGAACACCAACAAAGATAAACCTCTTTCAAAGGAAACACTAAACTTTGACTCCAGCAATTCTGACTACGCAGTTACAAACTTATATACATAGCTCCCAGCTGCAAGCCACGAGGAGGATCATGGTGATCTCTTCCTGAGTAGATCTCGCTTTTCCCTGCTCCTCTCCTCTCTGAGTGCCCTAGGATGGATAGGGGATGGGCCTGGATCCTCTTCTGATTGCTCAGCTGGCCTCTGCCCTTCCCCAGCCTCCTCCACCACCTCTGGAGCCACACTCCCACTCCCTGTTGGCTGTTCCTCCTCTTCCTCAGAGCCAGTCTCCACCAGGGGCAGGACACTATCCCCCCTCCACAGGGTCCCCTCCCCCGGGACCAGGTGGATGAGGACGTTGAGGAAACCGAGCATGAAAGTCCTGGTCCAAATGAGGAGCATGAACATCAGCGGCATCGACCCAGGTGAAGTCCTCTGGTCCATAACCTTTCCATGCCTCCAAATACTGAAATTGGCCCCACAACTGGCATGAATCTTGGATGCTATCCATTTCACACTCTTCCTCTCTCAGAGGGGCTACTGGGGCTGGCTGTGATGGAGCCGGTCTATGTGGACTGTCAGCCGAGGCAGGGACTAACAGGCAACGATGAAACACAGGATGAATATGCATGGTCTGTGGCAGGGAGATATGATAAGCCTAGGATTGATCACTGCATCGACCAGAAAAGGTCCCAAATAATGGTGATCGAGCTTTTTCGATGGTCGCATTGTTGGTAAGTATCGAGTATAGAGCCAAACCCGATCACCTACTGCTAAAGGTGGAACATTGTGACAATGTAGGTCTGAAAACTGTTTATAGTCCTCCTTGGCTCTCTCTAGTTGATCGCGGACCACGTGGTGCATGGCTTTTAATTCCTGCAAGAACTTATTCACTGCCAGAACTGGGGAATCAGATGGGGCTAAAGGGAAAAGTTGTGGATGAAACCATAGTTAGCAAAGAAAGGGGACACACAGGTGGAAGCACATTGAGCATTATTATAAGCGAATTCCGCCACCGGCAGCACTTCCACCCAATTGTCTTGTTGAGTATTGCTGAAACAGCTGAGGTACTGCTCCAAAATAGCATTCACTCTCTCTGTCCCCCCATCAGTTTCAGGGTGATGAGCAGATGACAGACACTCCTGAACCTGCAGTTTCACAAGTAGGGTCTGCCAGAAGCATGCTGTAAATTGTACCCCCTGATCTGATACCTTGCGGTCTGGTAACCCATACAACCAGAAAACATGGGAGATAAACAATTGAGCCATTATCTTGGCCAATGGAAGACCCGCACACGGAATAAAGTGAGCCATTTTAGTCAACATATCCACCACCACCAAAATGGTTGTAGCACCATTCGATGGTGGTAACTCAACAATGAAATCCAATGAAACTGCCCCCCATGGTCGTTCTGGCATGGGCAAGGACTGCAAGAGACCAGGGGGTGCACCAGGAGCATACTTGGCTTGGTGACAGATCCCACAGGATGCCACATATCTTGACACATCATGTTTAAGTCTCGGCCACCAAAATGTCCTAGAGATGAGATGCAGTGTTTTGAACACCCCAAAGTGTCCCGCTGCCGGATTATCATGACATTGACATAGGATAAGGCCATGAAGAGGACCTCCAGGCACGTAAATGCAATCACGGAACTGCAACAGGTCCCCAATATACGCCCAAGGAGTCTCTTGTCTCCCATTCTCATCCAATTCTTGACGTCGAGCTGCTAGAAATGGGTCCTGCCACTGCACCTCCTGAATCCTCACTTGGAGGTTCACAGGTTCCTCAGTGGCCGCAAACCGCTCCAACGGAATCACCATCCAGGGCAAGATTTTATCCTCTCTTTGGGTATACTCAGGCTTCTGAGAAAAGGCATCAGCGCATTGATTCCCTCCACTCGGAACATAGATCTCCCAGAAATCAAATCGAGCAAAGAATAAGGACCATCTCACCCAACGCTGGTTCAATGTCTGAACTGTACATAGCTGTTCGAAATTGCGATAATCTGTCCGAACCTCAATTTGGTGACGAGTCCCCTCCAGGTGGTGCTGCCATGTCTCAAAAGCGACCTTAACAGTCAATAGCTCCTTGTCCCAAATTGTATAGTTGTACTCCAGAGCCAACAATTTCAGGGAATAATAAGTGCACAGGAACAAGGTGCCTGCAGGAGCATAGGCCTGGAGGAGCACCGCACCAACAGCCACATCGGAAGCATCTGTTTCCACCACAAATGGCTGGCCTGGATCAGGGTGTTTGAGGATAGGCTCGGAAGCAAAGGTGACTTTCAATGCCTCAAAAGCTGCCTGCTCTTCAGCACCCCAATGGACCTTCTCCTCCTTCTTGAGCAGATTAGAAAGGGGAGCAGTCAAGGCAGCAAAGTGGGGAATAAATGTGCGGTAGTAGTTCGCAAACCCCAACAGTCGTTGCACATCCTTAACCCGCTGTGGAGGTTCCCACATCTGCAACGATTGTATTTTTTCCGGGTCCATTTCCACCCTGACAGGTGAAATACAATGTCCCAAGAAGTCAATCGTGGTTTGTGCAAACTGACACTTCTCACGCTTAGCAAACAGGTGGTTATCATGCAAACGTTGCAACACCAGCTGCACATGCTGCCAATGTTCCTGCAGGGAGTCTGAGTAAATTAAAATGTCGTCTAAATAAATGACCATGAATTGATCCAACAAATCACGGAAAACATCATGTATGAAATGCATGAACACAGCTGGGGCATTGGTTAATCCAAAAAGCATAACGGTATAGTCAAAATGCCCATACCTCATCCGGAAAGCTGTTTTCCACTCATCCCCTGCACGAATGTGAACCAGATTGTAGTCCCTACGCAAGTCCAACTTTGTAAAGATCTTAGCTTGACGAAGCTGCTCAATCAGTTCAGGGATGAGGGGAAGCGGGTACCGATTCCTCACTGTGATTGCATTCAACTTGCGGTAATCACAACACAAACATAGCTCCCCCAATTTCTTTTTTACAAAAAGCACCGGTGCAGCCAATGGGGAGGTAAAAGGCCGGATAAACCCTTTCTGGAGGTTCTTGTCAATAATATCTCGCAACATGGCCAACTCCAGTTCAGACAAGCAATGTATTCGACCTACCGGCAATTTTGCATTGGGCAACAAGTCGATTGGACAATCATACACCCGATGCAGAGGCAACTGATCCACCTCCTTCTCTCCAAACACATCAGCAAAGTCCACCAACTCCACAGGTAAATCCAGGTCCACGGGCATAGCCACACTTTCTGCACAGGAGCACAAGCAATGGTTGGCACACTTCCTATCAAGGAACTGCACAGCTCCAGATGACCAGACAATCTGTGGATCATGGGCCTGTAACCACTCCAAACCCAGCACCACTGGAAAATGAGGTACTGCGGTAACATAGAACACGGCTTCCTCCACATGCTGCCCAATACGCATGCAAAGGGGGTTGGTTGCAGCAACCACAGGATCCGAACGAAGGGGCCGACCATCAATCGTCTCTACCATTACTGGCAGGGACACCTGTTGCTGAGGAATGAACCACTGTTCTACAAAATGAGCATCCATGAAATTGGCTGTGGCCCCTGAGTTGACCATGGCTTGGATCTCCACTGCTCCCACATCAGGCACGAATACGCTTGCTGTCAGCACAAAATGCTTCACCAATAACAATTGTGGTGGAGATGTCAAAGGTGGCGAGGATGGCAAGGTTGGTGAAGATGGCAGGCCTAAGGACTTTACACCTCGACCTACAGACCCTCGTAGGCTGAGCGATGCTCATTTCCTGCAACTGCAGGCGTCGCTGCTGTGGATGTCTTAAGAGGACACTTTGCCACAAAATGGCCTTGATTGCACAATAGAGACATAAACCATCATGACAACATCTATCCTTTTCTACTTGAGTCAGGCGAGGGCGCCCAGCGCCCAACTGCATGGATTCCTCAAAGGCACTTCCACCAAGGGTGCCATCTTGCTGGAAACAGATACAGTCTCTGTCCGTCATCGCACCTGTCGCTGCTGAAGTCTAGCATTGATATGAAGACACAGATGCATGAGCTCCTGAAGAGTGCGAGGGCATTCAGTGTGCGCCAACTCATCCAAGAGCTCCGACGACATACCCTCCTGGAACTGGTCTAATAGTGCTGCCTCATTCCATTGTACATCCTGAGCAACCACCCGAAAACTAGCAATATAATCCATGAGTGAGCCACGCCCCTGCTTCAACTCTCTCAAATGTCTGTTTGCTGTTTGGCTTCGAACAGGGTCCTCAAACATGGCCTGAAACTGATGGCAAAACTCAGCATAATTGTCCAACACCTGGTTGGGCTGGGTCAACAGAGGCGTCGCCCAACATGCTCAGAGCCTGACAACAAACTAATCAAAAAACCCACCTTATCCCAGTCAGTGGGAAAGTCCTCAGGCCGAAGGCTCATGTAAAGCTGGCACTGCCCAAAAAATGCTGGAAATTGGTCCAGCGAACCATCAAATTTATCTGGCACTGCTACTGGGCATTTTCAGCTTGGCCGGGCAGCTTGCATTTGTGCCACCTGTGCAGTCAAAAGAGCCACTTGCTGGTTTAACTGGGTAATCTCTGCTCTGAGCTGATCCATGGTCACCCCATAAAAAGCAAAAATAAGTTGAAAGGGTGGCTGGAGTCAAACTGTGATGACCCGTAGTCTCTCACAATAACCCAAAACCCAAAACATACATTAAAGTCCAGTAATGGCTTCAACTTGACTTCACTCTTTTATTAGGCACAGTTTAAAGTCACAAAAGGAAACAATGAGGCAAAAGGAAACCAAAACAAACTGCATTGACGAGAGTTCCGAAGCAAGCCAAGATAATTAATTATACATTCCAGGGAGATAATGTGAAGAACGGCAACAAAGATAAACCAACTTTCCAGTGGTGCTGGGTTTGGAGATGTTTGCCTTCCATTTGGAAGGTTGAGAGTTTGATCCTAGGCAGCAACAGATATTTATCAGGGCGCAAAGAGAAAATATTTGCTGTGAAATCTGTGTGGGTGTCAGGAAGGGCATCTGGCCGGTAAATGCTCAGTTCCATTCAATCACCCCAAGTTAAGGGGTTACAGGGTCATAAAAAGAAAAAAAAAATAAGGAGACAAGAATATCTATATATATTACACTCCGTTGAGGGCTGACACTGAAGGAAACAAAAATGAAGACAGTTCTGTGTCAGCAACATTTCCTTAGCTGTGAGGCTGTCAGTTTAAATACACATCCATCCCCACACATGGAGTGTCCCCACCAATTGCTCTCAGTTTACCTGTGGTGCAAAAAAAAAAAAAAAAAAAAACCACATGAAAATGAATGCCCTGATGCTGCACAAACTTAAAGTGATTTTAAATAATCTTTTCACCTTTGGCCATTAACCCTCAAGGCTCTTGGAGAAGTTATTTTTGCTTGCATCTACGGTGCAAATCACCATTTCTTTGTATTTTGAGTGGATCTGAGTCAGGTGAGGCTGTTTTATTTCTCCCTGGGTGCTGAATGAAATAAGTGCCACCAAATCCATGTTCTGTTTTTTAAAAAATATAATAGCAATCAGTTTTATGTTTAGCACCAAACAGGATGGAGAACATTGCTTTCCTTGTCCTCTCACGCTTCTAAAGCCGTGGGAGTCCCAGTTGCCTTCTCGCCACAGGGGTGCAGAGTTATTTTCTGTAACCTAAGGAGGAGAGAATTGTGATCTCTCAAGTAGGAATTGTAACGCTGAGCAAGATGGCTATTCCCCTTGGCTCCTGTTGGAAGAAAAACCCAGGTCCAAGCCGGGAATAGCCATAATAGCCCTTAGACTGACACATCGCTTCACAGGCCTCTCTAAGCGATTTACAGAGTCAGCCTCTTGCCTGACTCTGCCATTCCTCACCAGGAAGTCTCACTAATAAGACTCTTATTGTTTATTTATTTCCTATTTGGTCCCCCTTTCCTGAATCCCAGCTATTGCCTTTCCCCTTTAAATGTTTAGTTGTTGGTATAAGTTCAGCAGTGACAAATGATTACTCCATCTTTAAAGGCCCTCTTTGGATTATTCCGGTTTGAGTTTCTTTGGCAACACACAGAAATCCGCGATCGTGCATGGTTTCAGTCTGGGCTCACCGCTGGAGCTCCCCAAGCCGGCTGGTTTCAGGGCTAAGCCACCCCGTAGAGGTGGTGAAGAGTGGGGAGACCACCAGCAGGGTCGAGGAGAGCCGCATCTCTCCTCCTCAGCTGGCCATTACTCCCTTTCCCAAAGGTGGCTGCAGCGGTGGTCAGAAATGGCCACCTCAAAGAAGAACTCGACTGGAAAAGAATGTGCAGGAGGAAGATAAGAAGTGAAAGTTTTGGCTGACCGGGTTAAATTGCAAAAGCAACAACTAAGGTACCCTGGAATTTAAACTAAAAAAAAATAACATTGTTCCCAAAGAAGAGTCTGAAGCAACGAAGGAAACTGAAAAGGGAAAGGTTTGGTATTTTCTTCTCTCCCTTTCCCTATACTGACAACTAAGAGACTTAAATAAGAAATCAGGGGGAAAATCCGCTTTGACATCAACAGGCAATTAAGCTGAAAATAAAACAAAATGTCAAAGGGATAATAAAGATTTCTGGACACTAAAAAAAATTTATAAGCAGGAAAGGAGAGAAAAAGAATAAAAGGGCAGGATCTGGAAAAGGGGAGGAGACTGCCTGCAATTAAAAGGAATTTACAGTAAAACTTCAACAAGACTTCTAAAAGATACATTTTAACTGAAACTTGGCAACTAAACAGTAGAACCCCAGGAAGAGAAAGTGGAAAAAAAAGGAAAAAGAAACAGCTTGCATGTATTTGGATTACTTGGTGATCTTTAGATTCTTGGTTATTGCATTTGAATGACTAAAATTAATCGGGTGGTTGTTTAAAAATGTATACAATGGCACTACTTCTGAATGAATTGAAAATGGAACTTAAAAACTACAAAGAAGATGCACAAGAAGGGAGGGGTTATTTTGGCTTTGTTTTTCAATTCTTAAAAATGGAGATTTGGAACTATGAGAAACAACAAGAAACATCTGCAAAACAAGAAGACTGGGACAAAGAAGAAGCCATCTTTAATGAACACGTAATTCTATGTGGGGAAGAAAAAGGAAAGGGGGGAAAGAGAATGGAGAATTTAAGACTTTAAAAAACAACCAAAGAAAAAAAATAGTTCGAAAAATAAGTATAATATTGGAAAGCAACAGAAGAGGGGAATACAGAAGAGAGAAATAGAGGTAGAGAGACAAGGGTGTAAAAAGGGGAGAGAGAATAAGAGAGGGAAGAAGGAAAGGAAAAGAAGTTACAAAGGACAGAAACAAGATATAGAGGAACAGGACCTATTTAGAGATAATGGGTGAAAAGTTAACTGAAAAAGGGATTCTGTAAAGGTACATAAGACTGTATTGTTATATTAGTAATAGAAATAATTTTAGAAAATTGGAAACAATGTATGATTAAAATGAGGGCTAAAAATAGTTAGTGTAATCTAGTGAAATGTTTGTTAATAAAATAAATGAAATAAAATAAATGAGAAATTGAATTAGGAAGGGATGGGAATATTTTAATTAGTCAATGTTTTACAAAATATAAGTGAAGAGGTGGGGGGAATTAATTATGGAAAGCTTATAACTGTTCCCACAGAAGTATGATATTTAATTGAAAAGTAATGTTAAAGAAGTTAAGATTTTAATGAATATTAACATTAATGATAGAATTGAATTGGAGTGGAATGTGTTGTTTTAATTACATATATTTATATTCTTTTTTTTAAGAATATAGTGTGTATTTTAAGAATGTACCAAGCAGAATCCGAATGGAAGTTATGTATTATATTGAATGTTATAACTTTAAGGTATATATTGAAGCTTAAATAAGAGTTAAATGGATAAACTTAAAAGATATAAAGGTGTCATACTCCAATCAGCAACTACAGGAGAAACTTTGTTTAATGAGAAAAGATAATATGAAATTGAAACAGGACAGACAAAAGGTATAAATATAATGATTTGAATTGAGATGAGATAATTAAAATAAAATTGAGAAAATTAAAAGAGGGGAGAAGCTATGTAGAAAATGTAAAACAGTAATAAGATATGGAATAGAACATAAAAATGAGCATGAAATTGAATTTGTGTCTGTATGAAGAAATGTAACCCGGGATTACGCTACTTTCAAAAAGGATGTTTTATTTGTATTTTTTTTGTGAAAACTCAAATAAAATTTAAAGGCACTCTTTGCTGGGCCTTCCAGGAATTAATAACAATCAAGCTGTGGGCCGGGTTTTTTTTCCCCCTTACTTTCAAAAGGCCTTGCAAACAAAGATTAAGTGCCTTTACAGCAAAACAAATTGCTGATTTCTCTTATATTTGTTTAATAGATCAACATGCTTTCCACCCAAGTGCACCTTGTCCTTCTTGTCAAGCAATTAACATAAATTTACCCGTGCAATTTAGCCATATAAAGAAAATGAATAAATATTTTCCCAGCTATATGATTGGAACAAACATTTAATTAAGCCTTATTAAGGTTCACCATATGCTTTGCATATGCTAAGCCCTTCAGCGTGTTCCTCCTTCTTAAGAAGGCTTCAAACAACTTGGGAGGAAATTACAGCACTCAAAACAGGATACACAATTTGCCACTAATACAAAATTGCAGGTGCAAAGATGGCCATTGTTAGAAAAGCAATTGCATTCTAATGAATGTTTGGACAACCTTAATGAAGGCTAAACATACAGTATGCATCTTCGTCTGCATAACAAAAAATTGCCAAATTTTTAATATTACAAATAATGTAAGTTTTATTTGCTTTCATCTAAACAGAACTATTTCCATTCATTCTGCTAAGGTTCAGCGATGATTTTAGAAGACTTCAAAGTAAGAACTGTAGTAGGATATCATAGGCTTTACATTTTAATTGTAGGAAGTTAGCACCCACCCCTCCTAGAAATTGAAATAGCCTAGGAAATATTAAAAAGGCAGAATATTTCCTCTAAAAAGAATAGAAACTCAGACCAAGTTAAAGACCAAGGTGCTACAGTTGGACATCATGTTAAGCTTGGCTAGAGATAATCTTCCTTTTGTTAGGGATAAATAATTGGGAGCATTTCTTGAGTTCAAAACACAGAAGAGTTCATTTCCTGCTATCTATTTACAAGAATATGGTCAATTAATAGTTAGATTAGATTAGAATTCTTTTATTGGCCAAGTGTGATTGGACACACAAGGAATTTGTCTTGGTGCAAATGCTCTCAGTGTACATAAAAGAAAAGATACACTTGTCAAGAATCACTTAATAATAGTCATAGGGTACAAATAAGCAATCAAATCATACTAGGAAACAGTCAATATAAATCATAAGGATGCAAGCGACAAAGTTACAGTCATACAATCACAAGATGATGGGCGATAAGGAGCGATGAGAAAATTAATAGTAATAGTAGTGCAGACTTAGTAAATAGTTGGACAGTGTTGAGGGAATTATTTGTTCAGCAGAGTGATGGCATGGGGGGAAAAACTCTCTTTATGTCTAGTTGTTCTGGTGTGCAGTGCTCTGTAGTGTCGTCTTGAGGGAAGGAGTTGAAACAGGTTATGTCCGGGATGTGAGGCGATCTGTAGATATTTTCACAGCCCTCTTTTTGACTCATGTGGTATACAGGTCCTCCATGGAAGGCAGGTTGGTAGTAATTGTTTTTTCTGCAGTCCTAATTATTCTCTGAGGTCTGTGTCTATCCTGTTAGGTTACAGAACTAAGCCAGACAGTTGTAGAGGTGCAGATGACAGACTCAAAAATTCCTCTATAGAACTGGATCAGCAGCTCCTTGGGCAGTTTGAGCTTCCTGAGTTGGCGCAGAAAGAACCTTCTTTGTTGTACTTTTTTGATGACAGTTTTGATGTTAGGTGTCTATTTTAGGTCTTGTGATATGATAGAACCTAGAAATTTGAAGGTCTCTATTGTTGATACTATGTTGTCTAGTATTGAAAGAGTGGTAGTATGGGAGGGTTTCTCCTAAAGTCTACCACCATTTCTACAGTTTTGAGTGTATTCAGTTCCAGATTGTTCTGGTTACACCATGAGGCAAGTTGTACAACCTCCCGTCTGTATGCAGATTCGTCGTTGTCTTAAATGAGACCAATCACTGTTGAATCATCTGCAAACTTCAGTATTTTAACAAAAGGATCATTTGAGTTGCAGTCATTGGTATATAGGAAGACGAGAAGTGGAGAAAGCACACAGCCTTGTGGGGGGGCTGTGCTAATTCTACAGGTATCAGATGTGATTCTGCCTAGCTTCACCTGCCACTTCCTGTCTGTTAGGAAGCTTATGATCCACTTACAAGCGTGTTCAAGTACTGCTAGCTGGTTTAGCTTAGTTAGAAGAATGTTTGGAATGATGGTATTGAATGCTGAACTGAAATCTACAAAGAGGACCCTTGTGTAGATATTGGGAGGGTCAAGGTGTTGTAGGATGTAATGCAGAGCCATATTAACAGCATCATCTGTCGATCTATTTGTTCAGTACCATGATGGTTTTCAGGTGGGACAGCACTAGCCTTTCAAAGTTTTTCATAACTACCAACGTTAGAGCAACTGGTCTATAGTCATTCAGTTCCCTGATGGAGGGCTTCTTTGGCATTGGGATAGCAATAGCAATAGCACTTAGATTTATATACCACTTTATAGTGCTTTACAGCCCTCTCTAAGTGGTTTACAGAGTCAGCCTCTTGCCCCCAACAATTTGGGTCCTCATTTTACCCACCTCGGAAGGCTGGAAGGCTGAATCAACCTTGAGCCTAGTGGGATTCGATCTGCCAAATTTCAGTAGGAGTAACTTACTGCACTCTAACCACTGTGCCACCAAGGCTCCTATTGGGATGATAGTAGACTGTTTGAAGCAAGAAGGAACAAAGCACATCTCTAGTGATTTATTGAACATTCGGCTGAAGATGTGGGCCAGCACAGACTTTTAAGCAAGGAGTTACCTTGTCTGGCCCTGGCGCCTTTCCTGGCTTTTGTCTGTGAAATAGATCTTGCGCTTCTTTTTCTGTGATCACCAGAGATTGTGAACCCAATGAGTTGGGGGTCAGTTATTGGAGGCTTGACTGTTGTTGGTGTGTTTCAGATGGGGGTTGTGGAGGTAGGTGGCTGTAGTTTCCTTTCAAACCTGCTGTAAAACACATTCAGGTCATCTGCTAGTTGTTGATTTCCTTCTGCCTGGGAAGGAGGTTTTCTGTAGCCAGAGATGTTTTAAAGAGTTTTCCACATGTTCGCTGGTTCATTTGTTGAGAATTGATTCTTTAACTTTTCAGAGTAGCTTCTTTTTGCTGCTCTGATCTCTCTTGTTAATACATTTCTGGCCTGAGTGTATAGCACTCTGTCACCTTTTCTGTAGGCTTCCTCTTTGGAACGACGTAGCTGCTTAGTTGGCATTAAATTACAGATTTTCTGGATAAACATTTAAACTGAACAGTGGGGACAGAGAATTAATTATAGAACATTTCTGTCCCCAGCAACCTAAAATTAATAAGGATGCCATTGCATGTAAAATAGATGTTTGTGTAGGTAAGATTATCAATTTTGCTGACAACCAAAACCAAGCATTTAATAGTGAATGCCCATGCCATGTGAATTAATCAAACAGGTGGCAAGAAATTAGGGGCAGGCAGGCACAACACAGGTTATATAGAAAGTAAACACAGTGTCAGACATAAAGATCTCAAGTGCCTATATACAAATGCACAAAGTCTGGAGAACAAACAGAGTGAACTTGGAATAGCAGAAAGTTGGTGGGATGAAACCCATGATTGGAACATACTGGTAGAAGGATACAAACTGTTTAAAAAAAACAGACCCCATAAAAGAGGAGGTGGAGTTGCACTGTATGTAAAGGACTACTATATTGCTACAGAAATGCATGAAACCAAAGACGAAAACTTCCTAGAATGCCTATGGGTCAATATAAATTAATAAACTCAGAGAGAACTTGGGAAAGATTCCATGGATGAAAATCCTAAACAACTCAAGAATCTTGGGAAACTAAAAAGTATGATCATAGAAGCCCAGACCAGCACAATACCACTGAGAAAGAAAAACACGAAATCCAACCAGCATGGCTGCACAAAGATCTCTCTGGCAAATTGAATGAAAAAAAGACAAGTACAAAAAAATGGAAAGAAGGACATACAACTAAGGCAGAATATCAGCAGATAGCCAGAATCTGCAAAGACAAAGTCAAGATAGCAAAGGCTCAGAACAAACAAAGACTTGCAATAAAAGTCAAAGATAATTTTAAAAGTTTCCTCCAACATATAAGTAACAAGAAAAAAAATCAAGGAAACAGTCGGTGCACTAAAGGGGGAAGATGGCAAGAAGGTAACAGGCAACAGAGATTAAATAGAACTGCTTAACACTCTTTGCATCAGATAACAGATATTCAGAGTTGGAAGGGTCCTTGTAGGTCATCTAGTCCAACCCCCCACCCAAGCGGGAGACCCTACACCATTTCTGACAAATGGCAGTCCAATCACTTCTTGAAAGTCTCAAGTGATGAAGCTCCCACAACTTCCAAGGGCAACTTCTGTTCCATTGGTTGATTGTTCTCACTGTCAGAAAGTTTCTCCTTATTTCCAGGTTATTGTTCAGTTTCCATCCATTATTCCTTGTCTGGCCTACAGGAGCTTTAGAAAATAGCTTGACCCCTTCGTCCTTGGGGCAGTCCCTCAAATATTGGAAGACCTCTATCATGTCTCCCCTGGTCCTTCTCCTTACTAGACTAGCCAGGCCCAGTTCCTGCAACCATTCGTTGTATGTTTTAGCCTCTAGTCCCCTCATCATCCTGGTTGCTCTTTTCTGTACTTTTTCTAGAGTCTCAACATCTTTTTTATAATGTGGTGACCAAAACTGGATGCAGTACTCTAGGTGTGGTCTTACTAAGGCTTTATAGAGTGGTATTAGCACTTCCTTTGATCTTGACTGTATCCCTCTGTTAATACCATTTAGGATTGCATTCGCTTTTTTGATGGCTGCTGCACACGGCTGGCTCCTATTTATCTGGTTGTCCACTAAGACTCCAAAGATCCCTCTCACAGTTCCTGCTATTGGGCCTGGTTTCACCCAGTCAATATGTGTATTTTTGGTTTTGCTTGCCTAAGTATAGGACTTTATTTTTCTCTACATTGAATCTCATTTTGTTAGATAAAGCCCAGGGTTTAAGTCTGCTGAGATCCATCTGGATCTTGAGCCTATCTTCTTGGGTGTTAGCTATTCCTGCCAGCTTAGTATCATCTGCAAATTTGGTAAGTTCCCCTTCTATTTCCTCATCTAAGTCGTTAGTGAAGATATTGAAGAGTCCTGGGCCTAAGACGGAACCTTGTGGCACCCCACTGCTTACTTCCCTCCATGTAGACTTAGACCCATTAAGGACTACTCGTTGAGTACGGTTTGCCAGCCAGTTGCAAATCCATCTAGTGGTGGTGCTTTCTATTCCACTTTTTTCTAGCTTACTAAGAAGTAGGTTGTGGTCTACTTTGTCGAATGCCTTGCTGAAATCTAAATATATTATGTCCACAGTATTTTGCTGGTCTACTAATTTAGTCACTGTGTTGAAGAATGAAATCAGATTGGTTTGGCATGATCTGTTCTTAACAAACCCGTGCTGACTGCTAGTTATTACTTTACTTGTTTCTAGAAGTTGGCAGATCTGTTTTTATTAGCTTTTCCATTATCATCCCGGGTATTGATGTTAGGCTGATTGGTCTGTAGTTTCCTGGGTCTGTTTTTTTTTTTCTTTTTGAAGATGGGAACCACATCAGCTCTTTTCCAGTCCTCTGGTAGTTCCTCGGTGCTCCAGGATTTTTGAAAGATATGGTGTAGCGGTTCTGAGATGACCTCTGCCAGCTCCTTTAAAACTCTGGGATGTAATCCATCAGGCGCCGGTGATTTGTTTTCATCAAGATCAGACAGGTGTTCTCTTACTATTTTTTTTTTTTTTGCTTATTTTAACTTTTATTTCTGGTCTGTCTTTTACAATTATGTTTTGGGTGGGTTGAGCTATAGTTTCTTTTTGCGTGAAGACTGATCAAGAGAAGTACTAATACCAGACTATAAAGCCTTAGTAAGACCACACCTAGAGTACTGCATCCAGTTTTGGTCACCACATTATAAAAAAGATGTTGAGACTCCAGAAAAAATACAGAGAAGAGCAACCAGGTTGATTAGGGGACTGGAGGCTAAAACCTACAGCGAACGGTTGCAGGAACTGGGCCTGGCTACTCTAGTAAACAGAAGGACCAGGGGAGACATGATAGCGGTCTTCCAATATTTGAGGGGCTGCCACAGGGAGGAAGGGGGTCAAGCTATTTTCTAAAGCGCCTGTAGGCCAGACAAGGAATAATGGATGGAAACTGAACAAGGAGAGATTCAATCTGGAAATAAGGAGAAACTTTCCGACAGTGAGAACAATCAACCAATGGAACAGAAGTTGCCCTTGGAAGTTGTGGGAGCGTCATCACTTGAGACTTTCAAGAAGAAACTGGACTGCCATCTGTTAGAAATGATGTAGGGTCTCCCGCTTGGGCAGGGGGTTGTACTAGATGACCTACAAGGTCCCTTCCAACTCTGATTATCTGTTATCTGTTTAAGTTTAGCTGCGAACCAAGGTTTATTGTTACTATATATTTACAGATTCCTTGTTGGTACACATAGGTCTTCACAGAAGCTAACATATGATGTTACAGTATCTGTGATTTCATCTGGGTCTGCAGAGGTATCTTCAAAAACATTCTAAGGCAAAATTGTTGCTACATAAGAGTTAACAGAATTCATGGGGGGGAGGGACTGGATTTGGGTCTCTTCTGGCAATACAATGACTCCAAACTGATGACATATTTAACCCCGCCTTCTAGCTCAGCCTGCTCATCTCTTGCAGTTTTATTTCTGTGGCTTAGTGTATTGGGGAATCCCATTCAGTTTTACAGTTTCGTTAGAGCAAGAACACCTAGACTTATATACTGCTCCATAGTGCTTTACAGCTCTCTCTGAGTTGTTTAGTGACTGTTCGAAGTTACAGCAGTACTGAAAGAAATGACATGTGACTGTTTTTCATACCTACGACCATTGCAGCCTCCCCATGGTCATATGATCACAATTCAGCCCCTTGGCAAGTGGCTCACTTTCCTGAGAGTTGCAGGGTCCTGGGGTCACATGGTCACTCGTTGCAATCTTCAGACAAGCAAAGTCAATGGGGAAATCAGATTCATTTAACAACTGTGTTACTAACTTAACTGCAGTGATTTGCTTAATGACTGTGGCAAGAAAGGTCATCAAATGGGACAAAACTCACTTAGCAACAGAAATTGTGGGCTCAGTTGTGGTCATAAGTCAAGGACTACCTGTACAATGTCAGCTTATTGCCTCCCCTGGATCCCCATTTTACTGACTTTGGAAGGATAGAAGGCTGGACCAACCTTGAGCCAGTCAGGATCGAACTCCAGATTGTGGGCAGTTTTTGCCTTCAATATTTCGCTGTATACTTCACTGTGCCATGTCTTGATTATCTTATACACATGAAGAACGGTTGCAGGATTTGGGTTTGGCTAGTCTAGAGAAAAGAAGAACTGGGGTGACATGATAGCAATATTCCAGTATTTGAGGGGCTGCCCCAAAGAAGAGGAAGTCTAGCTATTCCCCAAAGCCCCTGAAGGCCGGACAACAAGCAGTGGGGGGAAGCTAATCAAGGAGAGAAGCAACCTGGAATTAAGGAGGAATTTCCTGACAGTGAGGACAATCAACCAGGGGAACAGAAGTTGCCTTCAGAAATTGTGGGTGCTTCATCACTGGAGGTTTTCAAGAGGAGACGAGAAAGCCCCTTGCCTGAAATGGCCTAGGATCTCCTGGACTCTTGGGTTGGACTAGAAGACCTCCAAGGTCCCTTCCGGCTCTATTCTGGTTCTTATACAAACCCAGGAGACTGATTAATTTAGCAATGAACCCGGGAACTTTAGCTACATCTTCTGCAGATGGCACTTTGTCTTAGACCGTACTTGGCTTTCCTCTGCCTTCCTTGTCTTTTACTGGAAGCCGAATTGAGAGTTGAAATGCCTCAAAGTTTGTGAATTGGTAACTTACCACTACCTGGGGAGCTTTGGGAATGTTGCCAAGTGATGATTATCACCTTTCCTCATCTGGACCCCAGTTACGGTATAGGCAGGAAAACAATGCAACTAATGAGAACTAATGAATCACCCAAAAGTAGCACTTCGCTCCAACAAAAGGCTGAGCTGACAGTTTGAGAAGAGGCCAAAAATAAATACCTGCTGAGAATGTGCAGATAGGCTGTAAATTACCTAGGATTTGGGTAAATGAGGCAGCTCCCAGGGCAGAGGATCGAAAGAAATCATTAGCTGAATTACTGCCCCTTCTGAGAGTATTCTCGGTTCTCTAATCTCTTTTCCACCAGGATCCTTATTTAAATTAGTATCTATTTTATCTTTAAAAAAATCATAATTCTCTTTATTATCTATCTATCTACAATTCTTCCATCCAAGTATCTACCTGCCTATCATCTATCTGTCTGTCTGTCATCTATCTATCTATCCATCCATACATCCATCATCTATTGTAAAAGATAGATGATAGATAGATAGATGATAAATAGATAGATAGATAGATAGATAGATAGATAGATAGATAGATAGATGTCAAAATAACAAACGGATTATGTGATTTACGCTCCACCTCCTTTACAATGTACAATGCTTGCAAAAACTATCTGACTTTGATCATGTCGTCTTTTTTGACCCTCTCTGCAGGCATCCCAGAAATTAGCAACAGCTAAGCCTCTCCTTCCAGGATACATTATCTTCACACGTATATAAGAATCATTTGTAAAATTAGAAATGACATTTTGGGAGAGGGGGGTTGAAAATGTACGTTTTATCCTTTGGGTTTCTTGCCCACATTCCACAAACGGGCCAAAAACTGGGTTTTCTGAAATTGCTGCTCAGGTAAGAAAGAAATGGCGGGTGGGGGGTTAGAGATGGAGCTCTTGCCTCACAATCAGGAGGCTGTGAGTTCAATCCTAAGTAGAAGCAAATCCTCTCTCTCGGGACGCACTGAGAATGTATCTGCTTCCCACACAATACACCCTAAGAAGTTGTGATGTTTGCCGTGGGATTCCGTCCGAACCAAAGCCCTTCCCTCCACAGGTTGTGAACAGGAGAGACGGCCCTGAGCCTCGCTCACAGGCCGAGACCACGGGCTTTGCACACAGCGGCTCCCTTGAGCGGCTGGAAGGAAAACTCCCATGGGAGCGGCTGGGGAAAAGGCCAGGAGGCTCCTGTGGGGGGCATTGACATGAACCACCTGTAGGGGCTCTTAGGCTGGGCGCCAAGGGCCGACCGAGGTCCCTGCTTCCGCGTTTGGCCTCCAGGGAGCAGGTGCAAAGCTTTCAGGGGCTGCCAGCCCTGGAGCCCAGAGCCCAAGCCTTGCAACTGCACAGGCAGCCCTCGACCCACGATGGGCCACAATGGAGCCCAACATAGTTTCTGTCATGAAGAGAAGCTTCCTCCCACCTCACAGGCTCTCCTGCCACGGTTGTTAAGTGAGTCCCTGTGGAGGATAAGGCAGCAGTGCGCTGCATTGCTCGGCGCATCTGGGTTCCCCGAGGACTTTGCTTGTCTGACGGTCTTGATCAGGCAGCCGTCACAAGTGCAAATCGGTTGCCAGGCCCCTGAATGGTGATCCCCTGGTCCTGGGGAGGCTGCAAAGGTCGCAGCTGTGAAAAGTGGCCGTAAGTCCTTTTCTTCAGTGCCGTTTTCACTAAACGAGCCATTGTAAGCCGAGGACTGCCTGTAGCCATTTCACCATATGAACCTGACATGGTGGGTTCCTTTTAGAGACGGTGTCCAACTCAGGAAGGAGGAGGCAAGGCAGCTCCTGCAACCAACCCTTTGAATGCAGGCAGTCCTCAACTTATGACCAAAATTGAGCCCAAAGTTCTGTTGCTAAGCAAAACAGTTGTTAAGTGAATTTTGCTTCTTTTTATGACCTTTCTTGCCATGGTTGTTAAGTGAATTGCTGCAGTTATAAAGTCAGCCACAGGCGGCGAAGTGAGCCTGGCTTCCTCCCCTGGACTTTGCTTGTCTGGAGGCCGTAAAAGGGGATCACGTGCCCCCCGCCCAGGAGACGGCAGCCGTCCTAAGTAGGAGCCAGTTGCCAAAGGTCTGGACGTTGATCAGGTGGACAATGTGGAGGCTCGGCAGCTGGTTCGTATTTACGACCGTTGCAGTATCCTGGGGCAGGGGTTACCTGATCCCCTTTTGTGACCTTCTGAGAAGCAAAGCCAGTCAGGAAACCGGATTCACTTAATGACTTGGTTACTAACTGATCAGCCGCAGTGAGTCACTTAGCAACTGTGTCAAGGAAGGTCATAAGATGGGGCAAAATTCACTTAACCTTTTTGGCTCTCTTACGGTCACGAGGACTACCTGCCCAAGACCCCCAGGGCCCCGTCCAAGCCTCCTCTGCCATGTCCCCTTTGGGCAGCACTGATATTTTGGGAGACCACCCCAATTTTCAACGCCGTGAGCATCGCATCTGCTGATCCTCTGCTTGGCCACCCAGCCATGCCCCGGATGCCTCTTCCGCATTTCACGGGCTCCTCCTTGGCTGTCAGTTAAGATCTGGGCTGTGCCAATAAAGTTGACTTGCGGCTGATGAGTTGCTAGACCAAAGCCTTATTAATGCCTTTTATAGCATGCTTCTTAATTGGCTGTCTTGCCTCTCAACTCTCCTAGCAGTCATTGGGTAATAAACTCGTCTTTTGCAAAGGGCCTGTCCTTGGCAGCAATATCTCCCTTCCTCAGAGGACTTAAGTCAGTTTCAGAAAGAAATCCTTGCCTTTAAAGCAAGAATTGGGTTTTTTTAAAGCATTTAAGAAATATCCTGTAAGAATATGACAATAAATGATGGCTTGATGTCTCTGATCAATAGCAAATCTAACAAAAGATATTGCCAAATACTGAAGCTACATCAAATCACAATTGTATCGCTATGTCCCATTATAGTAAAAATTTGTTTTTCTTGCAAAAACTTGTAACTTTGGAGGAGAGAACCTTTGGGACAGCCATGAGGTGGGTGGCTGAGAATCTCCAGAAACATTTAGCTGGCCCTTTGAGGAGGGCCTCTTCACAGGAACAGATTTTCGGGGTGGCGGGATGCGAACTAAGGGATTCAGGTGACCCTGAGGGTACCGATAATCCTCCAAATAGCTTCAACAGCTCTCAGAAAGAGAGCTAACGACCAGATGACTGCAAGGGATATAAATCTTTCCATTAGACACCATTCAGTTAGAACTGAAGAAGTTTCTTGGATGAGGAGTGAAACGTCTTCAAGCAGAACAAGAAAGTCCAGTTGCCTTTGGAAAGAAAGCCCCTTTGGGACAACCAGGGCCTGGATGGCTGAGAACCTCCACGGACATTACCCAACAAAGTAACATCATCAGTGCTAGTTTATGGTAGCACTGATGAAGTTACCTAGTTGGGTAATGAAATGTCTGCAAAGAAACAATCACCCACAAGAGCACCAAGGAGCCCAAAGATCTACTTTCCACGGGGAAAGATTTTATATACTGCTTCTCGATAGGGGAGTTGGAAAGATTTGGGCTACCTTCTTTGCTGAATTTCTCACTGCTGAAAATATTCTGAGGTAGTTCTGATGTAAGGCATTCCGCAGCCAATAATATAAATGTAAATTGTTTACCACTGAGACTCACTTCTCTCCTATGAATGGGCAAATAAAAGCAAGGAGATACCTCATCACTTCCTTTTCTATTTCACAGGCAATGTGCTGGAGGATTAGCCAGCATTGATGCCTTATTTAAAATACAAGCAGAAGCCCCTGATGATCCATTGCTGTGGAAAATTACAATGCAAAGCTGAATCTACTCACCAATTTAGTAGGGGGCGTGCATAAGTGCACCAACATGCCTACCGTCCCTGTCCTATTGTTTCTTTTATTTTTTTATTTTTCTTATATGCATCCATGTATTCATAACTATGTTTTACTTATACCTATTATCTTGTAAGCAATTGACTAGATAGATAGATAGATAGATAGATAGATAGATAGATAGATAGATAGATAGATAGATAGAGAGAGAGAGAGAGAGAGAGAGAGAGAGAGAGAAATTAAAAAAAAATGTACCCACAGATCAACCCAAGTTGCCTTCAGAAGTTGTGGGAGCTTCATCCCTGGAAGCTTTCAAGAAGAGACTGGGCTGCCCTCTGTCAGAAAGAGTGAAGGTAGTGCTTCCAGCTTGGGCAAGGGGGAGTTGGAATAGATGACCTACAAAGTCCCCCCAGCTCTGTTATTCTGTTACTCAGATCTTGCCAAAAGAAAAAAAAAAGTCAGTTAACAGCATACCTTGACTTCTTTTCATTACAATTTATCTTGTTCTTTTTCCTTTGAGTTTGTGGTAAGGTTCATAGAGTCTCTTCCCCACTCTGCTCATTTATCCTTATTGCCAATCTGTAAAATAGGCGACACGGAATGTCATTTATATATTTGCCTTCCTTTGTCTGTTTTATTTTTCTTATCAGCTGTAATGAACTCTGCTTGACAATTACTTTTTTTAGATTTTTCCTCATTACACTAAGTCAGATATTTTAACCCTGTTGTTATATGATCTTTGGTTGTTTGAGGGTCACCTATAAAACCTCATTCAGGAGTCAGAAAAAAGCAGCAGCTAAAAGGTGGGAAACCTGTAGCAAATTAATCCAATGCAGCTTGGATATAAATACATCTTGGCATAGCAAATTGGGCCGGAGTGTGTTTTACTTATTGGCACTGTAAAGGAGAAATAATATTCTGTCTTTACATATATAATTCTGAACTGCATATATATCAATGGATATGCATATAGATGTACATGAACATACATATACATATGCAAAGAGTTTGTGGGGTGCAATGGCTCAGCAGTTAAAGACTGGAAAGCTGACAGCCTGGGTTTGAAACCCGAGTTCCACACAATGGGTGAGCTCCCGTTCCTTGCCTCAACTCCTGACCACCTGGCAGTTCGAACGCATGCAAATGCAAGTAGATAAATAGATACCACTTCAGTGGGAAGTCAACAAACCGTGTTCTGTGCACCTCGGTGTATAGTCATGCTGGCCACATGACCAAGAAAATGTCTTCGGATACAACTGGCCTCCTCAGCTCAGAAATGGAGATAAGCCCCGTTCCTAGAGTCGGAAGCAACTAGACAGGGGAAACTTTTACCATTACTTTTATTCAGAGAGTCAGTTTGGTCCAGTGCATAAGGCACCAGGCTAGAAATTAAGAGACCTGAGTTCAAGTCCAACCACAGCCAGTGGAGCGACTTTGGGGAAATCACCTAGAGATGATGAGTTCTAGTCCTACCTTAGGCATGGAAATCCTCTGGGTGATTTTGGGCCAGTCGCTCAGCCCAGAAACACTGTGTCACCCCCAAAACCTATTTAAATACCTGTTCATTCATCCGCAAGCATACTTGCAAAAATCATGTAATTTGCTGGGCCAATAATTTCTTCTTGCTAAGAAAAGTCTATTTCAAAGAAAAAACTGTGTAAAAGTTCATGTTCTGTACTTGGCAATGAAGTCTGGCTTGTAAACTCCTGCCTTTATTTTCCCAGGATTAATCCTATGTATTGTTTGCTTTCTCATTAAAGTGATATCCAGTCACTGAAATATTTTTATGGCGCTGGTCACGCATGGAAAATTATGAAGGACAATAGCTTTGAAACTCTTCAAGGCAAAAGAGATAAAATGGTACCAGGAAGAATATTATTCCTTATTACCAATGATTTAGTTCTATCTACACGAATTTACTTCTATTTTATAAAGAGTGAAGTGACAGCTTTGATCAAAGCTTACAGTCTAATATATTGTATGAATGAGAAGGGGGGGAACTAAAAGAAGGATCTAAATTCAAGATAATTATGTGCGTCGAGATTTATGGGAGAGACCTATGCAAAGGAAAATGTGAGAAGGGAAACAGAAGAATAGAAACACAATTATTTTATATTGTCATGCAAATGCATTTCATTCTGAACCACCAGATCAATATATGAATTAAACTACAATTTCTTCTTTAAAATGCTCCTTTCCCCAAATTTTGTCATATTATTTTCTAACAATCAATTCCTAACAGAAATAGGCCCTTTGAGGAAAATACATGTGCTAATATATAATTACGTGAAGACTGTCTCAAGTGCATTATACTAAAAAAAAAAAAAGAAACTAGAAAAACAATGCCAACATTAAAAAAAAAAGATTACAGGAAATAAGCATAAATTATTTCTTTGATTTATATCTTGCTCTTCTGTTCAGTGAGAAGACTTCAGGCAGTTAATATTTAATGATGTTTTTTAAAATTTACAATTAAAAACCCTAAATTTTTAAAAAATGTAAATATGAGTGAGGGGTCCTTGGTGCTCTCTGAGCTTGCTTGTTTTCTTGCAGACATTTCATGACCCAACTAGGTAACGTCATCAGTGCTAGTAAGGAGTGAGGTTTGCCTCTATTTATTTATTCTCTATTTATATTAGTGGTTTGCCCTGTTGGTGTTGGTGGGTTCGGTCTGAGGGATTCTTTGGTGGGGCTGTTTACTGAGGGCTCTTTAGCAATTTCTTGAGTGGGGGATTAATTTCCTTGATTGTTGGTCTGATGCTGACCTTGGAGTTCATCTGGGTTGAGCCGGGTGCTGATTCCTGGTGGAGAGGGGCTGGAGTCCTCATGGTCTCCTTTGGGGCTGCTTGATTGTCTCTTTTGCACCATCCATAGAGGTTGTTGAGGTCTATGGGGGTCTGTCTTTGATGGCTCATTTGTCAGAGTGCCAGGCTCCTAGGAAGTTCTTCCTGGCACTTTTGGACTTGGCCTGGTCTAGGAGGGTCACAGTCTCCCAGTTGAAACTAAACTATTCAGGTTATTCAACCACCTACAAGAATTTATGGTATTTATTCATCTCTGGTCCTACTCAATAACTGTCTTAGGACTGTGTCATCCCCAGTCATGTCCTTTGTAAAGTGTCAACCCTTTGACCTTCTTCTTCATCATCCTCCTAGCGCATTCCCACGGGTGCAGGGTCCACTTTTTGGATCATCAAACTCCACTTTGCACAGTCAGCTGTGTCTCCAGGGTGCAGGCCCATGGCTTGCATGTCTTTGTTGAGGGTGTCCTGCCCTCTCTGTTTTGGACGCCCGTAAGGTTGTCGGCCATTGACTTCTAGTTGGTAGAGGCAGTCTGGCCACGGTGGGAAGTGCTGCTCTCTGGACGTGTCCCTACCAGCAGACTCGGCCTCCTCTCATCTTCTCTGTCATTGGTGCCACACCAAAATGTGGTCGAGTGGTGTCATTCGGGATGTGGTCCAGAAGGGAGATGCCCGATATCCAACGGAGCCTCTGCATTTCCATGGCATGGAGAGAGCTTTTGCTGCTGCCCAGCATGGTTTGTCTTGTAAATCTTAGATTTAAGAGGGGTTGGCCTTCGTCTGTCCCATAACACACCGGGGAGTTCTCTCCAACGCATCCAGGCTGCCTTCACCCTTGCTCGCCCCTCGCCATTGATGTCGCCATTGCCTTGGAGGTGGGATCCCAGGTACCGAAAAATGCCCCCCTTCTTTAGGTTTCCTCCATTGATTCGAAGCATTGCAGGGGTGCTGACAGGCTCTAAGCACCCAGCTGTCTTGATGTTGAGGTGGAGTCCGAAATGGTTGAGGCGGTCACTCCATGTTTGAACCTGCTGCTGTAGTTCCCCTCTGGTGGTGGAAGGGAGCATAACACCATCCGCCTAGAGAGCATAGAGTCCCGGGTGCGTTTTGCTGCAGGTCACACCTGATGCTACCCAGGGTGCAACACATTGATGGTGCTGTGTAAATAAAGAGCCTTCTGTTATTCCCCAGAGAAGCCAAGCTGGAGTCTGATTGTCCCTTGGACTTAATGACAACTTGCCCCTCCTTCCTGCTTGACCCAACATGCCAGCTGCTGGCAGAAGGACCCCTTTTAATTGGTGCCGTCGTTTCTCAACTCTTTTTTTTTTTAGCATGCTGGTATTAAATTGAACATTTTGGGTTAACAACGGTTCCCCCTGTAGAGCAAACTCGAGGGAATCATCATGTTCTGGGTGCATACAAAATGAACACAAACCAGGGAAAAGCACTGGAGTGGGACCTGCCTGTTTTACCATCAACAACTCCCCATTTTAAAACCAGGAATTCATTAATTGTCAAATCTAGTAAAAATGCCTGTAGCTTTCCTTTCCTTTCATACACACACACACACACACACACACACACACACACACACACATATTTGTTTTCGTAGATTTTCACAGGTACAGGTATGCAGGTCTTGGCATGTTCGGGTCTTTTCCCATGTAAGATTGAGAGCATCTTGGCAACTTTTCGACGAGGTCCCACTCTCCATCTTCAGGCTGGTGCTTTCGGCTTTGTGCTTGTGCGAGCAAAGCATCATCGGAACTGCCGTCTCCCTATATATACTGGTGGGGTGGTTGGCTGTGTTGTCATTTCTTGATTGGTTGATGGAGTTGATGTTTGCAGATTGGCTGGGTTTTTCATAAGAACATGTGTGGCTGAGGTATTGGCTGTGTGTCTATCAGCCTCCTGTGTTGTAACGACCTGGGTAATGGGATGTGTGATGAACAGAATTACACACCCTCACTAACGTATTAATTTACAACAGATTCCAAAGAAGCACAATTATCAACCTAATCCTAAGGGAGACACCCCCCAGAAACTGAGACACAGAACAGGACAACGGTATCGCCCTCCTCCCCTACATCAAAGGCATGACAGATAAAATCAGCAAAATTCTCCACAAACACAATATCAGGACAGCCTTCAGCACTGACCAAAAAATAGCCAACATTCTAAGAAACCCCAAAGACAAGATCCAGCTAAAAAAACAAGGAGTTTATGAAATATCATGCAACGATTGCCCAGCCACATACATTGGACAAACTAACAGGAGAATATATGCACGCATCGCAGAACACAAGAACGCAGTCAGAAAAGAAGAAAATACTTCCTCCCTTTTCCAGCACCTTAAAGCCACAGGACATGAAATTAATTTTGAGGGAACCAAATTAATCTCCAATACTGAACACTTCAACAAGAGAATAATCAGGGAAGACATCAAAATAGAGAAACCCCATAACATGAATAAACAGGACGATGCCTCCTGCCTACCAGACATCTGGAAGCTAGCCCTTATCGACAAATGAGTCCCAGCCCCAAACCAACACCAGAACCAAAACAACACATGACACCACCACCATTCTCCCTCACCAGACTCAAAACCAAATCCATCCCATAGATGAAAGACAACCACCATTCAGAAACCAGACCACGGCTGCATCACCAGCTGCCACACACACACACCCCCAAACCAAGCAAACAGACACAAGCCATGAACACATCTCCAGGCCTCAAACTCGGAGCAGGACCAAAACCCGGAACATCACATCACAGCCACTCACTCAGGATATCACATCACAGAACTCAGGAGGTTTCACCACAAAACCTCAGGATGTTGCAACACATCCAACGATCCAGGAGATTACAGCACAAGACCCAGGATGTCACAACAATAGAACTCAGAAGGTCATCACACAGCCCATTACCCAGGTCGTTACAACACAGGAGGCTGATAGACACACAGCCAATACCTCAGCCACACATGTTCTTATGAAAAACCCAACCAATCTACAAACATCAACTCCATCAACCAATCAAGAAATGACAACACAGCCAACCTCCCCACCAGTATATATAGGGAGACGGCAGCTCCGATGATGCTTTGCTCACACAAGCACGAAGCCAAAAGCACCAGCCTGAAGATGAAGAGTGGGACCTCGTCGAAACGTTGCCAAAATGCTCTCAATCTTACATGGGAAAAGACCCGAACATGCCAAGACCTGCATATACACATATACATATACATATACATACATGCATATTCATACATACATACATACACACACACACACACACACACACACAATCTGCTTGGGGGAAATTCATTTTTTCCCCCTTTTTCTTGTTCAGAGCTGGGCTGGGAAGAGAAATAAGACAGCAGTATATATTTCTCTCCAGATTCTGGAATCTATTTAGATGTTACATCTCAAGCCATTCTGGCTGACCTTTAAAAAAATAGACAGCCTAATGGAATTACAGGGAATGCTAAGTGAAGGAAAGGAATGGACGGCTGGATGGACATCTGTCAGGAACATTGTTGACATTGTGGATTTGGAAAGCCAGATTAGATGATGTCAAAGATCCTTCCAGTTGAGGAAGATGTGGTTTTCATGACAGCCATTTTGCTCTAGTGGTTAAAATGCTGGCCTAGATTTATTTAGCATTATGCCATATCACACATTCCACATTGGCAACAGGAAGGGCATCCGGCCAGTAAACCCTCAACTCCATTCAGCTGCCCAGACTCCACCCCGATGCAAGGGATTATGGGGTCGTTCATGTTTTATCATACATGGATTTGCAATGTAAATTAACAGTTCAAAAAGTTCTACATTCAAATATCAATGTCTAGGCCATCTAACCATTCAGCATTGTTTCTATTTTAAAAAATCTGACACTGGATTGGTTCACGCCCTCACCTCACACCTGGTCACGATGAGATCTACAGTTTGACATGGGACCCCACAGTCCCACCGAGGGGAGGATAGGATGCCCCATTTATACAGAGAGTCCCAGTAGATGCTGGTCTAGAAACCAAGAGGTTGTGAGTTCTACTCCCACCTTAGGACCGAAAGTTGGATGACATTGGGCCAATCACCAGGAGACTGTGAGTTTGTGTCACTAGGGCTGACATGGCTGCAGTCTTCCAATAGCTCAAGGGTTATCCCAGAGGAGAGTGGCCAACCTATTTTCCAAAGCACCTGAGGATGGGACAAGAAAGAAGAGATGGAAACTAACCAAGGAGAGCTCCAACCTAGAACTAAGGAGAAATTTCCTGACCATGAGAACAATTAACCAGCGGAACGGCTTGGCCTTCAGAAATTGTGGTGCTCCAACATGGGACATTTTAAGGAAGAGACTGGGCAGCCCTTTGCCCAGAATGATTGGGTCTCCTCTCCTGTTGAAGCAGGGGGTTGGACTAGAAGACCTCCAAGGTTCCTTCCAACTCTGTTATTTTGTTATCTCCCCCACCTTAGGCATGGAAGCTGACTGGGTGACTCTGGAACAATCCCAGGAGCCTCTGAATTCTAGTTCTGCCTTAGGTAGAAAAGACGGCTGGGTGATTTTGGATCAGCCACTCTCTCTCTCTCAGTCCTAGCTGCCTCTCAAGGTGGGTGTTTTGGAGAAAAGAGGAGGAGGAGGAGGAGGAGGAAGAGGAGGAGGAAGAGGAGGAGGAAAGGTGTTGAATATGTTCACCACCTTACTTGTAAAAGTAATAAGGATGGAATAAAAACAAATCTAATCAATAAAGAATAGCTTGCACTCAGGAAACCTTGCATGGACCTCTAATTCAGAGCAGAATTATTCAATTCTTTCAAGCTAAAATACAGTCTGGATCTGTTTCAAAACTTGAAGAAAGCGAGGACTGAGAACTAACGTAGAGCTAAGAAGAAATGTCTTGACGGAAGAACTAACCAGTGGAACAACCTGCCTCCAGACGTGAATGCTCCAACACTGGGAGTTTGTAAGAAGAAATTGGACAGCCGTTTGTCTGGATGGAGATAGATAGTAGATTCTCCTGCCTGAGCAGGGGGTTGGACTAGAAGACCTCCAAAGTCTCTTCCAGCTCTGCTATTCTGACCATAGATCTTCCCCGCCACAGTCAGGTAGAGAAGTTCAGACAAGTGAATGTAGACGCTGCAGATTTCTCTTCCACAGGAGGCCCAGCGAACCCTCGTCCCTCTCTCTAGAATACGGCTTTGCATCCTGTGGGGTAATCTGGAGAGATTAAAAGCGGGTCCAAGCAGAAGTCCTCGGAAGCCGTCGGAGTGCAAGCTGGCTTCATTTCAGAGCTTTGGGATTCAGGAATTCGGGAGAGAGGAAGCTGGAGAGGTAAAGCCGTAAAACCCTCCAGATGGATACGTTTCTGCCCAGAGTTTCATGCAAGGAAACTGCTCGTGCGGTGGAGAAAGGAGGGCGGGAGGCGGGGCAGATTATGATGATAAAGCAGAAAAGGGGCTTCGAACACAAAGCCCGTGGGCAGCTGGATCCAGCTTGTGGGGTGCTGAGGTCTGGCCCACGGGGCTGCCCTGGAGACAATGACGGACCAGCCTGCAGGGCCCTGTGGCCCTCCTCCCGTGCTCCATTTCCGCTGGCAGAGGGTGGCGGGAAGCCCCGTTTTCGCTGGCTGAGTGCTCCGGCTGCCACAGGCACCCCCGAGATGAGTGACGTCACATGCCCATCCTGCCCCCCCCCCAAGGCCAAATAGAACCCTGATGCGGCCCTCAGTAAAATCCAGTCTGACACCCCTAAACTAGAAGGAAGGCCAGTATTTCTGCAGGTTCCCTGGGACGGTGATTTTGCCCTTCAAGTTAAAGGAGTCGTGCTGGAGCCCCCTGGGAAAGAGGCTTCCAATGCGATCTGTCCAGCCAGCCAAATGGGCATTGTCACCTGGTGACAGCAGCCGCAATGCTTTACGATGCACTGGTGAGGCCACATTTGGGGTGCCGCATCCAGTTCTGGTCCCCAGGATACAAACCAGATGCTTAGATAGCAGAAGGGATGCAGAGAAGAGCATCAAAGATGATTGGAGACTAAAACAAACGATGGCCGTTGCAAGAACTGAGTGTGTCTTGTCCAAGAAGCGAAGGACTTCAGGTGACAGGATAGCAGTGCTCCAATATCCAAGAGGGAGTCTAGCTACTCTCCAAAGAACCTGAAGGTAGGACAACAAGTAACAGAGGAGAAGATCATTAAAGAGAGATCCATACAAGTGTGCTAGAAATATATGCTTATATAACTATCATGCTTCATTTTTTAAGCCAACGTGTTAGGTTAAGATAGGGGGGAGAGAGAGAGAGAGAGAGAGAAAGTGAGAGAGAATGGGGAGGGAGGGAGGGAGGATGGATGGATAGATGGATGGATGAACAGAGACAGATAAAAAGGTGGGAGAGAGGGAGGAGACAGGTGCATACGGAGAGAAAGAAAAGTAGACGAGAGAGAAAGGGTGGATGGAGATAGATGATAGAGAAAGTGGTATATGCAGACAGAGAAGAGAAGGAGAGAGAGAGAGAATAGCAGATTGCCCTGCCAATCTTGGTTGAGATATAGTTTCTTCTTTGAAGGCTCTTTGGTGAAGTGATTAGTTAGATAGTTTCCAGGGGAGGCACCTTTCCTTGACTTTTGCCTACATCCTTCCAGTGATGGACCAGGAACACTCAGGGGAGAAATCACATCAATCCCAGCCCAGCCTGGTGACAAACTGTCTGCAGAAAAAGCAACCCTTTTCAGGGAATACCAAGGCTCTTAGCTGTTCATCCCTGAGCTACCAATTTTCTCTACATTTGGAACGTTTCATGTGCAAGAAGAAATAGAATCTGGATCAGGAAAATCTGATTCTGATTCTGATCAGCCCAATTTCCTGGGCTGAAAGAGTGGGGCCCTGCCAGCTGCCCATTCTAAGGGAGGCAGAAACATTCAGAAATCCCAGGCTGGGTTTGCTTGTTGACATGTCGTATTTTATCAGTCTTTTTCCTGTTCTTTTCTTGCTCCAAAGAGGACCTGTTGGAACAGGAAACTGGCAGGAGCAACAGCTGCCGCTGTCTCCTTTCCCCTTTTCTACCACCCCCAAAGAATTCCTTTTTCTCCATACCTTTGTACAAAGCCTGTCACTCTTCCCACCCTGGAGGTGCTGGGATGTCTGTATTTACCAGATGCCACTGCTATGTGCTAAAGGCTGTAGCAGACCAAAGGGACCTGCAGTTTTGTTTTGTTTTCCTTTGTTTTTATTATTATTATTATTATTTTATTTTTTTGCACATTGTCCATTCTCTCTTGGGTGATTAGGTGAAGTTGTCTTATGCAAATCTTCTCATTTTGAATCTGGTCACATGCAGAAGAGGCATTGGGAGAAGAGGGTACAATATCTTGGCAGTCACATCCATGGGATAAAATTGCTTTTTAAAGTGCCAAGTCGGATTCTTCCTGACTGCATGAGCGTGTCTATTGCAGACATACATGCATGTGTACTGTGGGAATCCCTCCCACCCCCTCAGAAGAATGAACATATTTTTTAAAAAGGCAGAATATTGCATTTCCCTAAAGGAGAAATGGAGATAAATGTCTTTAGAGGCAGAAAGTAGTCCCCGATCTTTCTTAATAGCCCAAAGCCCACTTAAGGAGACAAAGAGCTTCTTGGAAGAGGAAGCCAGCTATCTAGGTGGCTCTATTCATAAGCAAAGCAAATACTGCAAGCAGAATCCCATTCAAGACATGATGTTTTGAAACTCCATGCAGCAAAGTTTGACAGCTAACCAAAGTAGAATGGGAGGACGGGTACAACAGCCCGCCCCCACCCGAGATCCAGCAGGGCCCGAAAGCCCTTAGCCACGACAGGAGTTGCCCCACGCCCTTTCAGAACACAAGCCCCTTCACTGCACAGCACACACTCCCCAGCAGCCTTTCAGGACCTGTAGACAAATCCTGGCACTTACCTAGCTAATTGTTCAGCTGACCCAGAACCACAAACCCAGATGGTTCTGTTCACCAATAGATGGAGCTTCTTGGACTCCATGTTGTCTCCGGTTTGTCTTTCTCCCAGCTTGGAACTGAACCAGGTGGATATTCCTTCCAACAATACATGCCTGCCTTGCATACCTAGGGAGTCTTCCAAGGGTGGTGAGGCCGCACTTGGAATGCTGCATCCGTTTCTGGCCACCGTGACGCACACAAAGGCGCTGCTGAGTCAAGGGCCACCAAGGACGGGACCACCCTTGGCTGGCGGTCGTCACCTGCTGCGTGGATCTCTTGGAGGTGAAGGCAGGAGGCGCCCTCAGACTTGGAAGGTCCTGGGACTACAATCTTATTAGAATACTTATAGTAAAAGTAACACAGGCAGTCCTTGACTTGCAACAGTTCACTTAGTGACAATTCAAAGTTACAACAGCACTGGGAAAAGTGCCTTATGACTGTTTTTCGCACTTACGACCGTTGCAGGTCCCATGGTCAAGATTCGGAGGCCTGGCAGGTAACTCCCACAAGTGGCAGCTGCATGGTGGGTCCTGGGGGTCCCAGGATCCGTTTTTGCAACTTTCTGAGCAGCAAAATCATTGGGGAAACCAGGCTCCCTCATCCACCGTGGTGGCAGCTGAACCGCTGTGGTTCTTCACTTCACGACTGGAGCAAGACAGGTGATAAACGGGGGCCATATTGACTACTGACACCTTCTGATTCGCCCTCTCCCGGTGTCTGCAGGCACAAGGGCGGGGGCCTTCTGGAAAGAAGCCGGAGGAGCCGTTCTGAGAGGAGGCCCTTGCTTGGGGTGGGAAGGATGAAAGTTTTCACCAGTCTTGGACTGTGAACCTAACTGTGGATTATACCTGTATAAGGAAGCCCTCTTAGCCCCCGTTAGTGTCCCCCCCTCCCTCCTTCCCTCCCTCCCTCCCTCTCTCTCTCTCTCTCTCTCTCTCTCTCTGGAAATCCAAGGAGGAACCGCTCTCCCATTCACCAGCACAGAGGCATATTTTATTTCACTGCAGAGATCATGTTCACTTTTTTCCAAGACAGACAAAAAGAATTTCTGCCAAGGATAACCAAACTTGTTATTAAATTGTTTTAATTTAAAAGGGCATTTCTGCCCATTGTGGATGTCATCTGCTTATCCATATAAATTCTAAAACTCTATAATCCAAAGAGTATTTATTGAATATCTCTCCAGTGAATGTCTGGAACTAAAGACAGGCAAATTGCTTTGCTCAAACTGCTGTCAAATTTGCATTAATAAAGTAAAAGGGATGAAGAACCTCCCTTCCTTCTTTCCCTCCCTCTTTCCTTCCTCCCTCCCTCCCTCTGTCCCTCTGTCCATCCCTTCTTCTGTTCCCTCCCTCCCTCCCTTCCTTTCATTGTTTCTTTCTTTTTTTCTTTTTCTTTCTCTTTCTTAAACAGTTTCCCCTCACCGGTTCCAACAATGGCTGCAAGTGTTATTAGACAGGCAGAACTTTATTGATCCCACAAATATTCTCTGAGAATTTGAAGGAATACATCAAATGAGAGAGCAGATTCTGACATGTGGTGGGCATACCCTGGGAGAATATTGATTTTCTGCTCTTCCAACTTCTCATACTGGTTAGCCCCAAAATCATATATGGCTTTATAAACTTGAAAACAAAGGACGATTCTTTTATAATGTACCAAGGGTCTAGACAACTGAAAAAAGGAGTGTGTTGCCTTACACTCTGAGCCACTGAGCTGGAAGATGTCACAGGTAAGACAGCAGCAAGAATACTGTATGCATAAAAATGGAAGGATCCTTTGATTTTCACAGTGGACGAATGGCTGCAAAAATTGATGGAATTAGCAGAGATGGCTAAAATGACTGTTTTGATTAAAGAAAAAAACACAATTACTTTTCTTTCTATTTGGAAACCACTTCTGGACTTAGTGCTTGGAAGGGGAAAAAAAATAAAACTTTGATTTTGGCTTTGGCTGATTAAATAGCTTTGTTGTTCTAAAACGGCTAGTATGTATTATAATGTAGAAGTAAAAAAAAGCTGAGGTTGTATGTTATTACCTTATTCTACTGTGCCAAAAACAGTCAGAAGTCAATGTTTCTTTCCCTTTCACCTACCCTTTTTCCTCTTCCCCTTTTCCTCCCCTATTTTCTCAGTATTTGCATTTCTCTTCATCTCTTTGTATTTCATACTTGGATAAACTAATGAAAATTTGAACCTCCCACCCCCCCCCCCCAAAAAAAAAAAACACCAAGTAGACTCTCTTCCCTCACCTGTTCTATTCCTCGGGTCCTTCTTGATAAATGAAAGGGGTTCCTTTGGAAGAAAGTTTTTTTTAAAAAAAACAATAATAATAATAGCCTTTAGCAATGTCTGAGGCAGAGGGTGTGTATGTGTGTGTGTGTGTGTGTGTGTGTGAAAAAACACAATGGTGGAATGGGTTGAAACGATGCTGGAACAGGAAGCGATGACGAAGTTGATTGCACTAATTAGAGGCAAGAATCAGTTTTGTGGTTACTTGGAAACTCCTGGATTTTCAGTGTGAAAGAGAACAAAAGTGAAGTTTTGATTTTGGGTTTTGATGATTGAGTGGACTAATGTTATAAAACGGGCTAGTAGTTATTATTTGATATAAGTGAATGGTTTAGTGATGGCTCAAAGTTACAATGGCACTGAAGAAAGTGATTTATGGCCATTTTTCACACTTACGGCCATTGCAGCCTCCCCCCCGGGTCACGTGATCCGAATCTGGACATTTGGCCACTGCTTCCTATTCACGGGGTTGCAGAGTCCCCTTGGGGGTCACTCCAGCCCCTTCCGTGACCCTCTGACAGGGGTAGCCAGATTCATGTAACAATCTGGAGTAGCTATCACTAGCGCTCAGCACTGAGACTTTCCCCAGGGCTTCCCATCCCTCTCTAAGCGGTTCCCAGAGTCAGCCTCTTCTTGCCCCCAACCATCTGGGGTCTCCATTTAGCAACCTCGGAAGGGTGGAAGAGCCAGTCAGGATCAAACTGCTGGCTGTGGGCAGAGGTAGCCTGCAATACTGCATTCTAACCACTCTGCCGCCATAACTACTAACTTAACAATTGCAGTGATTCACTTTACAAAGACAGACACACTCTCCCTCGGACATTAAATATTTCACTCTGGAATAAGAATGTCATTTTTCAACATTTATGTTTCCCTTTAACTCCATGAGATGTTTAATCATCTGTTTATATCCATTTTGATGTGAATTTTCTTTTAAACATGATATATTTACACCCACCAATGAAGAAGGGTTTTTCAAAGGAATAATTAATTCCATACATTAGAATTTTATCAACATGCACACAGCCTGATTTTTGCAAATTTCCATGGAAATATTAGAGCCATAAAAATCGCACGAGGCTTTTTCCTTTTTTAATTAATAATTTCATTGGCTATTGCAATTAAAAAGATAAAGCTAATAGAAACCTTAAAAAAAATTAAGAACTTAAAAAAATAAGAATTCAAAACAACAGGATTTTCCCACAGGAAGGATTCTTATAATTAATTTCAAAATCTTATTTTGAGTGCATCTGGATCCTTAGTCTATTTGTAATGTTCCCTTTAATGTTTTAATCATCCTTTGCTGTTTATTCCAAAGCCCGGGCTTTTTAACTCCTTAAATTTATATTTCAAAGGTCTTTCATTAAGTTTGAAGGAGAGTCACCTGGTGCTGTGAAAAACATATTGAATCCAAATATCTTCATACCTGAAAAGCAACTAACAAGTGATTTCCAATCCTGGCTGGAAAAGGAAGCTTGTAAACCCAGAGTCCTTTTATTAGGCAAAAACTGTGGTTTATTCATTTGCTATTTATTTATTGTATTCTGTTTATCCAATTTATTGTCTGCCTTATGACCACAGGATGTCACAGATTTTTCAAACGATGATTGCAGCCTCTCTGTGATCATGTGATCAAAAGTGAGCTGCTTGGCAACTGGCGTGTATTCGAGATGGCTGCAATGTCCCGGGGCCATGTGGTTACTCATGAAGAGCCACGGTGGCACAGGGGTGAGCATGCAGGACTGCAGGGCTCCTTCTGCTGCAGCCGGCTGCCTGCAATTTGGCAGATTGAATCCAACCAGGCTCAAGGTTGACCCGGTCTTCCCGCCTTCCTTCCGAGGTGGGTAAGATTGTTGGGGGCAAGAGGCAGGCTCTGTAAAACCGCTTACAGGGGGCTGGGAAGTACTGTAAAGTGGTATATAAGTCTAACTGCTATTGCTGTTTGCAGTATCCAACTGCAACTGCTGTTTGCAGTATATAACTGTCTCGCTTAGCAACAGAAATTTTGGGCTCCACTGTGGTCATAAGTCGAGGATTCCCCAAGGGATTGCATACTAGTAATAAATCTTAGTATAGAAAATAAACAGCTACGAGTAAGATGGAATCAGCATATAATAACCGTTCGTAATCATGTGCAGATATTGTTAGATCTTGGGTTTCTTCCATCTTCCTAATCAAGCTGAGCTGTGGTTCAATATCAAATTAAAAAGAAGAGGAATTAAACAAAAAATTCATTAGCTCCAGGAGACATGTTGATAAATGAGGAGAGAATCCCTAGAGGGCGTCCTAGTGATCCAATTAATACAAAGGAGAAGAAAGCCTATATTTCTACAAGCTTCTGTTTCCAACCCTTTCCGGCAGATCATAGCAAAGGCTAATTCCCCATCGCTATTTTCAATTTTTCTGTGAAGGTGCGTCCAGAATGTCCATTCATAATCTAGGCTTGGTGACCTTTTGTGAAACCAGACTGGGCGGGATTGAATATTGTCTATAATCTACCTGTCAGGGTCAATGTCAATATTTTCGCATCAACAGTAAGCAAAGAGAAAGAATGGCAGTTCACACAAACTGAAGGATATTTATACCCTTCTAACATGAGAAGGCTGGAGTTGGACACCATGCAGACTGCAGTAAATAAAGAATAAAGAATATATAGACAATCATAGTTGTATACTCCTCAGGGAAGGAGGTTGGAAACCTTTGGTTGGAAGGGGCCTTGGAGATCTTCCAGTCCAACCCCCTTCTCAGGAAACCTGAGCAAACAAACAGTTGTCCAGTCTCTTCTTGAAAACCTCCAGTATTGGAGCAGCCACAACTTCTGGAGGCAACTCGTCCCACTGATTAATTGTTCTCACTGTCAGAAAAGTTCTCCTTAGTTCCAGGTTGCTTCTCTCCTGGATGAGTTTCCACCCTTATTGCTTCTTCTCCTGCCTTCAGAGGCTTTGGAGAATAGCTGGACTCCCTCTTCTTCTTTGGGGCAGCCCCTGAGCTATTGTCACACTGCCATCCTGTCTCCCCTGGCCCTTCTCTTCCCTAGACGAGCCAGACCCAGTTCCCGCAACTGTTCTTCATATGTTTTAGCCTCCAATTCTCCTGGTTGCTCTTCTCTGCACTCTTTCTAGAGTCTCAACGTCTTTTTTACATCGTGGCGACCAAAACTAAATGCTGTAGTATCCCAAGTGTGGCCTTACCAAGGCCTTATAAAGGGGCATTAACACTTCACATGATCTTGATTCTTTCCCTCTGTTTATGCAGCCTAGGACTGGGTTGGCTTTTTTGGCAGCTGCAGCACACGGCTGGCTCCTATTTAAGGGATTTTCCACTAGGACTCCAAGATCCCTCCACAATTACTACTATTGAGTCAGGTATCATCCATACTATACCTGTGCAACCTGTGAAAACCATCATTATAATCCTGTAAAATTGGCCCGAAGTCCTGAGTATAAATGTTATAAGCATACAAGATTTCATTTAGTGACTGTTCAAAGTTACACTGGCACTGAAAAACATGATCATTTTTCACACTTATGACTACGGCAGCATCCCCCTTTTTGGTCACATGATCAAAATTCAGACACTTGGCAACTGACTCATATTTATGACGGTTGCAGCATCCCAGGGTCACGTGTTCTCCTTTTGTGACCATCTGACAAGCAAAGTCAATGGGGAAGCCAGTTTCACTTAACAACCATGTTCCTAACTTAACAACTGCAGTGACTTACTTAACAATGGTAGCAAGAAAAATCATTAAATGAGGCAAAACTTATTTAACAAATGTTTCACTTAACAACAGAAAGTTTGGCTTCAATTGTGGTTGTAAGTCGAGCACTACCTATATTCCTGTTCTCACTAAATACCAGTGATATCCATTCTATCATTTATTACTCATTATATTAATATTATTTATTATGTTTTCCTCTTGCTAGAATATTCCTTCCAATCACAAAAGATTGAGAAATGGACTCATGGATGAGTTCCACCAGAAAACATCCCTTTCACCTCCAGCCCTGTTTTAAAACTTGAGCTATAAAAATGTACAGTAATTGTAAGTTGTTCTAAACAGTAAACAGTTCAGGAGTCTATTAAGAGCAGTTCAGCCACCACCATCGCTGCCGCTTTTGACAAAGACTTTTCAACTCTCAAGGTAATTGCAAAGATTGTTCATTTTAAGGGAATGAATAACAAAAAGAAATATCGCCTTCGGGTGAAAATTTGGTTTTCAAATAGCTAACTTTGCATGGCACTCTTACAAGAGTAGCCCCTGGTTTTTTTCCTGTTCAACACCTGCTCTTTCTAAAGCCAACTTCTTAGCAAAGTTATTGAAATCATCTTATTCTCTTCCAATTGTCTAAAAGCCAAGGTAATAGTTAACAAGGAGGAATGGGGAAGTGTATGGTAGGGCATAGAACACAGCATAATAGAGTGGGAAGGCACCCAAAGGTCTTCTAGTCCAATCCCCTGTTTGAGCAGGAGACCCTATACCAGATAAATGGCTATCCAGTCTCTTCTTGAAAGCCTCCAGTGATGGAGCCCCCACAACTTCTGAAGGGAAGCTGTTCCACTGATTAATTGTTCTCACTGTCAGGAAATTACTCCTTAGTTCTAGGTTGCTTTGTGCCCAACCATTGTTTCTTATCTTGCCTTTTGTTGCTTTGGAAAATGTTTGATCTCCTTATCTTTGAAGGAGCCCCGCGAGTATTGGAACAGTGCTATGATGTCACTCCTGTCCTTCTTTTCATTAGACGAGACAGATCCAGTTCCTGTAACCGTCCTTTGCATGTTTTAGCCTCCAGCCCCATATTCATTCTTGTTGCTCTTTTCTGCACTCTTTCCAGAGTCTCAGAAAAATGTAGAAATGATCAGTTTGTGGGTCTCTGCATATGTAGCATCCACTTGTTCAGGTTCATCTTTATTTCAAAGGCCAACCAATGGTTAATGGATAACAGAGTTGGAAGGGACCTGGGAGGTCTTCTAGCCCAACCCCTTGCTCAGGCAGGAAACCTATATCATTTCAGGCAAAGGGTTGTCCAATCTCTCCTTTAAAACCTCCAGTGACGGAGCACCCTCAACTTTTAAAGGCAAATCATTCCACTCTATCAATTTGGAAGAATCCAGCCCATTCTGGGGAAACAGAAGCATCTGGAAGACTCAGGGGTGGGATTCAAAAATCCCAGCAACTGGTTTGCTGACCAGTTGCTGGGTGGGCATGGCCATGGTGGTAGTGGCCTACCGGAACTGACGATAGGGCCATTTTTTTGCTTTCCCAATGGTCCGGAGGCTTCCCTCGGGTCCCTGAGAGGGCGAAAATGGCCTCCCCTGGGCTCTGGAGGGCCCCTGGAAGCCAGAAACAGGCCTGTTTTGTGACTTCTGGTACTTCCAGAAGGCCCATTTTCCCCCCTCCCAGAGCCTCCGTGTGGACCCTGCACTTGCGTGCCTTGAAAATGGGCCACGTGGAGGGGCGGGGCAGGGTGGGCGGGGCCAGCCAGTCCATTCAAATACTAGTTCGGTGAACCAGATGCAAATTTAACATCTGGTCTGGTCGAACCGGTCAGAACCGGTAGAATCCCACCCCTGGGAAGAATCCAGCCTAATCTGTTACATGAAGGACAAATCCACATTCCACATACATAGCATCACTGCTTTACCTCATTCTGTTTTTTTAAATAAGCATCAAGATCTATGTACATAATTAATATATAATTAGTATATTAATTTATAATTAATGAAATAATATTTTGATTAAGGTTTGATTGAATTTATTAAGAATTTAAAAGTTTAAATGACATGAAATTGTGAAGACTGGTGAAATACTACTTTGATGATTATTGATAGATTTGATTATTAATAACTAATGAAATAAGTAAGGTTATATATATAAGAAGTGGAATATAGAACTGTTTAAAAGAAACTCAACTTTACAGTTAAAGATAAAAAATATAGTTGATATACCATAATATAGTAATATAATATAGCTGTATAAGAACAATTTATAGGAAGCATATTTTATACCATTATATCACACCCTTTCTCTCTCTTTTTTCTTATTTTGATACTATCTTTCCTGCCATCCCTTTGGCTCTCTCTCTTCTTTTTCTTCTTTAATAATGGTGATTCAGTTAGTTTCAGACTCTATAGAAGACTGAATCAAATTTGAATAATTTAGAATATCATAAGTTGGAAAGGTGAAAAGATATTTATATTTTAAGAAAAATTACTGAATAGAATTGATAATGAAAGGAAAATTAAATAGTGAATGGTAACATGGGAAGATATCTACAACAAAGTTAGGAACATGACCAGTACTACAACAGCGTCCTTGAAAGGGGAAAAAAACTGATGTCTGGTTCATCCACATCTATTGCATCTCCAGCGGGCCAAAAAACAATAGAAGGAATGCTGAACACGGAAAAAACAAGCAACATGGCTAACATGTAGATGATGCAAGCAACATTAACAGCTCTTCAGGAAACAATGCTTAAAATGCAGGAGACAATGGTAAACAACCACCCAGGTATGAAGATGGAATTGGGATCAATGAAGGGTAAGATCCAAAATCTGAATGAGAAGATAGGAATGATCCAACAGACAATGGAAAAGAATGAACAAAGAATAAAGAATATAGAAATCAAAGTTGAACAAAGAGACAAGAGATTGGAAAGGATGGATAGGAAAGTAATAGAGATGAACAGAGATTTAGAGGATTTGATTATCCATCTTGAAATGGAATGTGCAGCATTCTATTTGCTGTTCCAAAATGTATTGGAATCCAAAGATGAAGACCTGGGAGCTATAATGTCTCACTTAATAGCAGAGGCATTGCAAAGGGATCAAGAGGAAATAGTGAAAGAATTGGATGAGGTCTTCCAAATTCACACAAAATATGCCAGATGAAACAAGCTGCCTAGAGAGGTCCACATCAGGTTCACCAGAAAAAGTGTAAGAGATATTGTATATAGAATCACAGAGGACAAGCCGATGGTGTATAAAGAAAAAGATATCACGACCTTGAAACAAATCCCAAGGTGGGTAAGAGAGCTGAGGAAAGACTACAGATCTCTGGCGATGCTCCTGAATAAATGAAACATCTGATTCCGATGACTAGTCCCCGAAGGAATGCTGGTGACGTGGCAAGAAAGAAGAGTAAAAATTGACAGTATTGAAAAGGCGCAAGAATGTTATGATCAGTTGATAGAAATAAAGGAAGAGGGCAACAGCAAAGAAGAGTAGGAAAGCAAGAGTCAGGAAGACCAACAAGGAGACCAACAACAGGGAATACAGGAAACGGATCAAGAAGAGAGAGGCAAAGAAAAGAAAGAATACCCAAGGAGAAAAGGACTAAGAGTAAGACCCCAAAGAGAAGCAAGAATCAACAGAAGATTTAGATAAACTTAGAATCAACAATGGAAGAAGAGATTAAACTACTCTCAATAAACATCAACGGAATAAACTCCCAGATCAAGAGGAAACAAATATTAACTAAACTTAAACAAAATGTCAACATTATATGCCTGCAGGAGGTACATATTCAAAAACAACATAAAAATACTTAGAATATCCCAAGTTGGGTGTATTATTTACAGCATTGGCAGATCAAAAGAAAAGTGGGGGAGCAATTTATGTAAAAAAGGGGATAAATTCAAAAAAAAATTGCAGATGAACAAGGCAGAATTTTAATAATACAAATCAATTTACATCAAAAGCAATTACTATTGGTGGGGATATATCGCCCCTAACGATAATCAGAAGAAGTTTTATAAGGGACTATATGATAACATAATTAGTGTAGGTGAAGAAAATATTTGCTTGAGAGGAGACTTTAATGCCATTGTTGATGTTAAAAAAGACTATATTAGTATGGAAGAGACTAGGAAGAAAAAAAGCGAATTCTACCAAAAAAAAAAAAATTCAGTTTAATGCAAGAGACCAGTTTGGAAGATATACGGAGGAAGAGGAATCCAAATGAGAAGAAATTCACATTTTATTCTAGTCCACAAAAATCATGGTCTAGAATTGATATGGTATGGGTCAATGGGGCAATTGAGAAAGACATTAGTGAAGTAGAAATAATGCCCATTATATGGGCCGATCATAGCCCAGTTAAAATTACATGGAAAGGATATAATAAAAGGAAAAGGAAATGGATATTAAATTCACAAATAACAAAAGAAAAATAATATATTCAAAGAATTAAAAATGAGTTAGAAATATTCTTTAAAGTTAATTTAAAACAACATACTAGCTTACAAAATTTATGGGACACCACAAAAGCCTTCGTGAGAGGCATATTAATAGCTTACATAGCTAAGAAAAATAAAGAAAAACAGAAGAAAGAGAATGAACTACAAGAAAGGATTAAAAAATTTGAAAGACCCAAAAATATGGAAGCTAAGAAAGAAATTGGGATGATTAGATATGAATTGAATTGGATAGATATTGAGGAAAATGCATGCAACTTAAAAACTCTTAAATATAATTTCTTTGAATCAGCAAATAAACCAGGAAGGTGGTTGTCCCATAAATTAAAAACAGAGAAAGAGAAAAGATTAATTCAGCAACTTCAGGATGAGGAAGGGACAGTGTATTATCAGATGGAGGAGAAAAAGAGAATTGCGCAAAGGTATTTTGGCCAGCTTTATAAGCAAGAAGAAGTTATGGAATAAAATATTAGATACTACTTGGAGGTAAACGATCTGAGCCCAATCTCAGAAGAAAACAGAGAAATACTTAACAAAGAAATAACACTAACAGAGTTACAAAAGGCGATACAAAAACAAAAAATAATAATAAAACATCAGATCCGGATGGTCTACCAGGCGAATTGTATAAAAATTTATTTGAAATATTCTAACCAATATTACTGGAGTTATATAAAGAGGCATTAATGCAAGCTAGACTTCCAAGGTCCTGGTCCGAGGCATACATCTCCTTAATTGCAAAAGATGGCACTAATTGCGAACTATAGGTCAACCTCATTGCTAAATATGGATTATAAGATATTCATGACAATATTGGCAGAAAGAATGAAATCAATTTTGAGAGAAATTATACATACAGACCAGAATGGTTTCCTGCCAAACAGACAAATCAAAAACAATGTTAGAACAGTACTAGATTTGATTGAATACTACGAAGCTCACCCAGAAAAACAGGCAGCTTTAATCTTCCTAGATGCGCAAAAAGCATTCAATAATCTCAACTGGAAATTCATGTTATATCAAATTAAAAAGTTGAATTTTGGCACCAAAATAGGAAAAACATTACAAGAAATATACTCAAATCAAAAAGCAAGTGTATTACTAAATGGAGATCGCACTGAAGATATTGAAATTGCAAAAGGAGTGAGACAAGGGTGTCCATTATCACCTCTGCTATTTATTTTGTCTTTAGAAGTGTTGCTAGCTGCAACCAGACAAAACCGAGAGATTCACTGAATTAAAATTAGAAATGAGGAATATAAAGTTCAGGGATTTGCCGATGATTTGGTATTTATAGTGGAAGAACCAATGAATTCGGGACCAATATTGTTGCAACAAATAGAAAAATTTGGGGAAGTGGCAGGATTCAAAATAAATAAAAATAAAAATAAAATGATAGTCAAAAACTGTATAACAAAACAGAAAGTAGAATTAGAAAACATAATGGGACTGCAAATAGTAAAAAAGATGAAATACTTGGGAATATAAAAAATATAAAAAGATTTAAAATATTTTGGATTTGACAAAGGGCAGAACCAATTAGATAAAATACTAATGGGACCGGAACAAAACCTTATAACTAAAATATACAAATATTTATTAGATTTCAAAATGGAAGAAGAAACAGTCAAAGGCACAATAACTGCATGGGCACAGAATTTTGGATACACTATAGAATTAGAGGAATGGGAAAAAATATGGAACGTAAATTATAAGTTAACGGTATCTGCAGCATACAAAGAAAATATGTACAAAATGTTTTATAGATGGTATTTAGCTCCAATGAGATTGGCAAAAAATTATCCCAACATGAGTCCCAAATGCTGGAAATGTAAAAAGTTGATGGTACATTTTATCACATGTGGTGGTTATGCCCCGAGACCAGGATATACTGGATCCAAATCAAAATTTGGTTACAAGAGATCACTGGATATCAGATTGAGCTCAGACCGGAAACCTTCCTCTTAGGAATTATCAAAGATAGATTACTGAAAGAAGTAAAATACCTATTGCTACACGTTACAGCAGCTGCCAGAATAGCCTTTGTGCAGGTATGTAAAACCCCAAATACTCCTAATGAAAAACTAATAATACAGGTGAAACTCGAAAAATTAGAATATCGTGCACAAGTTCATTTATTTCAGTAATGCAACTTAAAAGGTGAAACTAATATATGAGATAGACTCACTACATGCAAAGCAAGATAGTTCAAGCCGTGATTTGTCATGATTGTGATGATGGTAGCTTGCAGCTCATGAAAACCCCAAATCCACTATCTCAGAAGATTAGAATATTACATGCAATCAATAAAACAAGGATTGTGCATAGAACAATATCGGACCTCTGAAAAGTATACACATGCATATGTACTCAGTACTTGGTTTGGGCCCCTTTTGCAGCAATTACTGCCTCAGTGCAATGTGGCATGGAAGCTATCAGCCTGTGGCACTGCTGAGGTGTTAGGGAAGACCAGGATGCTTCAATATCAGCCTGCAGCTCTTCTGCATTGTTCGGTCACATGTCTCTCATCTTTCTCTTGGCAATGCCCCACAGATTCTCTGTAGGGTTCAAGTCAGGCAAGTTTGCCTGCCAATCAAGCACAGTAATCCCACGGTCATTGAACCAGGTTTTGGTGCTTTTGGCAGTGTGGGCAGGTGCCACGTCCTACTGGAAAATGAAGTCAGTATCCCCATAAAGCTCATCTGCAAAAGGAAGCATGAAGTGCTCCAAAATCTCCTGGTAGGCGGTTGTGTTGACCCTGGACTTAATGAAGCACAGTGGACCAACACCAGCAGATGACATGGCACCCCAAATCAACACAGACTGTGGAAACTTCACACTGGACTTCAAGCATCTTGCAGTGTGTGTGTCGTATATCTCATACGAACAAATGACGCGAGTCAGTGACTTGGTTCAGCTCGTTTATTGGGGTCAAAAACAAGTGGGGGAAAGTGGGGAAGAAGTGCGGCTTAAAAAGGTTTTCTGCTGAGTGCTGCGGCCAATCGGGTCGTTTTGAATCGCCCGCGATCGGCTCAGCCAATCGCGGTCGATTCCGAGCGACCAATCAGTGCCGCGCACTCAGCCAATCCGGTGGCTGTGTGTTTTAGCCAATCCGGGTTGCCGGATTTCGAGTATGTAGATTTCTGTACAGAACACCCCTCCCCTCTTGGTTTGGTCCTACGTGACGTAGTCCCGTAAGTAGGCGGGGCTCCGTATTTTCCGACTTGACTTGCGTTGGTCAGTTGTCTTCTGGTTGTCGGCCGGTTCGGGTGGGACTCCTGTCGCTCTCCGCCTCGTTGATGGAACCGCCTGGAAGGGTGAGTCAGGCCTCTCGCCGCGGCTCCCTCCTGGTCTTCCCGGGTCGGTCGAGCTGCTGGCTTCGCTGCTCCCGCTCGGCTTTTCCGGGCTGGTTGAGCTGGCTTGGCTGCTCCCGCTCGGGCTTCCGGGGTCGGTTGAGCTGGCTCGGCTGCTCCTTCCAGGTGAGGCTTCGAGTGGGTCGCTCTCCGGTTCTTCAGATGGTGAGTACTGCTGGTTCCTTTTCGGGTGGGTTTGTTCTTTGTGGGCTTCCCTCCCCTCTTGGTTGGTGTCTTGCCGGTTCCCTGCTGTACCTGGTGTCTGTGTGTCGGTTGTGTTTCCCGCGGTGGTTCTTGATCTCAGTTGGTCGATGTGGCGCTTCCACGCTCGTCCGTCAGCTGTTTGGAGGCGGTACGAGAGTGGCCCTGTTGCTTGGGTGATCGTTGCCGGTACCCAGAGGGGGTCTCCGGTGAGGTTTTTTGCGTAGACCTTGTCTCCCGGTGAGAATGTTCTGTGTTTGCTGGTAGAATCCGGGGGTCTTTCCGGGTTGTATGTGGGGTGCAGGCGGTCGAGCGGGGATCGCAGTTTTCTTCCCATTAGTAGCTCCGCTGGGCTCTTGTTCGTTGTGGTACTCGGGGTTATGTGTTGAATTAGGAGCATTCGATTTATCTTGTCCTGTATGTCGCCGGTTTCGATCTTTTGGATGGTTTTTTTTTGTAAATTGGACCATTTTCTCCGCCCTACCATTCGCCGCCGGGTGCGCCGGTGCTGTTAATGCGTGTCGGATTCCTCGTTCTGCTAGGAATTTCTCGAACGGTAGTGCGGTGAACTGGGGGCCGTTGTCCGATACGATGACATCTGGGAGGCCGTGGGTTGCGAAGAGTTTGCTGAGTTCTCTGATGACGGAGTCTGTGGTGGTCGTCTTCATGTTGCTTACCTCCAGCCAGTTTGAGTAAGCGTCTACGGTTACCAGGAAGGTGTGTCCTCTGGTTGGTCCCGCGAAATCTACGTGGATTCGGGACCATGGCCCCCTGGGGGTTTCCCATTCTCTGCTTGGGGCGGCGGGGGGGTTTGGTCTTGATTCCTGGCACTGTTTGCAGGAGGCTACCCAGGCTTCGATCTCCTCGTCCATCCCTGGCCACCAGGCGTGGCTTCTGGCCAGGGCTTTTGCCCTAACGATGCCTGGGTGCCCTTCGTGCAGCATGCTTAGGACTTTTTTTTGTAATTTTTCCGGGATTACGACCCTGTCCCCCCACAATAAACAACCTTTTTGTGTTGACAGCTCTGTTTGTCGGCTCCGGTAAGCTTTGAACTCGCTGTCTTCCTCTTTTTCCGGCCAGCCTTTCCCCACCCATCTCAGGACCTGCGCCAGACGTCTGTCTTTATTGGTTGCTAGGGCAATGTCTGACGCGGTCAGGGGTAGGTTGGGTAAGGTCTCGATGCTCAGGGTAGACGTGGTTGGTGCTGGGTCGTCGTCCAGGGTTGGCAATGGTGTGCGGCTGAGGGCGTCTGCGTGCGGAATTGTTTTGCCGGGGCGGTGGATTAGCCGGTAATTATAGGCGGCAAGAAATTCGGACCACCTTGTCATTCTTGGGGAGAGGATGATTGGTGTGGCCCGGTCTCCTGCCAGTATTCCCAGCAGTGGTTTGTGGTCCGTGATTATGGTGAAGGTCCTGCCGTAAAGGTATTCGTGGAATTTCTTTACGGCCGCGACGATGGCCAGAGCCTCCTTATCCAATTGGCTGTAGTTTCGTTCGGGTTTTGAGAGGGTCCTTGAGAAAAAAGCGATGGGCGCTTCTTTTCCGTCGGCGAGGGTGTGGCTGAGGATGGCTCCTACTCCGAAGGGGGATGCGTCGCACGTTACCGTGATGGGGAGTGTCTCGCTGTACTGGATGAGGACAGCGTCTGATGTGAGAAGGTCCTTGGTTCTGTTGAAAGCGTCCTCTTCTCGTCTCCCCCATGTCCAGGTGGCTGCCTTGTCGAGCAGCCTATGCAATGGCTCCGCCGCGGTCGCCTTTTGGGGCAGGAAAACATTGTAGAAATTTATTAACCCCAGGAACGCTTGTAATTCCGTTTTGTTTCGGGGCTTCGGGGCTTCTTTAATGGCTTTTATTTTGCCCTCGGTGGGGTGGATTCCCTGCTGATCTAGTAAATACCCTAGGAACTCGACCCGTGTTGTGTGCAGTTGGCACTTCTCTCTCTTAACCTTGAGCCCCGCGTTTTGGAATCTCCTCAGTACTTCCCGTAGGCGGTCCTCTAATTGTTTCTGATCAGCCCCGGCTACCAACACATCGTCAAAGTACGGCACCACCCCTTTTATGCCCCGGAGGAGTCTTTCCATTAGGCTTTGAAATACGCCCGGGGCTACGCTGACTCCGAATTGCAGCCTCTTGCAGCGGAAGGCCCCTCGGTGTGTGACTATTGTCTGTGCTTCCGCGGTTTCCTCGTCTACCGGCAATTGCTGATAGGCTTGTGCCAGGTCGAGTTTGGCGAAGACCCTGCCCCCTCCCAGTGAGTGCAAGAGGTGTTGTACTACTGGGACGGGGTAGGCGCTTTGTTGTAGCGCGCGGTTTAGGGTGGCCTTATAGTCCCCGCAGATTCTCACCGACCCGTCTGGCTTTATCGGGGTGACTATGGGGGTCTCCCATCGGGCATGGTCTGTGGCCTCGAGGACTCCCTGTTCGATGAGCTTGTTTAATTGCTCATCGATTTTGGGGCGGAGTGCGAAAGGTACTCGCCTGGGTTTGAGGCGGATGGGTGCAATGGTGGGGTCTAGGCTGAACGATATTGGGGGGCCCCGGTACTTGCCTAGATTTCCGTCGAAAACCTCCTGGAAGTCGCGCACGAGCTGTTCCTCCCAGTCCGCCTCGGCGACGTGGTTGGTGCCGGTCACTTCTAGTCCCAGCGGCGCGAACCATTGTAGTCCCAATAGGCTGGGGCGGTCTCGCTCGACGACTGTTAGCGGGAGTATCTCGGTGCGCCCTTTAAAGGTGACCTTGAAGTGACCGGTCCCCACCACGGGGATGCGATTCCCCTGGTAATCTTTAAGAACGAGCGTTTGGCTCTCCAGCTCGTGCCGCTTCATGGAAGGTACTAGTCGCTTAATTTCCCGCCACGTGACCATGGACAGGTACGACCCGGAGTCGACTTCCATTTTGCAGGGGCGGTCCTCGATCTCGACCTCCACGTGGACTTTCCGGCTGTCCCAGTTGGAGGAATGGCCGACGATGACCGTTTGGTGGGTTTCCTCACGCTGGCGGCCTTCGTGTAAACGGCGGTTCCTCGCTTCCCGGCTCCAGCGGCTCTCGCTGTCCCGATCGCGGTTTCTTGGTGGAGTGTTGTTGCGCCTGGTGGTGTCGCGTCTTCGGGGGGTTGTGTCTCGGTGGCGGGGGCTGTGGTTCCTCTTTAGGCGGCAGACCTTTGCGATGTGTCCCCGTTTGTCGCAATGGCGGCAGATCGCGTCTAAAAAACGGCATTCTGACCTTGGATGCTCACCCCCGCAGCCGGCACACTGGAACTTTGATCTTCGGTTCCGTGGGTCGCGCCAGTCGCGCCCCGTCTGCATGCGATGGACATCTTCCTCGTCGTCTTCCGAGCCTGAGGAGGACTCGAGGTCGCCGTGGTGCGTGGAGGTGGCTGTTCGGTAGTTGTCGTCGGTTGCGGCTGCGGTGGTCCGTTCTGCGGTGCCGGTTTGTTTCAGTTGGGCTGCGGATCTCCGGGTCGCTTCCGCCGCCGTGGCGTCTGCGAGGGCATCAGCGAGGGAGATGTCGCACTTTGCCATGATCCGGCTTTGCAGGACGGGATCCCGGAGGCCGAGGACGACGCGGTCCCTCAGGGCCTCGTCTAGATCGGTAAACCCGCATAGCCCTCCGAGGTCCCTGAGCTCTGCCACAAACTTACTGACGCTCTCACCCTGCTTCTGGTCGCGGCGATAGAATTCGTGTCGACGAATGAGGGTGGGCACAGCGGGTGCGTAGTGGCTCCTCAGCAGGGGTTCGAGATCGTCCCAGTCCATGATCTTCACATTGAGCGGCTTGGCAAGGGCTTTTGCCATTTTGAAGACCGCGGGGCCGCAGTGTGTGAGAAAGACGGCCCGTTTCCTCTGTCCGTTCGCGTCTTTGAGATTGTTGCTCTCTAAGAACATGAGGAATCGGTCGATGTAAGATTCCCATTCTTCAGTAGCAGCGTTGAAAGGAGCGGGTGGCACGTTGCCGCTGGCCATGTTGCCGGTTGCGGTCCCGTGGGCCACGTGCGGTGTGGGATTTGCTAGAATCCCACCCTCGTCGCCAGTGTCGTATATCTCATACGAACAAATGACGCGAGTCAGTGACTTGGTTCAGCTCATTTATTGGGGTCAAAAACAAGTGGGGGAAAGTGGGGAAGAAGTGCGGCTTAAAAAGGTTTTCTGCTGAGTGCTGCGGCCAATCGGGTCGTTTTGAATCGCCCGCGATCGGCTCAGCCAATCGCGGTCGATTCCGAGCGACCAATCAGTGCCGCGCACTCAGCCAATCCGGTGGCTGTGTGTTTTAGCCAATCCGGGTTGCCGGATTTCGAGTATGTAGATTTCTGTACAGAACACCGTGCCTCTCTATTCTTCCTCCAGACTCTGGGTCCTTGGTTTCCAAATGAGATGCAAAAGTTGCTCTCATCAGAAAAGAGGACTTTGGGCCACTGAGTAACAGACCAGTTCTGTTTTTCTTTAGCCCAGGTAAGACGCTTCTGACATTGTTTGTTGTTCAGGAGCGGCTTGACAAGAGGAATACGACATTTGAAGCCCATGTCCAGGATCCGTCTGTGTGTGGTGGCTCTTGATGCACTGACTCCAGCCTCAGTCCACTCCTTGTGAAAGTCCCCAACACTTTTGAATGGCCTTTTCCTGACAATCCTCTCCAGGCTGCGGTCATCCCTGCTGCTTGTGCACCTTTTTCTTTCACATTTTTCCCTTCCACATAACTTTCTATTAATGTGCTTTGATATAGCACTTTGGGAACATCCAACTTCGTTTGCAATTACCTTTTGAGGCTTTCCCTCCTTATGGAGGGTGTCAAGGATGGTTTTCTGCACAACTGTCAGGTCAGCAGTCTTTCCAATGATTGTGATTCCTACTGAACCAGAGAGACCATTTAAAGGCTCGGGAACCCTTTGCAGGTATTATGGCTTAATTAGCTGATTAGAGTGGGACACTTTGAGCCTAGAATATTGAACCTTTTCACAATATTCTAATTTTCTGAGATTGTGGATTTGGGGTTTTCATGAGCTGTAAGCCATACTCATCTCAATTATGACACATCACGGCTTGAACTATCTTGCTTTGCATGTAATGAGTCTATCTCATATATTAGTTTCACCTTTTAAGTTGCATTACTGAAATAAATGAACTTTTGCATGATATTCTAATTTTTCAAGTTTCACCTGGACATAAAGTAATGGCAAGTGCTGAGATGAATATGTTAACAATGAAATTGAAAGAAAAAGATGACTCTGAATTCTTCTTAATTTGTAATAATTGGTATAAATGGCTAACAAACAGAACTAAGAAGTGAGACAAAAAGTCTATCCAAAATTACCTTTAAGAAAGTAAAACAATATAAAGATATAAGAATAGTAATCATAGTTAAACTATTATTTAATATTAGTCAAATGTATTATGTATAATGTATTATGATATTTACACCAAAAACCTGCATAGATGCCAAGAACACGGACCTTCTATTCCATCTTTTGTTTTCTTCACTCCGTCTCCAAAGTGCCTTCATGTCATGTCCAAAAGCAATATAAATTATATTTATCTGAATTTCCTGGGGGGCAGCTGAGGGCTTTGCAATATTACACGAGGCGAGATGGGGAGAGGATAATCAGTAGGGTTATTATCCTGAAGTTGGCAATACGAAATCATCATAATAAAACAGGATGGCTTTATGAAAAGGTGTGATTGTCAGTCAACCTAATTAGCCAGGTATGAAGTGTGTGTGTGTGCAGGATGTGTGTGTATCTGTGTCACAATAAAAGAGGATTAATATAATTTCCTTTCTGGACTGGAAAGCCAGGATAATTTGTTTCATCTGACTGTAATTATCTTGATGTGACACTAACTGTGTTGTCACCTCTCTTTCGGCAAGATGTAATTGTGTTGCTTTTCATCTGTAACCGGGTACCGCACATTGTCTGGCTGTTGAATGCCAAAAATACTAAATAAGCTGCAGGTTTACTGTTTACCATTTGTGGATTTCCCTCTAGGGACCAAGATAATTGGCCAACCAAACCTTCTCCTGGTTCTTCCATGTAATGAAATCAGTTGATTTTAGTCTCCTCAAATGCGAATGAGTGTTGAAAGCTAGTCCTAAAACTTGTACATATTTAAATGCACATTTTTCCAAATGGATATATTTTTGCTGCCAAGGTTGCTGAATAGGCCGGGCGGGGGGAGAGAAAGAGAGAGGTGTTAGGTAAAAGATGAGAGAGAGAGAGAGAGAGAGAGAGAGAGGGGGGGGGGGGGTGATAAGTGAAAGATGAGAGAGAGAGAGTTATAAGAGAGAGAGAGAGAGAGTTGAAAGAGAGAGGTGATAGGAGAGAGAGATGAGAGTTATGTGAGAGAGGGAGAAGTGAGAGATGATAGATGGTTGATAGAAGAAAGAAAGATAGAAGAGAGAGAGAGAGAAATGATAGATGATAGATGGAGGGTGAGAGAGAAGTAAATGAGAGAGAGAGAGAGAGAGAAGAAATCGTATGTATGAAAACCTGGTGTATATCCTGTTTGGTACTGACCACAGTGTTAGGCAGTAAACCTTCTGTTGCGTGTTTCATTGACTGAGAATGTCAGGATTTGAGAAAAGGAAGATATAGGAAGCCAAGAACTGGAGCCCAGAAAAGGGATTGGTGTGGGATTAATGAATGGAATTAAAGGGGTTTAACGGAACGATTTCCCCTCCATCAAGGAGGAGGTTTACTGCCTCTAGGCTTGGAATTTTGGGCCTAGTCAATCTAGAACTGTGCCGCCTGCAGTCCAATCTAAGCACAGAATGCCCTACCCGACTCCGTTTTTGACAGCCTCACAGCTTCAACCTCAAACTGTCTACTGTGGACCTCACCCCATTCCTAAGAGGTCCTTAAAGGGGGCGTGCATAAGCGCACCAACCTGCCTGTCTTACTGTCCCCATTTATCTGTATTTACTCCCCTTTGTTCTTGTTTATGTTCATACTTATACTTATTATCTTGTACATATTTGACAAACAAATAAACAAACAAATAAATAATGTGAAGTCAACCAGGGAGAAATTCCTAGGCAGTTGCCAATTGCAAGTAATCATTTGGCATACAAGCAAACCTGTTGGAAGAATGTGTATGTATATATGCAGTTGTGACATCCTGTGCCTAAAAAAATGTGGGGGTGTTTCAGGAGGGGGTGGATAAAGTGTCCAGGACAAAGTCAGTTGACCTATAAGATGCCCACAGTTTCAGGAGGAACAGAAAGACAATAGCAACATGGTAGGACTAAAAAAAAGCATTGTTCTAATTTAATTGCCTTCATGGTGATTCAGTGAGTACATCCATATTGTTATCTTGGCATCAACAGGAAAACAGTTGGACACAGCCTTTGGGAGAGATTATTTTGACTTTCCAGTTTAGCCTACAGCCCTGAAATTTTCCTATCTGAGTACTAACTAGGTTCAAACCTCTTAGCTTCTAAAGAATCGGCCAAATCTGGTGTTGGAATTCATTGTTGGAATATATTTCTACGCAACAACCACAGTCTTATTCAGCTACTAGGTGGTAGTATTTACAAGTTTTGATCTATGGAATATACTCTATACTGTTTTGTTCTAACTAGTTTCCTCTTACAGTTACATAGTTGAGCAATAAAGCACATGGTGACTGTACCTTTTGTTTGCTCTATCTGATGTTCTATCTGATGCTTTATCTAAACAGAATTTCTAACACCTGGCTAGATGTTACCAACGTGTGGACTGCATAACATAGATCATGTTGTGACTATCTGTAAGTGAGTTTCTGGGGCGGGGGGTTAGATAAACAAAGCTGCACTTCAACGGTGCAATGCCTTAAACGGTGCTATTTAAAGTTGGATCTTCTTAACATTCATATTTTACTGTGTAATTTAGGTGAAATGTTAATATACATAGTAAGTCCATGTTTGTTGAGCCATACACTAAATAAAAAACATATAGTAAAAGAGAGAAAGAATTAAAAATCCCTAATAAGATAATGAAACGTATTTCATTTTTTTCTTTACTTTAAGGGATTGTGTCAGGCACAAGAAAGCAGGAACCAGGGTAGGCCAAATTGGGTATGGCCACTCAGTCTAGAGAAAAGAAGGACAAGGGGCAACATGATAGCAGTATTTCACAAAGAAGAGGTGGGCAACTTATTTTCCAAAGCACCAGAAGGCAAGCCAATAAACAATGGATGGAAACTAATCAGGGAGAGAAGTAGGAATTGAGAAACTTCCCAACAGTGAGGACAATTAACCAATGGGGCAATTTGCCTTCAAAAATTGTAGGTGCTCCATCACTGGAGGTTTCTAAGAAAAGACTGGACTGCCACCTGTCTGAAATGGTATAGAGTCTCCTGCTGGAGCAGGAGGGTGGACTAGAACATTGGCCACTTTAAGACTTGTGGACTTCAAGTCTTAAAGTGACCAAGTTTGGAGACCCCTGGACTAGAAGACTCCAAGGTCCCCTCCAGCTCTATTCAGATTGATTGATTGAAAGGAATACAAATTTATTCCAAATCATCTCTAAACCAGAATCTGAACTATTAATAGTCAAGGCAATTTGGCAATAGATAAAAGTCAATGGAATTCAAGGAGGGCTGGATTTAATTATCTTGTGGGCACAAAGGGATTCTAAACTGGTGGCATGCTTGACCCCCCCTTGGGTTTAGCCTGGTGATTTCCTACAGATTGGCAGCTCATTTGTATAAATAGTGAGCCTCCCTGAATCTGGTATTCATTAATCTCCTGGTATATAAAAGTTTTTAGATTACTCCCAAGGAAATTAGATTCATCCTTCCATTGCTACTTCAGTCTAGATCAGGGGTTCCCAATCTGGGGTGCTCGCACCCCTGGGGGTGCAAGACGATATTCCAGGAGGTGCAAGAAAAGTCCAGGTAAATATTAGGATATTGGCTATATGTTGGCATTTTTATTTATTATGCAATGGATTAACTTTGTTTTCATTTTAGAGTTAAGTAACGTTATTTAGTGGCCGTCACATACATAGCTGAAAAGATTCAATCTTACCATATATTTAACACGTTCAGTAGTTCCTAAAGTCTAAATTTCAGGGGGTGTGAGGTTCGAGTGAAATTTCTTTAGGGGCGCGGGGCGAAAAAAAGGTTGGGAGCCGCTTGTCTAGATGGTGGATGACACTGTGTCTCTCTCCCATTCTGTCCCCAGCCATCTCATCATCTCTCACCCATAAATCAACCCCCATTTTCCAGAAATCAATCTTCTTCTTCTTCTTCTTCTTCTTCTTCTTCTTCTTCTTCTTCTTC
>NW_020769426.1:58847-79814 GCF_900518735.1 Pseudonaja textilis | reverse complement strand
TCTTCTTCTTCTTCTTCTTCTTCTTCTTCTTCTTCTTCTTCTTCTTCTTCTTCTTCTTCTCCTTCTCCTTCTCCTTCTCCTTCTCCTTCTCCTTCTCCTTCTCCTTCTCCTTCTCCTTCTCCTTCCTGGTGTATTCCTGCAAATCCAGAGTCCACTTTTTGGATCATCAAACTCTACTTTGCACAGTCAGCTGTGTCTCCAGGGTGCAGGCCCATGGCTTGCATGTCTTTGTTGAGGGTGTCCTGCCCTCTCTGTTTTGGACGCCCGTAAGGTTGTCGACTATTGACTTCTAGTTGGTAGAGGCAGTCTGGCCACGGTGGGAAGTGCTGCTCTCTGGACGTGTCCCTACCAGCAGACTCGGCCTCCTCTCATCTTTTCTGTCATTGGTGCCACACCAAAATGTGGTCGAGTGGTGTCATTTGGGATGTGGTCCAGAAGGGAGATGCCCGATATCCAACGGAGCCTCTGCATTTCCATGGCATGGAGAGAGCTTTTGTTGCTGCCCAGCATGGTTTGTCTTGTAAATCTTAGATTTAAGAGGGGTTGGCCTTCGTCTGTCCCATAACACACCGGGGAGTTCTCTCCAACGCATCCAGGCTGCCTTCACCCTTGCTCGCCCCTCGCCATTGATGTCGCCATTGCCTTGGAGGTGGGATCCCAGGTACCGAAAAATGCCCCCCTTCTTTAGGTTTCCTCCATTGATTCGAAGCATTGCAGGGGTGCTGACAGGCTCTAAGCACCCAGCTGTCTTGATGTTGAGGTGGAGTCCGAAATGGTTGAAAAAAGTTTTTCAGAAATCGATGCAAGAGTTAATACCCAAATGTCATTTAAAGGACTTTGTTGGTTCCTTCTAAAACTTTCCCCCAATCAATTGGCAAGCAAGTAACTTTAACCCATCAGGAAGGGCCAACTGCCTCCTTTGAAAATGGGGTGGAGCTGCTGCAGGCAGTAACCACCAAGCAGTCATTCTGGAAACGGTCCCCAAATTAATTGCACTTCTGGACCCTTTCAGAAGCAAAAAGAGAGAGGGTGGGGGGCTCATTGTTGATTCAGACAAGTGAGCAGTGAATTGTGCCTATTTTTGCCAGAGGTGTTAAATCAAAATTCCTTCTTGGTTACTCTTGGAAATTTAAATGAGTCACATTTACCATGTTCACCAACTGTTAGCCTCCTTTGAATTTCAGAAGGTTCATTGGCATGGGGTGTGGGGGGGAGAGAAACATTATCAAAGACATTTTATTGCTATTTATTGGAAAGAAAAAGAGGAGATCTTGTGACCTTGATTCATAGGGAAATGAAGGGGAGGAAAACCCCTCTTTTTTGCATATTCTGAGCAACACCTGGAATCTAGCATTTTGTGGTCGAAACCTGCAAATTTCCAGATATCTCCAGGGGGGGTTGTCAAAGTTCCTGCAACTGAAGCTTCACAACTTTTTAGTACATAGAATATCAGAGTTGGAAGGGACCTTGGAGGTCTTCTAGTCCAACCCGCTGCTCAAACCAGAAACTCTATATTATTTCAGTCTGGTCCAGACTTTTCTTAAAACCTCCAGTGATGGAGCACCCACAATTCCTGAAGGCAAACCGTTCCACTCATCAATTGTTCTCACTGTCAGGAAGTTTCTCCTAGGTTGGATCTCTCTTTGATTAGCTTCCATCTGTTGTTTCTTGTCTTGCCTTCAGGTGCTTTGGAAAATAGGTTGACCCCTTAACGTAATGGTTTTGATTTGCCACCCATCTTGATATTTTTGACACAAGCACAATGCCTGCAAAGGCCACTTTCAAATGAAGATACAACAAAAGAGTTCAACATATCCAATCCATTGCAAATAGAAAAGAAAACAGGTACCAGTATAAGTTCATCGTGGATTCATTCATGTTCTTAATTCAGCCTGAACAGAAAATTGGAACTATGGACTATCTGGTTACTTCCTTATACAAAACCAGTTCTTTCCATCTCCATGTTTCTAGGCTTCTGCCATTTCCCTGTGGCTACAAATCACATTCTTCAAGTGACACTGAAAAGATCAACCTTAATGCAGGTGGAGAACTAAAGACGTGGACCAGACACAGAAATGGATGCTCTATTCCAGCACAGGCTAAATTGAAGACTAACAATGGAATCTGAATATGTGTTGTTGTTGTTGTTGTTGTTAGGTCGCTAAGTCGTATTTGACTCTTCATGACCCGCCGTGTCATCCACGCTCTTCCAGAGTTCACCCAAATTCATGTTCTCTGCATCAATGATGTCATAATCTAACCCTCTCCTCCTCTGCTGTCCTCTTCTCCCACGGCCTTCAGTCTTCCCCATCCTCAGGCTCTTCTCCCAGGACTCCTCTCTTCTCCTTTGGTGGTCAAAGCCTTTGAGATCCAGATTCAGGATCCATCCTTCCAAAGGAGCCGTCCTCTGAAGTGAAACATCCTCAACAGCTCTGCTTATTTCGGAACTCACTGTTACAAGACAGTTATAGTTGTACAAAAATTTGTATATAGACATTTGCATATATGTTAATTTGTTTTTACTTCTGTTTTATGGCAATATATTTATTTCTTAAACAATAAAAAATATATTCAAAAGAAAAGATAGTTACAGGGAAAGTATAGGATTGGATGAGATACAGCTATGGAGAGCAGTGTTTCTCAAATTTGGCAAATTCAAGTTGTGTGGACTTCAAATCCCAGAATTCCTCAGCCTTATTCAGGCAGCCACCAACTATCAAAACCTGACTGAAAAGGCACAAAATGAATAAATAAAAATCTATAAGCATGTGTATCGATAGTCCTCAACATACAACCCCAGTTGAACCCAGAATTTCTGTGGCTAAGTGAGACAGCTGTTGTTTTGCACCATTTTACAATGTTTCTTGCCACAGTTGTTAAGTGAATGTTAAGTGGGGTGTTAAATTAGTAACACCATCATTAAGTGAATCTGGCTTCCCCATTGACTTGGCTTGTCAGACGGTCACAAAAGGGGATCACATGACCCCAGGAGACAACGACCCATCGTAAATAGGAACCAGTTGCCAAGTGCCTGAATTTTGATCACGTGACCAACTGAATTTTGATCAACTGCCAACAGTTGAAAGTGTGAATCCCAGTCATAAGAGTGAATTTCAATCTTTTCAGTGCCGTTGTGACTTTGGCCACTAAACAAACTGTTCGAAGTCAAGGACTCATCTGCAATTGATTGGATCCATTAAAACATTTCTGTGTGCTGCGTTCAAACAATCCGTTCAAGATCCAGAGCATCGAATCAATTCAGTGATTCAATTAGAAGGTTTCACTCAAAGAAAAAAGGGACTCGGGCTATTATCCTTCAATAATCTTAGATCTAGATATTTGCCCAGCTGCAGTAGTATATTTTGCTATATATTACATACTAATATATATTATAGCTGCATAATATAAAAGGTAAGGGATTTAATACAACCATTACCTGTTATATCAGATGCACCTGGGTACATTTCCCAAGAAACGGGTGAGGATTCCAAAGGCAGCGGCCACTGTGTACAGCCACACACTTTCCAAATCCTGTGGCAAATGCAAAGCAGCTCCCAGCCCAGCTGCTGTGTGCTGGGAGGTTGCCATGGAAATTGCACAAAATGCAGCTCAGAACCCTAATTAACAAAGTTTCTTCTTTCCTAAATAATTTGAAACTGAGGCCAGTGGTGAAATATGAAGAAAGATACAATCCCTGAGGAGATAAGAGGTGAACGAGAAAGAAGTGAGGTGCACCAAGGCTTCCTGCCTCCGTCCTTGGGTCTGAGTGATGTGATTCTACTACCTCCATGTAAGAATAAACACTAGTTTCCCTCCCCTCCCCCCGCAAAAAAATTGGCCCTCTTAAGACTGCAGCTCATCCATAGACAGACCCTGTCTATTTTAGTGCAGTGTTTCTCAATGTTGGCCTTTTACAGATGTGTGGGCTTCAACTCACAGAATTCCCCAATCAGATAGTTGAATTCTACTCAACCCCTTGAGTTAGTCATAATATTAGGTCAATATTAGAGTTGGCCAATATTAACCTTATGAGTTAGTCAAACCCAGGCAGCCATGGGAGATGAACTGAATTCTGGGAGTTGAAGTCCACATGCCTTAAAGCAGCCAACTTCGAGAAACATTGCTTTAGGTCCGGATGTCAAGCTCACCACATCGCGTTGCTGTCATGTGATGTTTTGCAATGTTTTTCCCATTCACTGAGCCCGGGTGGGTGTGGCTTGCACATGATGCATCCGTCTCGGACGTTGCCAGTTGGACACCCTTGCCAGGGTATAGTTGTTGTACTTGCTTTACTTTGGACTCTGCCTGAGATATCATAGCCTCCAAATGTTTATTTAGCATCATTTTTTTAAAACAAGTTTTATTCAGTTTTCCACATTTTAACATCTCTTTTTAGTAAACAGCATGACCATAATTACATATTCAGTTTTTGTATTCAATTTCTTATCTTAACAATGCTTTTATACATTTTCTATTTTATTATATTATTCCATATATTAATTCATATATGTTAACTTCATAATTATTATACTTTAGTACTTTTAAATGTCACATTTGTATATTCCTCTTAAATTCTGATTAATAACCCTCCTTCTATAAATTGGTTTCCCCCTTAAAATATCAGTTTAAGTGTGCCATCTCTAAGTTACATATTCATTAATTATCTCCCATTTTAAATCCCATTAAATGTTTAACATTTTATTACCTAAAACATTAAAATTAATAATCCCATTTAAAACTACATAACATATATAAATCAGATTCTGCATGGTTTCCCCTTTTTAATTTCATAAGGTTTATCTACAATTTCAGAAAATCTACTCATTTAATCCTAAACCCTGATGTTAATTCCATTTCAGCTGTCCTCCTGTATCATTTCATTTATTTTAGTATATTTAAAATATTTTAATATATTTAATAAACACATTCCATTATTTGTTACAATTATCTCTATGCATAAAGGAAAAGAGCATTGAATTCCATTATCAAAAAAATAGCAGTTCTATTTTCCATCTTATCAATCTATATGTCCCCATTTCACAACTACAAATTTATTTATGTTACCCCCCCCAGCACCTTGCAGAATCCCCTCTCCAGATATCAATCAGCCATTATCTCTATGTCTAATTAAACAATTTTTCCCATTTTTTTAGAATTCCCATATTTCTTTGTTCCCAAATCCTGTTTCTTATCCCTTCTTTCCCCTTGTATTTTCCCCTTTATTCTTTCACTCCAGTTTTTATCCCCCTCTCTATTTATAACTCCCTTCCGCCCTTCAAATTTCTGCTGATTCTTTTTTCCTTTTTAAATTTTCCAGATATTTCCCTCTTTGTACAATTTCCCAAATCTCCAATATTTATTTCCAACTCTTTTCCTCTTTCTTTCCAGAGTTCTTTGTTTTCGATGGTAATTAAAGATGGCCCCTTCTATGATTTGCTCTACCTCCTCTTCTGTATTTAGCATCATTTTTGATCACCTCATTCCAGGACGCCCTTAACCAGGCTTTGGTAAGTCCCTGTCCAGAAAGGAATCTGCTTTCTAGAACACAGAGCAAAGAAGAACAAGGTTGGCAAGGACTTTGGAGGTCTTCTAGTCCAACCCTCCGCCTGCTCAATCAGGAGACCCAATCCCAAATGGCTGTCCAGTCTCTTCTTGAAAAGCCTCCAGTGATGGAGCACCCCTAACTTCCAGAGGGAAGTCATTCCATTGATTAATTGTTCTCATTCTCTGGAAATTTCTCTTTAGTTCCAGATTGGATCGCCCTTTAATGAACTTCCACCTGTTTCTTCTTGTCCTGCTATCTCGTGCTTTGGAGAAGAGACCAACTGTCAGAAGATACGATGAAAACTAATTTCACAACACATGGACAGACTTAACCTGGGAAATGGTGATCATCCTAAACCAAAGCCAATCCGAGAATAACCTAAACCAAGGCCAATCCAAGAATAACAATAGCACTTATACTTATATTTATATTGCTTTACAGCCCTTTCTAAGCAGTTTTACAGAGTCAGCATATTGCCTCCAACAATTTGGGTCCTCATTTTACCCACCTCTGAAGGATGGAAGGCTGAGTCAACCTTGAGCCTGGTGGGATTCGATCTGCCAAATTGCAGTGGGAGTAGCTTGCAGTACTGCACTCTAACCACTGCGCCACCCAGGCTCCATGCTAGGGAGAATGCTAGGGAATTTCTAGAAGCCTGCCACTAAGACAAATTAGCCATCAACAGACACATAGACGCAAACAATATCTACATGCTGTGCAAAAGAGACAGTCACCAAAGGGAACAAAGAAACCAAAACATCTCCAACCAGCAATCGGCACTTGAATGACCATAGATTAACTCCAAGATTAACATCAGGACAGCAATCAAGAAGTAAACAATGCCCTAAATCAAGGAACTGCCAAACAAGCCAACAGTAAGCAGCCCAAGCAAAGAACTTCTAAGACCTCCCCCACCAACCCTGACAGGACAGGACACTAGAATGGGTGGAGTCAAACTCAAGGCCTGATGCGGCCTGTGAGCCTTGGAAAATAGCAAAGGACCAGCTGCGGTGCCTCTGCCAGTGAAAATGGAGCTCAGGAGGGCCATGCTGGGTGCTTGCCCTCTGCTGCCTAGGGCTCCGGACAGCTTGCACCACCATCTGGGAGTCCTCCATGTGGCCTGAGAGGGAGGGTGAGGTTCCTCCAGAGGACAAGGATTTGGCACTCTCCCTGGTCTTACCTTCCTCCACTGAAGACAGTGCATCCCTCCAGACACCCATCGGAGCCACCACCCGACATGAGCCATGCCCACTCCAGCTATGTCTCCCCAGCCCACCTCCCTTGAGGTCAAACACAACCCTGATGCAGCCTTCAATGAAATCGAGTTTGACACCCCTGCACTAGAAGATAAACTGACAGTAAACCCCACTCCTTACTAGCACTGATGATGTTACCTTACTTGGTAATGAAACATCTGCATGAAAACAACCAACCTCAGAGAGCCTCAAGGGCTCTTCATTTAACCCCGAGTGTGCTGTTCAGACAGTTTATAGTTAGCTAGGAATTGTGAGCTTCCCCTTAAGGCAATGCATCATGGCAAATGTAGTTAAGGTACCCTGGGAAATGTAGTCCATGTCTTGTGGTCACATCTGTAACCCTGATTGGTCACTGAATGACCCTTGGTGGGTTGGGGGAGGTTTCTTCACTCTTACCTGAAGCCACCATACCATGTAGTCACTTCAATCATCATGGTGTTGAGACTTTATTATCTTCCTACACCACAATTCAGATATGCAAAGGATTGGACATTAAGAAGAACCTCATCATAAATGTGAGCTGACAGGATGCCTGACGAACCAATAAAAAAGACTTTGTGTGGATGCTTTGTGGAGTTCGTCTATCTGCCTTTGTACAATATAGCACACCAAGCTACAGATATTCTCTTTTTAGGTAAGATTTTACAAGATGCAAAGGAAAGAGGTGCTTGGTTTTAAATTGCATTTTGCTGCCCGCTGTTTGGTTTGGATGAAAGAACGGCTGTTGCTAAGAAAGAGGAGATGGCTAGAATTAGCACGTGGCCTGAGGTTTGGGCGACATGATTTTTTTTTAATGGTATTATAAAGTTAAAGTAAGTATAGACTTTAAAAATCATTATAATAGGAATGTCGTATTAGGAATACGGAACATGTACTCACCCAGGTTATGCCTAAAAATACTTTGGTTGGCCTTGGTCCAAGAAGTGTTTTCTAGAAAAGTATAAAATGTAATAAAACTGTATTATAGAATAGTATTATGGCTTGTCACAAAGTCAGCCAGATGTTTAGACTGGGTATGGCATTTTTTTGTTCACCTATCGAGCTCTTCCCAAGGGCATGAGATAGAGCAATATTGCTTTATGGCATTACAGAAATCGTCGCAGGATGTAAGCTGTTCCAAGTCAAGCTGCCTTCCGCAATTGACAGGTGGAGATTTTTGTCAATGGCAATGATGTTCAGGGGGTGCTCCAGTTGTTTTGGGTCTGCACCCAAGGAGCCTATTACTGTTGCTATTACCTTTGCTTACTTTTGCTTATTTATTTATTTATGAGATTTGTATTGCCGCCTATTGTTCTCCCTGCTTACAGCCATGCTCCTGCTATTTGCACATCTTTGTATTTTGTTGTCATCTTTCTCTTCTGCTTTCTTCAGTTACCACCACGTCCACTATCCAGACTTTTTTTTATCTTTTTTTTATCAACAATTAGTTAAATTTGGAGTGTTACGTGGTTGGGGCTTGCCTTTCTGAATTGTAAAGTCCCCAGAGGATTTTAGCTTCTTTGTTTTTCTATTTACTTATTTTAATATTTATATGTTAAGTTTATTTGCTGCCTATCTTGCTATAGAGCTACTCTAGACAGCTATTTGTCATAAGATTATATATACGTATATATACATATATTATCCAAATTTTATATATCATATTATAATGTATTATATTATATTGTACTATATAATAATATATTATAATATATTGTATTGTATTATATATCGTACTATATATATGTATGTGTATGTATAATATAATAAAATACATTATTATATATAATATATATTATACTATAGTAATTTTATATATCATATAATGTATATTTTATTTTACTATAATATAATAATGTATTCTAATATACTGTATTATATATATATATATATTATATATATGTTTGTGTTAAGTGATATATGATATAATACAATATATTATAATACATTATATTACTACATTATATTTTAGTAAAATATAATGCTATAATACATTATAATATAATATAAAATTAGTCAACCGTGTTTCTCACAAAATAAGGCTGGGCCTTTTTTTGACCCCCCCAAAAACAGCTAGGCCATCTTTTTGGGGGTGACTTAATCCTCCCCCCCTTGCATCCTCAGGCAGGTGGGCGGCGACGGCTTGGATGTTGACTTCGGCATTGGTGAGGCACTTCGTATCAGGAGACCTTCCGCCCCCATTGCTTCCCCTTCTCCCCATGCTGCCACAGAGTTTAGAGCAATGCCGCAGCATTTGGCGCAGCCATGCACGGCCAACCAGGGCTCCTCCTTGCAACCGGAGCCCGGCGGAGACACTCGGAGCCCTGTCGCTGCCTTCCCTTCACCTTCGAAGGCAAAGCCAATTCTTTTAAAAACGATGCCCTACTACCGGTACAACAAACCCTCTTCTGCCCAAGATGGCAGCCCAACTCCACATGGGGAGGCAAATCTTCTGGGGCCACGGTGCAGGATCGGCCCACCTTGGGAGAAGCGCCCAGCCGCTGTCCCTGCCTGGCGCTGGGCAAAGCGCGAAGAGCTTCGCCTGTGCCCAGCGCAGCTGACAGAAGGGCCCTCCTGCTTGGCAGCAGAGCTCTCACCAAGGCAGCAAACACCTCCCCGTCGGGCCCTTCGCTCATCCCGCCAGGGCCGCGCCAGAGCCAGGCAGGCTGGGGTGAGCCGGAAAAGCGAGCCACGGGTGCGCGCTCGCCTGCCAAGCAAAAGAGCCAGGTTGACCTGAGCTTGGTTTTCTTCCCAAGTCCCTCCAGCCTGAACCCAAAGGGGCCACTGGGTGAGGCCACCCGAGGCAGTGATAGCGCCCACCCATCCGTGGACAAGGAGGTGAGGCGACAGCCTATGCTGCATCCTCCTCTGAGCTGAGCCCCACCGAGTGAGTGCCTCTGCCCGGTGCCAGTGCTGCTGCAGTGTTTGGAGCTGCCGGCGCATTTGGAGATGTGTGGGGATGGGGACGGGCTAGGTGAGGGTGGAAAGGACAGGAAGCTTTGGGCTCTCTCCGCTGGACCTGCCAGCCAGGGAAGCAGCAGTGCCATCGCCTCGCCTCCCTGTCTGCAGATGGGTGGGCGCTATCACTGCCTTGGGCGGCCTCTCCCAGTGGGCCCTTCGGGTTCGGGCTGGAGGGACTTGGGAAGGAAGCCAAGCTCAGGTCAACCTGGCTCTTTCACTTGGCAGGCAGGCACGCACCTGCAGCTTGCTTTCCCTACTCTGCCCAGTCCGCCCGGCTCTGGCGCGGCCCTGGCAGGATGAGCAGAGGGCCCGGCGGGGAGGTGCTCGCTGCCTTGGCAATAGCTCCACTGCCAGGCATGAGGGCCCGCTTGCCAGCTGCGCTGGGTGCCCCAGGCAAAGCTCTTCACGCTCTGCCTGGCACCAGGCAGGGACGGCAGCTGGGCACTTCTCCCGGGGTGGGCCGATCCTGCACTGCGGCCCCGGGAGATTCGCTTCCCCCATGTGGAGTTGGGCTGCCCTACTGGGCAGGGGAGGTTTCTCGTACCAGTAATAGGGCATCATTTTTAAAAGAATTGGCTTTGCCTTCGAAGACGAAGGAAAGGCGGCGACAGGAGTACCTGAAGCCGAGTTTCTCCGCCAGGCTCCGGTTGTAGGGAGGAGCCCTGGCTGGCCACGCATGGCTGTGCCAAACACCGCAGCATTGCTCTAAATGCCGCAGCAGCATGGGGAGAATGGAAAGCAATGGTGGCGGAAGGTCTCCTGATACGACATGCCCCACCAACGCCGAAGTCAATGCAGCAGCACCATATCCAGGTATGCAAAAAAAGTGCTTCCTAACGGCAAGCCCCCCCTGCCATTCCCCCCCATTTTGCATGTTTAATATAGGCCTTAATTTGGGGGGAGGGGCTTAATTTGATTTTATGCCTATAAAACATGCTGAGACTTCCTATTGGGGGTGGCCGTATTGTTGGAGAAACACGGTAGTGTTAGTATATATGTGCTTGTTGAGGGAGATATTTACAATTTATCGTAGGTGAATTAAAGAATAATACGTAGCAGGGTTTGTTCCCTGAGAAATTCTTTCCTACCTCTACAAACATTTTGCCTGTGGAAAAACCCACTCCCTCTTAGTTCCCATTGTGGAAAGGGAACTTCACGAAGACAGTAGTGTCACTCAAACAGGAAAAGCCCAAGGGGAACATCAGGCCAGCCATAAAACAAACTTACATAGGAAAAGGAATCAAAAAGTATTAAAGAATCCCTATAGACAAAAGCCTAAGTAATTAAGAAAACTAGACAAATAAGAAAAGGAAACCCTTACAAACACAGGACAGACCAAATAAGCAAAACAAACAGACAAAAGACACAAAAAAATATAAATTACAAAAAGAGACAGACAGGAGATTGCCACAAAACAAATATGAAAGAACCATTATAAAGCTAAAAGAGATTAGACAAAACCGATAATACAATCTAACCACCTTGCGGAGTTTGCCTTTCACACCCTGCGGAGTTTGCCCTTCGGCAGGAATAAAGACAAACTCAAACAGGATTTGAAACATTAAGCAAAAATACAAACATTCACACAAAATCAACTCACAAAGGAAGAAAAGGGTATAAAAACCAGGGACTTACCATAAGAAGCCAGCTAGCCCAGGAACGCAGACTTCTCGCTGTCCACCGCCTTCCTGAAAAATAAAAAGATCCAGCTTTCAAGCAGTTGTCCGTATCCTTGCGCCAGAGCTCTCCCAGCGGGAAAATCGAATCCTCAAAAGAAAGGCATTTTGACACCTTTCAACACCATTAAGACTGGAAAGAGGAGACGTGTTTTTAAATGTTACTGTTTGCTGAACCTCTCTGTAGTGGACTGAGGAGACACACAATAAAACCCTGTCCAATTGAAGCTTAACCTTGCATGTAATGCTCTGTAACAGCAGTTGGTTAAGTGTCTCAGGCTTACCTCAGGCATAAAATTTGCAAAATGGGTCTCTCAGAAAGTCTATTGTTTTGTCTTCTCATAAAAGCCATCCCTGCATGGGCTCTCACACACACACCTCTGGTGAAAGGCGATGCATATGAAGCAGAAATAACTCATGATGTGATAAAGTCATGCACATACACCCAGCCTACACCCCTGCAAAGGGGTTTCTGGTACTTTCTGTTCAGCTGCCATATTTGCAAACTACTTTGTATGAAGAAGAAAAAAGAAATGATAAGGAATAACAGAATAACAGAGTTGGAAGGGACCTTGGAGGTCTTCTAGTCCAGCTCCCTACTTAAGCAGGAGACTCTATACCATTATGGACAAGTGGCTGTCCAGTCTCTTCTTGAAAAAATGTCGTGTGCTTGAGCACCCACAATTTCTAGAGGCAACTGTTCCACTGATTAATTGTTATCATTGTCAGGAAATTTCTCCTTAGATTTATCTAGGTTCTGTCTTTGATTAGTTTCCATCCATTGCTTCTTCTCCTGCCTTCAGGTGCATTGGAGAAGAGATTGGCCTCCTCTTCTATCAGGTTGTTTTGATAAGAGGTGAAGGATTAATAGACTGGTACCATTTATTTCTGCCCCAAGATACAAATGTCAGAATAACAGAATGAGAGAGTTGAAAGGGACCTTGGAGGTCATCTAGTCCAAGCCCCTGCATAAGCCAAACCATTTCAGTTGTGTAGTCCATATGTTTTTGCAGTGTAAGAGCTGCAGATTACAGGATAGTTTTTTCCTGAAACCAAATTGTTTATTAGAGAGTAGGTTGTTTGTCTCTAAGTGGAGGATAATGGATTCGTTAATAATTGATTCCATGACTTTACAGGTGATGCAGCATAAATAGATTGGTCTGTAATTTTCAACTAGGCTGGGCTCTCCCTTTTTGAAGAGGGGATGACCGTGGCTTGTGACCATAGGTTTGGCAAGGAGCTGGTCCTGAAAGATTTTTCAAAGATTATGCTTAGAGGTTCGGCTATGGCAGTGGATAGCTTTTTTAAGAAGTAGGCACATATTCCGTCCAGTCCACTAGATAGAGATGGTTTTAGATTGCGCAGTGCTTTTTCAACATTGTCTTCTGTAAAATCGATATGTATTAGATCATTGTAGTTTTTTGTGGTTCGACTAGGAAATACTGGGCATGATCCATTGCTGTTTACAAATACTGAGCCAAAGAATGTGATAAAGAGGTTGCTTTAATGGTGTTGTCGTTGCAGTCTTTACCTTTCAGGGGTGGGATGGACCTTGAGTCTTTTAGTTTGTTGTTTACAAAATTGTAGAAAGTGCGGGTGGAAATGGTGCATAGAAGGTTTTCCTCTTGTTTAATGTGATAATTGGTGCATTCAGTCTTTATCTGGTGGCATACATTTTTGTATTGGTTTTTGAAGTTGGCAACATGACCAGATTTGTTTTTCCGCCAAAGTGATCATTTTTTGGATTGAAGCTTCCTTATTGTTATGGGTAATTTGTTTTTTTCTGGTTTTTGGAATTGTTATTGGTACATATAGTTTGATGACTCTTTTGACTTCAAATAAAAATACGTTGTAATGGTCTTCAACAGTATTGCATGCCCAGTTCCTTCATATGTTTTAGTCTCCAGGCTCCTAATCATCTTGGTTGCTCTTCTCTGCTCTCTTTCCAGAGTCTCAACATCTTTTTAATAATGTGTGACCAAACTGTAGCCAGTATTCCAGGTGTGGCCTTACTAAGGCTTTGTAGAGCAGTACTATTACCTCACCTGGTCTTGATTCTATCCCTTTGTTAATGCAATCTAGGATTGTATTGGCTTTTTTGGCAGCTGCTGCACGCTGCTGACTATTGACCTCACCCCATTCCTAAGAGGTCTGTAAGAGGCCTGCATAAGTGCACCATCGTGCCTCCCATCCCTGTCCTATTGTCCCCATTTAATTGTACCTATTTTGTGTATTCTTACTCATGTTTATACTTATACCTATTATTTTGTAAGCGATTGACAAATCAAATAAATAAATAAAAATATACTTAAGTGGTTTCATCTAATCTGTATCTATACGTTTGGTTTTTCTTGCCTATGTGTAAAACCTTGCTTTTCTTTATGTTGAATATCATTTTATTGGGCCAAGTGTTCAAGTCTGCTAAGATTGTTTTCGATCTTAAGCCTATCATCTGGGACATTGGCTATTCCTGCCAGCTTAATGTCGTCTCTAAATTTGATGAGTTTTGGTGATAGGGACATTGGAACCTGAAATAGTTTGAAGGCTGATGTGGATAAAGCAATTCAAACATTTCCTCTGACATCTTCTAGCAGCAAGTGGTGGGTTTTTTCCCTTTTCCTGTCCTTTGTGTCATTTTTTATTTTTATATATGCACTGAAGCATTCTAAGTTTTTAATTCCCCCACCGCCCCCACTTCTAATATCTGTAGTTATGTGTAGGATGATGGTGGAGGTTCCCTCTCCAAGCTTATGGGTTGGTTTCTGAAAGTTTTATTACCAGGTTCAGTCATGAAGAATTCCTCAGTGGCATTTAGAGGATTTCAGTGTTGGTGGTCTTCTGCTTAGAAGGGCTTCGTGCAGTCAGTGGGTCTTGTGATGGGGAGGGCATGTCAGTTATGGGTCTTGGGATGGGCCTTATCATCACCTCCCAATCACAAGACCCTCACCTGATGTGGCCCATCACCTGACCTATCACAAATCCCATCACAAGTCCCTCGCCTGACAAGACCTCCCCGTCACACGACCTAATGACCACACAAAGTCCTTATAAGCAGAAAGACACCAACACTGGCATCCCCCTAAATTCCACTGAAGTCGTTACCTAGCTTGGTAATGAAATGTTTGGAAACCAACCCACAAGCTCGGAGAAGGAACCTCCTCCCTCCAGTCCACATCCGTTTAATGAGAAGCTAAATTCTGCTACTAGAGGGAAGACAAGGTATTCACGCTTATTTCAAGAATTTTTTATTTTCCATCCATACCAATTTCATCCAAATGATCTTTTTTCTCTGGAAAAGAAATGGAGAACAGTTGATTTTTCCATCCAATTGATTCAAGATGATTCAAAGCATGCAGAAGAAAATTCAGCACGAATATATGAGCATCGGTTATTAGAGCCATGGCAATCAAATGGAATTTCTTTGCTTAAAGAAAGTATAGCTTTCTTCCAAAAAAGGTTGAGTAAAGAAAGAACCAGATACATTTAAGATTCATCTCCATTTATTAAGTCTGCAAATTGTAATAAATCTCAGCTATCACATGTTGACACAGAGTTGACACAGTGAATCTGAGATCAAGATCAAATTAGTACTAAGAAAAAGGTGCTTCAATCTTTTTTTAAAAAATCTATCTTTGTTACATTAAAAATGATATTCAGGTCTTTTATATCCAGACCAGAGGTTATTTTTTCCAATTCTAGGTTTTCTAGGTCTAGAATTTCAAGTCTGGTGGCATAAGGTATTCTGCAACGAGTTGAGGAGTGGAGAACTCTTCTTGTGAAGTATTTCTGGATGTTCTCAACTGTGTTAATATCAGATACGTAATGTGGCTTCCAGACTGATGAGCTGTATTCAAGTATTGGTCTAGCAAATGTTTTGTATGCTCCAGTTATTAGTGTAATATTACCAGGGAAAAAGCTACGTAAGATTAGGTTAACAACTCTTAATGCCTTTTTCACTATATAGTTACAGTGGGCTCTAGCACTTAGATCATTAGAGATGAGTACTCCAAGATCCTTGACAGAATTTGGATCATCAACAAGGTCTTGACTATTCAGCCTGTATTTTATTTTCTGATTTTTTTTGCCAATATGTAAGACAGAGCATTTATTTATTGAGATTTGAAGTTGCCATTTGTTTGACCATTCCGATACATAGTCGAGGTCTTTTTGATGGGTAGCAGTATTGTTATAATTGGGGATCCCATCGTTGTGTTGATTTTTGTGTGGACGTATATTGAGACAAAAGTCAATCATGCTGTGGTCACTGTTGGAAAAGGGTTCTTTAATTTGTATTCCATAAATTGAATTCAAACTATTGCAGAAGATGAGATCGAGGCAGTTGTTAAGCCTAGCATTGTTGTTTACTAGTTGTTCCAGTCCCAGATTTGTTACAGCATTGTAGAAGGCTGCATGTATGTGTTCAGTTGTACATTCCTTTAGGATCCAGTTAATATGAGGTAGATTGAAGTCACCAAGAAAGATAAAAGCGTGTGGGCAGGATGCTGCCCATGTTAGTAGTGAATTTAGCTTGTTTACATGTTTGATGTCATAATCAGGGGCTCTGTAACATAGTAAGAACTGAAATGTAATATTTAAGGTCAGTTCACAGATAATGGTGAACTGGAAGAGCAAGCTCTTGGGTAATTTGGATGATTTTTAGATGTAAGGACTTTTTATAGAAGATAGCAATACCACCTCCTCTACGGATTTCACGTTCAGATTGGTAAACATGATAGTCTCTTACTGAGGTAATGGAGTCAGGGAGAGATGCGTTGAGCCATGTTTCACAGACAAATATGATGTTGAATTTAGCCATAATTAGTAAGAGGAAAAATTCAGGTATTTTATTCACAAGGCTTCTTGCATTGAGTAGCTTTCATTTAAGGTCAGTTGCTAGTTTGGGGTGATGGTGGATTGGTTGAAAGTAGGGTTGGATGCTGAGTTGTGGATTGTGTGACTTTCTTTTGATACAATCTGCACGGTAATCAATGTATAGATCCTTCTCTCCATTGTCTAAATGATTTTTTAGTTCTGTGCGGAGTATACGGGAGCGGGCATGTTGCTGTAAGGTTAGGTCAGGATGAGATCAGAGGTTTTTATGGTTGGTGTAGTTTCTGGCGAGTGAATTTATAGTATAAATGAATTTACGTTTGCTTAATTCATTTTTGCAAATGACCCTGCAGAAGCATGGGGCCACAGAGCCGTCTCAGTTTTTGAGCTCTGGGCCAATGCAGGTAATGTCAAGTATTTCATCAGGGGACATGGTTGATGCTTGATAGTCACTGATGATGTTGCAGACAATTGTAATATTATCATTGTTATTGATGTCCTTTAAACCAAATAAGATGGCGTTAGGATGCTTTTGTTCGCACTCAACAGCTTCTCTGATGAGGATTGGGCTATCATTATTTGTTGGATTTATGGTTTTTTGTGGATTAGGTTGCAGTTGTTGGTTTGTACCTATTGGATGTTCAGGTTTTTGTGTTGTGTCTTTTTTTTCAAGGTTAGTTAATCTTTCATTTAAAGTGTCCAGGGATGCTACTATGGTGTCAAGGGATGATATTCACACATCTATGGAGTCAACTCTTTCAAACAGAGCTATATTTTTGTCCAGTTTGGGTTTCCATGATAGGCAGAAAAATGGAAATGCACAATTGGATGTTTCTAGGAATTGAGTCATTTGCTTGGGTAATTCTAGGCAGTCATGATGAGCGTATTTTTCATATAGAGAACATTTGATGGATTTTTCATTAACCTTTAGAGTTACAAAGCATATAAAGCATGTGCAGGAGTCTTGTGGTTAATTGGTGGGGATTTTTTTTCTTTAGGTTGTGGTTTGGTATTGGATTTTTTTACTGGCATGGTGGGTTTGTTGAGATAGTACATTGATTAAATTGCTTAATAAAACAATTTTGGGTAATCAATATAGCCAATATCACACCAATTAATCAATTACAATAATCTCTCTAGTCAAGTAATTATGCTAAGCAACAATCAGCCTAATTAATTAATTACACTAATTGTTAAATACATTGTTCAATTAAATTCACTAAATCACTAATCAATTAAATTACATTAATCCTAATTTTTTACATTAATCAGTAATCACACTATTTGCATTAAACACTCTAATCACACTGATCAATTAAAACAATAAATCAATTAAACAATTGATAAATTAATTATTTTTTTATTGTCAATGATGTTGAATAGTTTTATGTCATCCATGAAGAGGACGCAGTTGTTTATAAGGTGATCGCAAAGGTGATTTATATAAAGAGTGTGGGTCCTAGAGCGCTGCCTTGGGGGACACCACTGTCAACTGGAGCAGGGTTTGATATAGCACTCCCTATTTTACTATTTGTTGCCTGTTTGACAGGAACGCAGTAATCCACTTATGGAGGGATCCGGAAATGCTGTAAGAGTTTAGTTTAACAGTAGTTTGTTGTGTACCACTGAATCAAAGGCTTTGCAGAAGTCCATGTAGATTGTGTCTATTGCTTTAGTTAAGAACAAAAATGATGGAGGAGGGCGGAGGTGGCATCGAGGCGGTTGGACAGGCGATCTTGATCCTCCAAGATCGCCATCGATATCTCAGCTGCTGGTCGGTCTCCACGGACCTAAACCGTCCTGTAGAGATGGTGATTGACAAGGGCATGTCCTGTTGATCCCAGGGACATCTCAAAGTTCCTGGCTGATCCAGGGAAAGCCCTTTTTGCCGGCAGCAGAGAGGCAGTCTTCCAAGCTTATTATTTCTTGGAGAGAACACCCTGAAAAAATTAAAGTGGACTAAAAGTGAAGAGAAAAGAGTTTAAGCAGCATGATTAATTGTCAAAGTGAAAGTTCTTTTTCTTTTTTTCCCTTTTTATTGGAATTTTGAACTTGGCAAAGCTGTTTAACTTTAAGCTGGATTGGTAATTTTTAATCTTTTTATTTCTGTTTGTATTTCTTTCTCCTTTTTTAACAATCCTTTTTTGATTAAGACTCTTCTGCTTGATTTAAGATTTATTTTTCTCCCTTTAAAAAAAGGTGGGGGAAAGATTTTACTTTTTTTCCTTTTAGTTCCTGGCTGTAGATTTTTTTCTCTCTCTCTCTTTCTTTACAGATAAGCATTATAAGATGCGTAGAAAGACAACAGCTCCAGCTTCTTTGATACCAACCCCCTCACCATCTGGAGGACAACTATCTATACAGACAGATCTTTTTATTGGGAGTCATACCGGACATATACAATAAAGAATTGAAATATTTGATTGTAAATGTTTTAACAGTGGCTAGAATTGTATTTGTGAAGAACTGGAAAAATGACAAAATACCTATGCAGGAGGAAATTATTTAAAAAAAGCAGGGACTGTGCTGAAATGAGTAAACTGACATTTGAAATTAGAGAACAAGAAGACAAGCAATTTTATATGATATGGGATTTGTTTTATCAATGGTTGGATAAGGAGACATGGTAAGGTAACAGAATGGATAATTTTGTTATAGAAGTTTAATAGACTGAAACAAAATATAATGTAGACATATATAACCATTGGATGACAGCATAATATAATATTGATGGAATAAATAGCAGGATAATTAATAACTGATAAATAGATAAGCATATGTTAGTTTGACAATGTGAGATTGACATAAATTGTGAACAATGATTATGAAAGGATCACACAAAAGATTCTAAACCAAGTGATACATTGTATGTTCAAAATCAAAGATGGTTTTATGGTTTTTTTATGTATTGTCTGTGTATGTTTGTCTTAAAATTAATATATATATATAATATATTTATATATATATAAAAGGAACAAAAATGACTAGCCCAAAGAAGGACACTGGTGTCACCCTGGGTTGTCTGATGAAAATGTCAGCCTTTTGTGCCACAACTGAGTTTTTAAGAGGTGAATCTCATTTTCAATCATTATCAAAAAGGACAGCAAATAAAACCTTCAAGAAGAAGAAAGGAGGAGGAGGAGGAGGAGGAGGAGAAAGAGGAGGAAAAGGAGAAAGAGGAGGACAGGGAGAAAGAAGGAGGAGGAAGAGGAAAAGGAAGAAGAGGACGAACAGAAGGAAGAGGAAGAAGAGGAAGAAAGAGGAAGGAAAAAATAGGAGGAGTTCTAAAGTGAATAGCAAAACCAAACACCTGTATTGTGCGTGCATGTGCCTGTGCCTGTACGTGTGTGTGCATGTGTGTTTGAAAATCTAAAGAGGCTCATTTCCTTTCCTATTTGTAGGGCTGAATCAACATTCTGCTTTGAGCTCCATGAACCATCTGTACACCCATCATGAATATATCACCAGGTTGCAAAACCGTAAAGCAACAGCTTCTCTTGAAGAAAATCACTTTAAAATATTCCAAAAGAATACTCAGTTTGCACACCTCAAAACTTCTTTGGGAGAAAAATTTCAGTGCTGCACCGTCCTATCTATTTCTATCTTAATGCCACCTTATTAAGGTCTTTGAAGGTATTAAATAAAGCCACTTTGACCAGCTTTTCCAACCTGGGCAGACCATGGGATGTTTTGATAAAAGTAATAGTAATGAAAAAAATCTCCCAACCAAAAAAGAGAAATAAAAAATGTTGGTTGGGGTCTCATAACCCCTTGAAAGAATTCTATTGGGCTGAATCTTATAATCACTCAAATAGGATAAATGGAGGGATTAGCAGTTGGATATAAGTATTAAGCAGTATCAAATCCCCTCACTTCTTCCCCACTTTATTGACCAGTGGAAGATTAACCTGCAGAAAACAGCATGAGACACTTCTAACATGTTTATTTGGAGATGTCTGAATGACCCCAACTTTAATCTCATGTGGTGAATTTTCCCGAAAGGCATTTTATATACTTTATAATGGATCTCTCCATGGTGAGGAATGGTGATCTATCACTAAAATATCACAAACAAAAATGGGATCTGGAAGTAAGGAATTTCTGCAGCTCTGCAATCTATAGTTAGAAAGACAAAAAAAGACAGAAAAGATATTTGCACGCTCTCAGATTCCTTGTTTATGAACAACCAACAACAAGAGATGTGGTGACTCAGTGGCTTAATAATGCTGGGGATCGTCTCTGGTCCCACAGTTTGAGTCCTAGCACTTTGTGGTGGGGTGAGTTCCCATTACTCATCTCAACTTCTTTCCACCTTGTAATTTGAAAGCAAGTAGATGAATAAGTCCCATTGTGGTGGGGAGACGAGTTGGTGCTCTGTGAAGGCAGTCAGATTCCTGACAGCTCTGAACCTTCCCTGTTGTGGCCCCCGTTTGTGAGGCGCTTCCAGGGAAGGGAGGGAGTCGCCCTCTTGTGGAGGAACCTGGGAAGCGTATGAGTGTGTACAATGACAGAGCTAGTACCTTGGCAGCTAAAGTACTATTCTGCAATAGCACTTTAATCTCCTGGTTAATGTAACTAAGCCATATGCTAACAACAACAACAACCAACAACCAACAACTAGATGGACTAGAAGGCCTTCTAAGTCTCTTCCAACTTTATTTTCCTGTTAACCTTTTTTTTTTCTGGATTTAGTTTGGTTCTCACCAAGGCAAGTTTGATT